>CM061149.1:21925240-22405240 GCA_030710495.1 Labroides dimidiatus | reverse complement strand
CCAGCAAAGGCGGTGAGAGCAACGCTGGAGTACGGTGACCAGGAGATGACGTAGAGCAGGATGACAATCAGCGCGATCTTCGCCATCTTCCACTCATTCTGCAGGCGGTGGAAGTTCTTCACCGAGTCGCGGGTGCTGCCTTGGCCGTGAATGCTGCCGTTCATTTTTCCCACAGCCCTGACAACACAGAACACAGACCTGTGGTGAGATCTCTGAAAAGCTAAGTGAAGTTTTAAGATGCTTGGTTTGAGCTGCTGTATTTTAGACCTGAGTTGCAAAACTTGTGATTCTTCAACTTTCAAAGTAAATCAAAAGACAGACCCGCTGGTTTTAGACGGTTTGGCCATGTGGTTAAGTTGCATTCCCCTTATACACAGAAGTGGGCAGCATAGATTCAAAACTCAATCTGCCGCCATTTTCTTGCATATCATTCCCCACTCTGTCCCCAGCTTTTCTGCCCGATCCACTTTCTGATCCTCACCAAATAAAGGCATGAAGCCCCTTAAAATATAAAGAGTGAATTCTGGCCCCCTCACTTGACTTGCAGGTGCATTGTTACATGCTCCTATACTCCAGTGGGGGTAATGTAACCTGTGCATAATGCTGATGTGTGTGAAGGATTTTACTCTGCAGGCAGTGATGTGTTCTGTGATCTAATGTAATTTGTTGTAGCCCGTAAAAATGCTTTAGGTTTTCAACCCAGCTACTAAATTCATCTGGGTTCATGAAAATCCAGCTTAAAATCATCGATCACGAGGAGTACAAAGAAACAAAAGAAACAACAAAAAAATAAATATACGAATGACGAGCTACTGAAACCAATTAATCTTAACAAAAGAAGCAGACTGACTGGTTGGTGCTGCGGATGGCACGGAAGATGAAAACATAGCAGTAGACGATGATGAAGAGCGGCAAGAAGAAGACGAAGATGCAGAGCAGCATGGTGTATGCTCGCACTGAAGGGGTGAAGGTCATGTAGTCCCATGTACAAGATGTCAGCAGGCCCTCTGGCACATAAGCACCTGTCAGGTGAGAGAGAGAGAGAGAGAGAGAGAGAGAGAGAGAGAGAGAGAGAGAGAGAGAGAGAGAGAGAGAGAGAGAGAGAGACGCAGAGTTTTAATTTCACATTATGTTCAAATAACATCCTGAACACTCTCTGGACCCCCTCAGTTATAACATCTGTTAGTCTCTATCTGTGGACTGTTTTATTATCACGTTACAGACACTCTTATTGATTGTAAGCTATCTTACTTTCAAAAGGTTCTGTCAACTTTGTGACAGACCCCTCCTCTGGGTTTTGTGCTCTGTTACATGTCGAACAGCATGTGATCGAGGATTTTTGTGCCCCCTGTGGACAAAGTGGTGAATATCATCTCTTTGCTGATCTTGTCCTGGATGTGTTTGGGAAGCAGATTGAAAAAATCAACAACTCTTAACTCTTCATTTTAAATGTCTGACAAGCAAAATTGGACCTTAAGCTTTCAAAATTTTAATGATGAAAATTAAGTGACAGCAACTAACAGGAACTCTGATATACCTTGAACATAACCATAACAACCATTAGCTTATTAACTCATAGTTTTTACCAACTGTTTCAGCCTAAATTGCTGTGGCAGATGTGTGAAACACAGTTTTGGTTTCGCAAGAAACCAAGATGACAAATAAAGGAATCTTGGCTCTTGATTTAATTGAAAGTATTTCAGTCTGTTTCATTACCAGTTCAGAACTTTTCACAGGAGCTCTGAGATAGCCTAAAATAAAAGTGCAGAGGAAGAATCCACCACCATTGGGAATGATTGTGGGGGGAAAGCTGGGCTGACTATCCCTTGTCTCTATGTAATACCTATCATCACTTGAGTAAAACTGGCTGAATAAAGAAACATAATTCTTAACTCTTTATCTTGAGAGTGGTCGAGGGTTTTCCTTGAAACCCCTCTCAAACCAACAAACTGTGTTGACATAAACAGAACTTGGAGGTAAAAATTTGCTGATGTACCAAGAGAGCTTTGCTGTAACTTTTGTGAGTCAGTAGGTATCAAGATAAGCAGAGGGTATTAAGCAGTCTGTTTATGTCCTGGCAACTGTAATACAGAATGCTGTCCCTTAAAAAGGGGTTATTATGATTCCCCATAATTTAAACAGATATTCAAACTGCTATGTGTTCATATGTTGTAGAAATCTCTGAATCTGAATTTAAAATGATCAAAACAGTCTGTTCTAAAAATAGCACAAGATCTTCAAGAGTCTTTCTGAAATGATGAGGTCATCACATAAGGATCTCCTAACTGGTTCATGGCACTTTGGAGGAATGGGCCTCAAACACTAAGGCCTGTCCATAGCTCTTCTCCCTAGAGACCTCCAGAGGGCTAACCAACCAGGGGTAATGTGGTTTGTGGAGCAGGGAGCCTTAAAGAGATAGCAGCTAATACAAAGTGTTTCAGACAGAGGTTGAGAAAACTAGGATGCGATTATTGCCTAGCTGCATGGTTGGCTGGCTGAGCTGTGATGAGGAAGCCTGATGGGAAATATCCTCATGGCACTCAAATTTCTGGGGTGACTCCTCATTACAATATGGTGGTCACTGGACTGTAACTGTGGTTTGCGTTGTGGAATTATCTGCAGATTTTGTGACTGATAGACTGATATTTATATCCTGCGTCTCAGAATATCATCACTGTAGCACTTTGTGTGATTCCATGTTCAGGACGGTTTAGATGAATTATCTTTGAGTGGTTGTGTCTTATTCAGTCTGAACATGATCCTGCTGCTTTTAAGACTACTGAATGAGTAATCTGTGTAATTACTAGAGCACACGTACATTGTTTTATTTGACACTTTCCGTTTTCTGCATCACTCAGGGGTTAAAATGAGCTCTGAGTTTCACTCTTCCATGTTTAGACAAGATAACATAATATACTGAGGGGAAAAGGATCAGGTTTAATTGAATAACATTTTAGATTTTCACAGTTTAGAAAGTTTACCCTCTCATGAGAGCAGTTTCTCCCCGATCATCTCCACCAGACCCGAACCCATAAACTCAAACAGAAATATTTTCTTTTATTTCATCTCCCCTCACAGGAATGTTCAGTCCTCAGGAGTATAAAAACAAGAGCTGAGACACATATATCACAAACTGTACATTGATGTGTAACATTTTCCACCTGGGTTAAGCCTGGAGAGGTTTTCCTTCAGACTGAGGAAGATTTATGGGGAGATTTGTGTTTCCATACACTGTGATTTACATAAAAATGTGAGATATAGCCGGCTGAGGAGAATGAAAACCAGGTGATAGAAAGAAGAAAAACAAACATATGTCAAGTGTGTGTGTGTGAGGGAGTGTGAACTTGGCTTGAACCAATAAAAAGTGGAATTTAAAAGACAAATGAGCAATAACTTTGAGGTGATATGAGGAGCTTTAAGTTAACTGAGCTGAGATAAAAAGTGAGAATGGTACAGTTTGTAGATTTAAGTTGTGTGTTTGTGTGTGTGTGCGTGTGTGTGTGCTCACTCCAGCCGAAGAAGGGCGGCAGGCTCCAGCCTAAAGAGTAGGCCCAGGCTGCCAGGAGGATGAGAAGGGCCCGTTTCCTTGATAGTTTGCCAATAGAGGTCAGAGGTCGCGTGATGACAAAGTATCGGTCGATGGCGATGACTGTCAGCGTGATCATGGAGCAGATCCCGAAGAGAGCACCACAGAATGCATACAGCTCACAACCTGAAGACGTGATGAGCAGAGGAAAGGACTTGTAGACAACTGAAAGGACTCCGACAACACAATTGTTTTTATTCCCACATGCTCAGATTAACTTTTTTGTTTTTGTTTGAGTTTGGTATTTTAATACGTTACTTTAGATGAAGTACAATATTTATATACCAAACAACAACCCCGCCAAAAAACATATAACATCTGAGTCAGTGGTTGACCTGAAACTACTGTGTTCTGAAAGACAGAACTGCTACCTTGGTGTGATTGCCATTTGCAGGACCTCTGGACTGAGTTCATGGGGCCACCGAGAGGCTGACAGAGACTGTTTCATGTGACACCCTTCAGGTTTGTTTTGTGATTTTCAGCCAAAGCAATCTACTGCAGGCAAACCACAACTCTTTGTGCAGATATTCCAGTAATGGTCTTGAACTTCACAAACAAAGACAGTTCTATTCATGTGCAAAGACTGTGTGCTTCGCATAAAAAATACACCTGTTTCCTTTGAGTACAAAGCATATTTCCTTACAAGAACAACCGAAAAATCTGTACAAGACAAAAAAACCTTTGTGTGACTCTTTATCTACATGTCCATCAAAAATATGTCCTTCAAGTACAGGTTTTTTTCTTCCAACGAGTAGAAAAAAAGCACAGTTTATTTCAGATAAGTTGTGGTTCTTTAAACACTAAATTAAAATTATAAGCAGCACAAAAATGTCCGGTTTTTCTGAGGTCAATTGTCGAAAACAATATTATACCACGGAGTCAACTTCTGACCGTAACAGAGCTAAGAGTGACCGTGTTATGTGGTGACTCTCAGCTGGACAGCTCAGTGATGGTCGGCTGAGAGTCACCACTTAACACAGTCACACTTTAACCTGAAACACCAGCGACGTCTGCGGCCATGTTATTAAATATATCTTCTTTATCCAACCTCAGTTAACCAGGTTTGATCACAAATAGCCAGTTTTAACAGCTGATATTCTAAATAAAAATGACTTGGCTTTATGACCAAATATGGACTCACTATGGAGAGTAAGAAAACCTGTAAATTATGATTAACAGAAACTGATTGTAAGTTTGATGTAAAACTACAGTATATTATCAAACTATTAACCAGTTCTATTAGTAATCTTAAATACAAAAAAATCAATTTTCTGATAGATTTGGTTCAGTTCTCTTTCTGGATGCAGTTCTCTTTTCTGGCTTTTCTGGCATAGTGTTGCACTATAAGGGTTAAACAAAACATGATTGAGTAAAAGCTCACTTATTTTATAATCTGTTAGGATCTGTGCATGAACAGACTCTTGATTTCATCTGTTATCTTTAACGCTTTTCCCTTTTTGGGTCACTGGGGGCTGGAGCCTCATTCACAGCTAGCATCCTGGTAGAACTCTCCAAACATCCTGAACTGATCGATGCTCTAAATCTAAGAAAAGTGATGTTTTTATTCAAGGACAGACTCCACTATTAAAACAGGACCCAGAGTGATTCTTGTCAGAAAACAAACTCTTGAGGAGACTCCAAAGTATGTTTCTTTTTGTAACATGAGTGAACTGACCCTTTAAACTAAACACAGGTTATGAAATAATTTAATCTGAAATAATAATCTTTGCTTTTTCAGTCATTTTTTTAAAGCTTTCACATCAACTTTTCACTTTAAATTCAATGAATAAAAAGCAGAAACCCAACACCTCCTCTGCTTGTCCTTCTCTTTTTCTTCCAGCTCAGGGAATTAAACACCAGCGACCCACTCACTGTCATATTAAAATGACCTCAGAGCGACTCTCGTGGGAGACGGAGAGAGGATTGAGTCGAATGCAAACACTGAGCTAAGATTGTCGGATTCTCACTGTCAGGGTGGGAAATGAGAACTGATCCCAAAGTCTGAGGGTGGAGGGCGGGTGAGCAGCCAATCTTTACTTTCAGGGCAAAAAAACACCAAAACAACTGATTAATAACCTCTGAAACTCTAACAAAGAGGTAGGTGTGTGTGTGTGTTCTTTGTGTGTGTTTGTGTGTGTAGTTACCTTTCTCTCCAAAGATCCACCTCTTGTGCATGCTGGTGGTGAAGAAGATGGGTGACTGCGTGACACACATCAGCAGGTCTGTGATCGCCAGGTTAATGATGAACATGTTGGCCGGCGTCCTCAGGCTGCGACTCCTGCACACGCGCACACACACACAAAAACAAAACAAAACAAAAAAAACAGAGAGATTTTCCTTTTATGTTAAACATTTCACAATTTACTGATCATTCTTGCCTCATTTTCTGGCTTTAAAGAGAGATGCTGTGTCTCAAATCACACACTTCTGCACTCCCACTAACTTTATTGAGTACATAAGTGCATTCACACCAATAGTATAGAAAAACACAGTGCATTTTGATTTCTCAGCTGGCACACTCAAAACAGTCATAAAGTTGAGTGTGGAACGGTGGACACTTCTCACACTCAACAGTCGCCATATTGGCTTCATAGAGGAAGGGGCCAGAACGGATCAAACAATGGTTGATGGATGTAATCAATGAACAGCAGAACACCTGTGAACGGTTGTGAAATGTGATTGTAATTTTTGGTAAGTGCATAGCCACAGTGTTTGATTTGGGACAACACTACCCTGTTAGGTTTTGTGCACTGTTTTAGTAAGTGCAGAGTGTACGCACTCTGCACTTATGAAAGTATGCGATTTGGAACACAGCATAAGATATCAGAGCCACACAGATTATATTTTTGCAGCTGCTTCTGCACATACGTTTATCTATTTTCTATTTTTCCACAGAGATGTTTTAGAGCAAGGGTCTCAAACCCATGGCCTGCAGGCCAATTGCGGCCCCCAGAACAATATTTTATGGCCCCCTGCCTGAAATCAAAGCTTTGTGTTAGTGCGGCCCGCATGTTTTTTCTTACATGCATCTGGGCGTTCTATATTTTTTAACACTTGTGGGCTACCGTAGCTCAGGCTCATGACAACAACACGAATTAGCAATCGGTCACTTGTAACATGTTTGTGTCACTGAGTGGAGGGAAAATATATCCTGTCACCTGGTGCTATACGGTGTCTGTTGGTGTTTGGATCATGTGCCTTTTTGGCAGCACCTATCTGTGTGAAAAGCTCTTCTCCACAATGAACTTTGATAAGTCAAAGTTCAGGTCCAAACTTAAAGACGAGCATCTTAAAGCCAAACTGAGGGTCTCAGCTGCTTCCTCCCTCAAGCCAAATGTTCTGAAGAACTGTTCATGTTCTGCATGTTCTGACCTGGTAAGACTGAGAAGACTGGATCAGTTGTACTTTTTTTTTCTTTTTTGAACACTTGAAGCCCTGTTTTTGTGGAACACTTGATGCAGCCCAGCCTCACCCAGACACTACCCCCAGCGGCCCCTTGGTAAGTTGAGTTTGAGACCCCTGCTTTAGAGGATGACAGCTGATTTCATTTACGAAAAGAAAAAGAAAAAAGGTGGGAAAGGCCACAGGCTGAAAACAAACCTGGGCCACCCACTCGAGGGCAAACCACATAGGGCATTCTGCACCCCAACTCTGTGTATCTTTAAGAATATTTTTAACATTTCAACTCTTTTATAACCTTCACAGTATCTCTCTAATCTAAGCTGCGGAGGCTTCTGACAGAGCATAGAGTTGAGGGGGAAAAATATGATGGAAGTCCTGTTTCCCTTTTAGTAATATGGTTCTGATTTTCTATAAGCAGAAATCTGTAAAGAATTCAGTGTACAGCCGTAAATCCAGAAGAGTTAAGCAGTTAATAAAAAGAATTTGGTGGTTTGAAAATCATATAAAAAAGTGCAAAGATAACAATTCACTGTTGAAAGTTGAAAGTCTTTTCATGAAAACGATCTTGTTTCAGATTTGATGCCAGACACACATTTCCCCATTGTTCTGCATCATTAAGCAGCGCACTACGGAGCAAGTTTCAACTTTTTATACATTGTAGAATATCTGCTAATTGCTTATTTGTGCTGATATTGTAAACATTAAAAAACAAATCAGCAAGTCTTTGGCTATTTCAAAGGGTGAAGACTAGATACTGAAAACCATTTTGTGCTGCCTCTGTTCTAAAAACAACTTCCAATAATTGAAAATTTAATCAAATTAGATCTGATTGCAATGAAAGATCAATATGTGCCTCTCAAAGGTACAGATCAGTGAGTAAAAGGAACTTGTTTTGAGTGCTGAGCTTCATCAAAGGAGTCAGAAATACTCTCCTTTGTGTTTCAAAGAAAGATGTTTGCTGTGACAGAGGATAAAAGACAGAGCGGAGGATCAATAAAAACCAACAGCCATGAATCAATACAGGCTCTGAGTGCTGTTCCTCTGCTGCTCTGAAACATCAGGAGATTACAGCCTGGAAGGAAATAACTTTACAACTTTGGAAAACACTTAAAACAATACCATTTGTAGGTAATCTTTTTTTTATTATTATTTTAACACAAGGATGGAGAAAAACAAAAAGGTTTCAGTTTGTACAGACTGACAAGTTAAGCATGACTTCAATCTGAAGCTCGCATTTGCATCATGGAAGCAGAGGAGAAAAACTAAAATCAGGAAACCATATGGCAGAAACACTGGCTGGTCACTTCTCTCTTTGTTTCAGTTTATAAAGCATAGTATAGTTGACAAGATGCTGCCAGATCCCATCGGCCTGCAATAACTAGCATTCATAAAAAGGACACAGATTCAGTGTTTATTGACTAAAAGAATCCAAGCCAGGATCTGCAGACAGACCTGTGTCTGTTTAAGAGCTGCCCTTTAGACAATACTCATAAATAAACAAAAGTTTTGTTTATGTTCAGTGACTATTCTTGAAACAGCCCCTGTTTGTGTCCCTGAGCCCTGGCAAATTGATTTCCTTTTCATAGTGTGCACACATAGAATAAACAAAACTGGGATTCACAAAAAAAAGCATTGTGGCAAAACTGCAGACCACAAAGTTCAAGGAAAACCTTAAATTAGGGGTATTGTGCTTTGTTTAGGCTTAATACTGTCCCTCTGGTCCCCTTGTAGAAGCTTTACATGATTTACAGCTTAAAAAGTTTTTTACACTGGTGTTTTAGAAAACCCTTATTATGTTGGACATTTAGTTTTTAATGTGCTGTCTATTTAAACCCCAAACAAACCCTCCTCTGTCTGATTGGCCAGCCCTCTGGTGGCCTCTTGGGGTCACAGCTATGTGCAGATTTTGGTGTTTAAGGCCCTCTAATGTGTCATGAACCAGTCAAGAAATCCCTATGTGATGACCTCATCATTTTAGCGAGTCTTGTGAAGATCTTGTGCTTTTCTTTTTCAGAATGGAGCGATTCAATCAGTTTACAGACAGATTCAGAAATCTCCAAAAACATATGAAGATGTGATAGTTTAAAAATCTACAAACGTTTTGTACGAACATCCAGCATTGTAACGTTATATTCATGTTTAGAATATGTGAAAACATAATATTCCTTTTATAAGTTAAGATCACATCAGTCGAGGTGGATGAGACGAGTCTGAGCTCATTACCATACCAATAGCCAATAGGATTGCAAGAGCCACATTGCAAAATCAGATGTTACCATATCTTGCTTTTCTTACAGTTATCTTACTTTAACAGCGCCTGAAAAAAATGCTGTAAGCTGGAAGGATTCCTCCCATTAAGCACTGTCTCAATGGAGGGCAGAGCTGTCAGGTTATATCCCACTTGATTACTTGTATTACAAAACGAGAGGATTCATGGCTGTCAGTTTTTATCGATCCCCTGCTCTCCTTTTTTCTCCATTACAGAAAACGTCTTTGAGACAGTCTACAGTTTGAGTCTTGGAGAGAGCATGGTTCATCTCAGAAGCAAAGACCCGTTTTTGTCAGATGGGTCAGACAGAACTCTCTAAAATCAGGGAAGGAAAGAGCAGCTGTTCTGGAATCCAATGTATTGTGTCTCCAATCCAAGAAGAAGAACGGTTATTAAAAACAAAAAAAGGGTTAAAAAAAAAAGCTACCATTCTGAACAGAATATGCACACTGTGGACCTGAAAGCAGCTGGAGTTTCAAAAGGAAAATATGACCATATTTGGGCAAAGGACTTTATCTTACTTGCAGAAAGCGTATATGACCAGGAAGTTGCCGACCACGCCTGTGATACCAATAGCCAGAATAACAGATCCAATGGTGTAGTGGGCGTGGTCGGGTACATCGACTGTGGGAAAGGGATTCGGGGCCTCAGGCGCCATCGCCACCTGGAGGACAAAGGAAGAAGTGACATGTAAATCAAACAGTTTTTATTGCAAACATCATAACAAAAGAGGCTGAGGCCCTGACAGTGCCCCCTACAGGCTGAATTTTTCATAACAGCCACATCTTTAGGGTACTGGGACAATAATGATAATAATAAAAAAAAAATTATGAATTTTTTTATTTAATATTTATGTAACTTTAAACCTGCTGCTGACTGAGACAGATCTTTGTTATGAGACACATGCTGGAGTGAAGTTAAAGAGCAGGCAGAGATTAAGAAATCCGTCCTGTCATCGACATTTTAATTCAACAACGTGATAAACCTCCACATCATCAGACCTCCCTAATCACCATCCTAATTCCTTTTTGAAAGACTAATATCTCCACAGGCCTGCACATCAATGCTTCTAATTAATTTGTCTCTGAGCTCCGTCTCTGAGTCCGTCCTGCCTCACGTCTCTTCTTTCTGACTCCCTGTTGCCACGCTTACAGAATAAATTACTCCAGTGGCAGCAGAAACATATGGCACGCTGTTATTCAAAGATAGAGCTCAGTTAAAAAGAAGCAAGCTTTTATTTTTGTTTATATAAAACACTGAAAATCTATGAAGTGTGGCCTCCAGGCTCTCCTCTCTACCTGCTTATCCAACAGTTTCATTAAGCAAGGGTACATCTGCAGTTCTGTTCCAAAGATTCACATAAACAAACAATGAGTATTTATTCAGGGAATGTATGAATCAAAATGTCTTCAAGGTAAAATCAATAAATACTAAAAGCTTCTCACCTTGTTTTCTCAGCAATAAAAAAATGCATAAGTGCTCAGTTTTAAAAATCTATGAGGTGATGTAAGCATGAACAAGTCCTTCACCCTTTGCTACAACATACTGCAGGTTTCTGCCACGACAGAATCACATACAGCTTTAAAATCTATTAAAGTAAGATGTTAATAATATAGAAATCAGTACAAGAAGCATAGAGTATTACTGAATTGAAGAAACAAAACAATATGTCCCAAACATTAAGTACTGAACAGATATCGCAGAAAGTATTTATCAGTTAGATTCAACATAAAGACAGTGTTCTAATTTGGTACCAGTATGTTAACCAGTCCGGATGTCTTAGTTTATGTTAATGAAACAAGTTAAAATACGGGGAAATGATAGTTAAAACTGTTCAACAATTGCACTTTTGGTAGTTTTACTCTGGATAATATTGTTGTTACCTAAAGAAAAAGACTGAGTTAAGTCAAGCTTTGCACTGAGTTTAACATCTCAAGTAAAATGTAAAGTAAAGTCAAATGTACGAGTTCTGGTTACCTTTAGTAATGTTGTTTTAATCATTCCAAACACATAGAGTTTTAATGGTTAACTGTGATGTTATTTGTGCTGATTCATGGTCCACTGTTCATTTTCCTGAAAAGTTAAAGAACAGCTATTATGCTTTCCCAAATTTTAACCTTGGATAAGAACAATTCTTGATGTTCATACTAAATGTGCAGATTCTTAAGCTGCTAAATAGTCTTATGTTGTACAAAAGCCAAAATCTGTCTGTAAAAATGGTTGGTTCTAAAAGAAACAAGTTCTACATGAGATCTCCATTAGACTTGCTGAAATGATAGGGGTCATCGCATAAGGGTGTCCTGACTAGTTCATAACACCTAAAAGGCCTCAAACACTAAGGTCTGCCCATTGCTCTGCCTCCAGGGGGCTGGCCAATCGGAAGGAAAGGGGCCCGTGGACTAGGGAGCATTAAAGGGCCAGTAGAAAACAAAGCGTTTCAAACAGAGGATGAAATAAAGGTTTTGTCAAAAAAAAGAGGATGTTTTATTTTTTATTCTTAATAATGTACAACTATTGGGAATAGTACAAAGCAAAAAATACCACATCTTAAAGTCATATTTAGTTATTAATTTCCATGAAACAGGTAGAATGCAAAGCTTTAAAGCTCTGCGTCTCTAAATGTCTCCTGTGATGTTGTGTGGACTGGATAATGGGAGAAATGAAGAGGAGTGTGAGGAAACAGTGAAATCTAACACAACAGTCATCACAACTTCTCATAACTGTTAATGTCAGCTTCAGACACACACATGAATCTGTTCCCTACAGCAAGGATTCATTAAGAAGAGGGTCTCAGTTTCGCTTTTGTACAACTGGAATGATTAAACTGGAGCCATGCAAATTACCACCACACACCATTGAGATAATCAGGACTTAGGCTCCATGTGGCTTCACAGCAGGCATACTTGAACACATCTTCTGCAGTGACCTGTAAAACAGAGGTCACCTTCAGTCTGTTTGGTTTTTATTGTGCTTTAAGTTGTCAGTACTCAGAGCTCCTAACAAGGGTCAGTATGTAAAGGAGTAACCGGTGAAGGACGCTCTGACAGTGATTGAGTCTGACACAGTGTGACAGTGACGTGATCAGTGAGGTGGGGCAGCAGGCGACAAATAAATAACAGCTCAAGGGCACATGTCTATCTGACTGCAGGAATCAGCAGGAGAGAGCCGCACATCCCTCTGATTCAGAGAAAATTTGACTAAATCTTAGACCATTTGGTCAAAGAAATTAACAAGTTTCCTTTGAGGTTCCTTTCACCTGCCACTAGCTGGAACAAAACTAACTCTTACATCTAAACATAAACTGTGTTCTGTACCATGCATGTTAACTGTCTGGTTAAACACGTTATTTTTTGCTTTAAAGATCATCTTTTTTGATCAGGTTTCATTGGGGCCTGAAGGGTAAGATAGCGGAGGGTGTTTACATTCCTGCAAGGTAGCTCCACCCACCAATTAGGCAAGATTGAGGCCAACACAACGTTTCACTTGAAAATGCAAAAAAAACACAGAAAAAAATCAGCATTTACATTGAAACGCTGAGGGACTGAAAACACTGTAGTATGCATGCCAGGCCTGTAGGTGGCGATATAACAGTAGAATAATTTGGTAGCCTTCTGCCGAAGAAGAGGTGGGCTGAACATCTGGCATATCCACCTTATTCCTGACTTTGCGATTTTAGACATGGTTTATTGCAGTAGCTGGTTTCGCTCTGCTGGTTAAACTCTCTGTTTACGTTCGCTTGGCTGTCATATTTACTCTAACAATCGGCTTTCAACTGCGAGAGAGCGACAAAATGAACAAGAATCTGATGTGGATTCATAGTGCGGATGTTTTAAAAAGTTATAAGGACAGTTCTGTAACGATGCCTCACCTGTCAGTTCTCATGGAGTGGGTAGATGACATGAAGCTATGGCCTTAAGTTGGCTACATCAACATAGCTAATTATCTTGTATTTTCTGAGGGTGTTGATGGCAAAGAATTATACAACTAACTGCACAGTAACATAGGGACAGTAAACCGATAAACCGATAACCGCCGGCAGAAGTAGTTATCTGTCAAAGCAACACCCATTGGCTTCTGAAGAAATGCGTGGATATATTAAATGTGTCTTCACTGTTTGCAGAAGTGCTTCAGCAGATGCATATTTTGATGAAAGGAAGTCAGCAGATTCCATAGCACAAGCACAACACGGTAGTCCGCCATTAAACCGTTGTTGTTGTTGTCTTGGTGTCGTGCATTTCCACTGAAAAATCCAGCTTACCGTTTACACGGCAAAGGTGGCTGCAGTGTATCAGAAAAATTCCACTCTGGAGGGTGTTTCAAAAAAATTTGCATTTTAGGTCGGCTAAAATGCTGTTTCCGTGGAAACAAGAGGCCGAAACGCAACAATACTTTTGTATTTCATCCAACGGCCACTGGGAGCATGTGTGAAAGGCTACACACCTGCAGCTGATGGTGAAGACAAGAGGATAAAAGAACAGGGACAGTGATCAGTGAGGGGGCTGACTAAAAGGAGGAGGAGGGTTTATTCTTTCCTCTCCAATTTGTTGTAACTGAGCTCCGAGAAGCTAGATTTTTAGTTCCTATTTCAGGTTTTTTGCTTTTCTGGAAAAAAAAAAACAACATCTAATTTTTGCTTCCAACCAGAGTCCTTTTTGATTCTGGGCAAACTATTTTTCCTCATTTGTCTTGGCCTCACCTTGCTACAGTGTGTATGAGGTTCTGCAGCCAGTCTCAAGCAAGGGCTCAATGCAGCATGCAGCATGTGACCAGAAAAAAAAAGAAGTGTTTGCATGTTCCTGCAGTCTGTGCCTGTTTTGGAGAAAAACCTTCATTATCAGAATGTTTTCTGACTCGTCAGCAGCCTTCACTTTCATTTTATGTTTTGCTGTTAGGTTACAAATCTCAGAACTGTGGCGTGTCAGCAGGAGCGTGGCCTGTCGCAAAGGATTCAGACTTTCAGCTTCGCCCACCACTGCTGCCTTTGACTGGAGGAAGATCAGCGCGGTCATTAAAACAGTCTGTCTGCTTCTCAGCGCCTCCACAGCCTGCGTGGATCAGGTTGACTCATTTCTGCTTTGTCCTCTGTTACCATGAGTAACATCAATAATGCCATTGTTATGAGAAAACAACCTGAGACAATGTGATACTCGTGACAACAAAATTTTGTCTTTGTGTCACAGAGATCTAGAGAGGAGTTTGCTTCTTGAATAAATCGTGACCATTAGATCATGGAGCACCACATTTAATCTTTAACCCATGTTTCTTTGAGATAACAAAACAGAACCGGGTGACTTATTGGTATTATCTGCTGAAAGTAGTCAAAAGACAAGATACTTAATGTTCAGGCTGATCTACTGTGATGTTCTTTTTCACTAACAGTGAAGTTAATTTAACTTTTACACAATGAATCCACTTAGATTTGATGAAAAAAGAGAACATTATCTGTAAAATTATGCTTATTTCAATATTCTTTTAAGATGTTGACAACATTCGGTTGGTGTACTTCCATCTCTAAAATCTTGTCCTGGCCAAAAAAATGTCCAAAAAGATTAATTTTAATGTTTAAAAGGCCAAAATAGTGAATGAAATGAATGTGTGGTAGATGTTTCCATGAAGATGCTGTGCTGATTGGGGAGGGGTGGTGAATGATGATGACATGCAGCAGATAAAGGCGTGTTAGGTGTCAGTTAACACCTAATCACTCCTCCTGCACCTTTCCTCAGAGGGAGTGAAGGTAGCTGTAAGAGTGACTTCACTCAGACATCTGTCTGTTGTGTGGACGTGAGAAAAACTGCAGTCTGCACCCTTCTCTGAACACACTTTTTTTTCACCCTTTTTAAAGCTATTTCTGTAACTTTCATCCAAAGAAACAAGAACAGAAAGAGTTTATCTGCCGCAACTTTTGTTTTTCCCAACCAGTAATGCACAATTTTCAATCCAAGCATTAAAAATTTTAAAGTAGTGTGATCAAACATTTGACTTTCAGTCACAAAAGTATCATTCAACATTGATACTTTCAAGAACATCGCTGTGGTAATATTGTGTTTTATTTATATAATTTTGTTTAGTGCTGCTCTGAATAAGTCGTTGTCTTTGTATGAGCCCACTTCTCCATCTCATTCAACTGCAAGGAAAAGTACGAATATGATGGCTGCTGGCATACTGCCCTAATAATTCTGAGTGTTCTGAAGCAAATGATTTAACAAAAACTGGAATCTGACTATTCCAATGATGAGAAAACATCCAAAAAGTGTGTAAATAGGGAACAATTTAAAACAAGGGAGAGTCTGTGGTTCAAACTGGTTTTCAAAGTGTGGCTAACATTAGCAGAGCTAGCACTACCAACTTTTAGTTGCATGTTTCAGGTTGGGACACATTGCTTTAGCAAGGTTAACCAAACACAGCCAACAAACAGCTTTTGGGTCAAGGTAAAGACAGGCATACGCTCCCTCCAAGATGGGGAAGGTTCTCAGTTATAGGAACTGGCTTCTACAATTCTACTATTTCTTTTAGCAGACACATTTTTTCCAAAGCGATGTACAACACAAGCAAGAATTTAAACAAGAAGGAGAAACCTTATTAAGTGCGAAGAAATGCTTCAAGTTAGTTGGGTCACAGGTGCTCTGCCATCAAGTGCCCAATGAGTATAGTCTATAGTTTTCTGTGAAATAGTAATTATCATGGATGCCTTTGTTCCTTCCCTGACTTTTATCCATCATCGGACTGACAGTTGTGATTATCACATGGAATTATTTGGTTTCTTTCTAAAGACATGAAAAAGAAAAAAAAGCGACTGAGTGGTCGGAGTTAATTTAGATTTCAGTGGGGTTAATAAAAACGGGTCTATAAAGTCCTTGTTGTCATGTAATTGTCTGTGGGTCTTTGGAAGTTAACTGGAGCTAATTACAGATTAATGAGAAGAGGAAGCAGCTCTGCTTCTCATGGAAATTATCTCCATGACTCCACTGAAAGGTCATTTTTCTCATTACGCTCATTTTCATCACTTTCAGCACTCAACACACTGATTTAATGAGCGGCTGTGAGTTAAACGTGCATGAAAAATATGTTTTGCCAGGAAATGTCACAATGTGAACTTATTTACAAGCACTAAACACAAACAAAGAAGCTAAAATGCAATAAAATGTGACAAACCATCTTACTCTGAACTGCCTATCCCAACACAACAAATCCATTAGAGAAAACCCAGGGGCTCATATGTGCTGCAGCTGACGTCCTATCATATGAGACACTCGCTTATAAAAACAGATGTTCCAGCAAAAAACGACCTTAACCTCCAACCAGCTTAAATGTACTTCAATTCGGACTGCTCCTGTCGAAAATAATGAATAATTTGCAGGCAATAAGTTATAATATGGTATGGCTCCAGTGTTAGAGCTCCCTGCCCTTCCATGTGCCTCCATGGAATGCCAAAGTCTCTAACAAGTGATAGTGACAGCACAAATGACACTGGATCTAATGTTTCAATTTAAGTCAATGTGTTAATTCACACTGCCTCCACTCCGCCGTGTGTCAGATCCAGTAGGTTGGGGCACTCCGGATTACATATGAAAAACTTTGCCAGATGTTGGAGCACCAACACAAAAGCGTCAGGAAATGGCTTGAGACATCCTGTTGACTTTAAGAAAAATACACTGTGTTGACCGACAATTGTATTCCACTTTCCAACAAAACAAACCAACTTATGAGCAAAGCCGGGCATGAAGTCAACAAGTAAGAGGCTTTAAGAGCCCAGTTAGAAAAATATGAATGAGAAGAAAGTAGAGAGAGCAGGAAACCCTTGGTCACGTGATTCCAGCTGTGTGCTGTCTTGGCATCATAGCTGGTGTGTTGATGGAAGAGAAAGGACGGAGCCAAACTGCAATAGAAGTGGGAGTTTTATTCCCTAAGCGCTCTGAAATCTCATTTGTCAGAGCTATGGTTTGAGCATAGCTTCACCCAAAACCTAAATCTCCTGAGTTTGTTTTTTGTGGGGAGAAAGAGGGGATGATAAAGAGGAGGAGATAGAGATGTGAGGTGGGTAACCTTCCCAGACAGGAATTAGACAGTTTAATCATCTATCAATAAATGCAAAAGTATCAAACAACAAAGGAAGAAGCCCTCATAGTTGTTGTTTTTGTTTGTTTGTTTTGTTGTTTTTAGTCTTTTGCCTGAGATTTGGTAGTTGCTCATAACAGGAGCTACCACAGTTCTGCAACTCCAGGATTTGGTTTGACATTCAATTTTGTAGTTTATGAAATGGTGAAGTAATACTTTTTATATATTCACTGTCCTTTCCTGTATGTTATTTCCTGAAAATCTTGATACAGTATCAAATCATTTTCGTTTTTGTTTTGGAAGAATATCCCAAGACCATCCCCAGTGGTTCTGAACCACCTAGTTGATCATCAAGTGCCTGGTTATGTGGCTCACTGCAATGGTGCAGTTCAACAATGCTTGTGCATGGTGTGTTCAGTCTTTGTACTCTTAGCTAGTCTTCAGTTTTTTCTTGTGCCTAATAAAAAAAAACTCATTGTAAAGAAATTTCACCAGCTCAAGATGAAATCCATGACCCCTGACTGCAGATGAACAGATATGAGATGAAATGAAGTGATGAGGAAAATAAAGATGAATACAAATGGCTTTATAAATGCAGGCTGTGTCTGGGTTGACTATCTCTGAATTATGTGTGGCTTCACGGCACACAGTTTTCTTTCTTTTCTCGAGCCTGCATGCCATGAACACAGCATAATTGATATTTAACACACGTGTTGGAGCAGAAATAGTACATCTTGCCTGGACTGGATCTAAACTGGTTTAGTGTCTGCTCACAGCAGGCAGGAATCCATTCCTATTTACATTATGTAAGACAATCACACCGTGTACCTTTTCTGTATGCAACTGACCCACATTATGGTTTTCATACAGTAATTACAGACGTGTGTGAGCTGTTCTGGATGTAATTAAAGTTTCCACTGCTGTATATTATCATTTTTCATCTCTGTTATATTTCAGTTTTTTTTTCATTAGAGAGCCTCTATCCTTTGCTGATGAAGTCATCTTAAAGACATGGAACCATGTCAAACTAAAGCTTTGTCAAAGCCGAGGCTCCAGGCAAGAAATCTGAACAGAGGAAGCTTTGGAGGAGGCTTGAAGGACACTCTTCTGTTTAGCAGTATGACTAAAATTAATACATTATCACAAAAAACTGGAGATATTCAAGTAAGTCAGTGCCTAGTGGAGCGCAGATGGCCTAGTGGTTCAGATTGTGATCCATATGGCAAAAAGCCATGAGTGCGCAGCCCAGGTCTAAGTCTGGCCTGTGGTGACTTCCCCAAGTCACTCTCCACTTACCCTGTTTCCTACTCTATCCACTGTCCTGTCCTCTCAAGTTTAAGGAATAAAAAGCCCCAAAAAATAACTTTAAAAAAGAGTAAGTCAATGTCTAGAAAAAACAAAAACAACAAAAAAATGGTAACATCAATTATTCTGTCCCACAGAAACTTTCCTGAGGCCAAAGAATAACACAAAATGAGTGAAAACTTTTAAATTCACCAGGATTAACTGAACCAACAGACAACTCAGTCTCTAGAAACAGGAAATCATCATCCGATTTTTTGCATTTTTTGAATGAGTAAGTTGTATGAGTAATAAGTAATTTTCTATGTTTAGAAGAAAAGAGGTGAAGGCGAGTGTTTGGGTGGATCTGAATAAGACAAAAACAGAAGAAAGGGAAAACACGTGACGCTCATCAAGCAGTGAATCAAATCAAATCAGTTTTATTTACAGAGACTTAACAAAAAAAATCTTCCTCCGAGTGCTTTCACTGTCTGCCTGCTGTTTGTCTTTAGAAACCTCTGCAGTCTGGAGAAGGTTGAGTTTAATCTGCACAACAGAAAAACACGTAGAGAGAAAAACCTTTATTTTCTTTGATGCATTCACAAAGAAAGATTGTTTGTTGCTTTCAGCAACTGAATGAAATAAAAAAAAACAACCCCCTGTTGTCAGCATCAAATGAGCTGAATAAAAGACAAATGTTTTGGTAATCAATCAGCAGCAGCCAATTTTAGCACAGCAGCTAATTAATTAATTATTTAATTAAAAACCTTTCAATCTTTTTCTTGAGTGCAGCTTCCTTTGACTAAACTATTTATGTAAAGGTTGAAAAATTCCTCATGAAGCAGAGCTTTGATTTTCAACACTGTGGCACTTTTTTTCCTTTTTATCTCACATACTTGGGAAAATCTGTCAAACATCTACTGATATTTATGTGTCGAACCATCATTGGTAACACAGCAGTTCTGTGTTCATGCTACTGTTAATGGTGCTTGTGTTCCTGTTGAGTTAAGGGGTTTTATGTTGTGTGCGTTTTGTGTTGTATTCACTACATTTTTGTGTTTGTTGATTCATGTTTATGTTGAGTTTATTAATTTTTGTGTTGAATTTATAATATATAGATTATACTTCAGCCTTTCTACTAGTTCTGTGTTTCATAAGCACAATGTAAAAACAAGATGTTTAACATTTACATCTCTATTTTTTTCTTGTATTTTCCCCAAACCTGATTGGTCAGCTCTGTGTTGCTCTGAGTACAACGAAAAGTGATGATCAGGGAAGTGCCGCCAAAATAGATAAGTATGGCTGTTCTGAGACCTTTACTAAAAACTGAGTTCAACAGACTGAGGGGCATATTTTGGTTATCTGGCTTCACCAAACCCGGAATAGGGATTGTGCTGAGCGATATCACAAAGCTGGAAACCATCCTGACACGCAAGACCAGAATGAAAATAGAGTGGTACACTGTTCCTCCATCATTCGTGCACAATAGATCTGACTATAATAACTCTTTCCTCTTCAGTAAAAAAGATTAGTTGCTTTGATTTATTCTCCTGGTGTGTATGACAGTTTTGGATGTTTCAGCTGCAGTCCTGACAGCATCAAACAGCACTGTGAAAATCACAAAATGAATATGAAAACATGATTCAGAGCAACAAGAACACATCATCATTTTATATCTTGTAAATGCAGGGATGTGTGACTAATGGTTTTGGGAAAACAACAATGAGGACATAAAACACAAGTCACCAGGTGTGGTGACTTGTGTTTTATGTCCTCATTGTTGTTTTTTGTTGATGGTGGTTATATGTTACACGCATGGTTAGTTTTTTGTCGCTGCTGATTTGAGTTGGTGGTGGTTTGTGTTGATGAAGTTTGCTTTTGTTGGTTGTCTGTTTCTCCTGCTGGTGGTTTTGTTGTCGGTGGTTTAGGCCGCTGTTAGGTTTATCTGCACTGCAGTGACCTTAGGTCAGATTTAAAAGGACTACAGTGACAGGAGCATGATGGGAGAAATTATAGTCTGGCAAGAAGAAAATCAGCACAATGTGTCAGACCTGTTTCCTGTCAGCTGTCAGAGGGATGTCAGGAGGGGAGGGAGACTGATAAGAGGTCAAAGAGGGAAATATGTGAACATATTCCTTCTAAATGAACCTCACAGCTTTTGTCAAACTTGCTCTCCTCTGTCATCTGTTCGGTCATAAGTGTTTGGTCGTGTTTAAATGAAGATTCACAGATACAAGTAGCCCAAATGAGGCACTCACTCTGGATTATTACCTTTTTCAACAACCTGTTTGGTAGGGGTTTAACGGTACACAAAATCTTTGGTTTGGTACAGTTCTCGGTTTTGAAGCGTCAGGCTGGTACATATTTGGTACAGCAAGGGAGACAAATGCACATTTTTTTCTTTCCACTGCTGTGTTTCACTGGAAAACCAAAATGTTCCCATTCAAGAGACTCAAAAGATAGCTGGGATTTTCCGGCGTGAGCTACTGATTTGTAGTGTTTCTTGCTGTCTTTTGTGTGCCTTCGCATGGTGGGTTGTGTGGGAACACATATGAAAGCACTTTTGTTCTACTGCATTTTCAGGAGTATAAGTCATGTCGGTCAAAAAATGTGTCAAGAAGAGGAAAAAAATAACTGTGAGTATTGTCGGTGAGACCAGTGCAGTGTGAACTTAAATGAGCTCCATCTAATAAACGTCCTCACTTTTAAAAAGTTATGGGAGTTCTGACAGTGTCAACAACGGAGAGCGAAGAAGAGGTGAGTGATCAGGGCGCTAAACATCGGGAGCTGTCAGGCTGTCCAAGCCAGAAATGCAGAGCCTCTGTCGGCACACAGGTCCGCTGTGTTGATTCCTCATCAATATTCCTCATGTATGAATTTAGCGATCTTTTTCCATAAATGTATCCAATAACACAGCACCTCATTTATTTGATATGTAAGTTACACCAGACTATAAGTTGTAAGACCGGCTAAACTATGAAAAAAGTGTGACTTATAGTCCGGAAAATACAGTACTCTGATTGGTCCGCATGCGGACTGGACCGAAGGCCTTGTACCGACACGGTCCAGTCCAAATACATGTATTGTTACGTCCCTTCTGTTTTGCGGCAATGATCTGTAATCTGTAGATGATCAAAGTTTAAAGCGACAGCACTGAGACATCAGCCTCCACACAAGCTGCTATAATCATGTTTATGATTCCAGAGGATATCTGAAGAAGGATGTGAAAGACATGAACAGCATGTCAACACAGACATGAAGTATATGGTTCAACAAGACGGACACTAACAATATTCAATAAGGGTAAATCTAATGGTGAATGTTAAAATGAGATTCATGAAATATTTTCAAGATGGACTAAGGCATCAAACCACCTCAATCAGTCATTGTTCACAATCTTTCATTTCAGGCAGCGCTCTGCATGCAAAGAATGAAGCCAGAACCCTGAGCTTACCGGGACTGTAATTAGAAAGAAGACATCAATCCAGAGATTCATCCATTCCTCCATCCATCCATCCATTCCTCCATCCATCCATCCATCCATCCATCCATCCATCCATCCATCCATCCTAAGGGTGAGAGGCGGGGTACACCCTGGACCGGTCTCCAGTCAATCCCAGGGCTGACACATAGAGACAGACAACCTTTCACATTCACACCTACCGGCAATTTAGAATCCCCAATTTACCTCATGAGCATGTTTTTGGACTGTGGGAGGAAGCCAGAGTACCCGGAGAGAATGCACATGCACGGAGAGAACATGCAAACTCCACACAGAAAGGCCACCGGGCACCCTGGGAATTAGTGGCTTTCTTGCTGTGAGGCAAGAAGGCCACTGCACCACCGTGGAGGAAATAAAGATAAAATAAAGGATTTAAGATAAACTATAAAAACAGGCTCCCCTTACTCTGACAGTAAAACTGACCGTTTTTTGTAATTATTGTGTGAAAAGCAGCTTTCGCTATGAATCTATGAATGTATGTAACACAAGCAGCAAAACTTGACAGAACACCTGTTGCCTGATAAACGTTGAAATTTCAAGTTGAAACGTTCACCTGTTTGCTTTCACACATGCAAACAACTTAGAATGATTCAGGATATTTTAAGAGATGAGATGCATGTGTGAGAGCACCATTAAATAGTTTCACCCTTAAAAAAAATAACAAAAAAGAACCTAGTATACTAATCACTGTGTTATGACTGTTTTTCTTTTTAACCTGTGCACATCTGCACATGACATTAAACCCATCCCTTCATCTGTCGACTAACACATTCATCCATCCATTCATCCATCCATCCAGGCAGCCATAAAACAGGGAGGACACTTATCTGGCACACAGGTGACGCATCAGAGCTGAACAACACACACGCACACACCTCTGTTTCTAGGTCTAAAGTTAAGTGGTCCTCACAAACATGGAACAAAAACAGGTCACTGTTTCCTGCCATTAACCACCAACACACTGACACATACAGCATACCAACACTCATCATCAAACACATAACATGTCCCATGTGAGCATGCGCACGTACACACATACACCCACCTAAACACACACATACACACATACACCCACCTGAACACACACACACACAGCTGATGCTTACAGCATGACCACAGTCAATCTGTGAAGACTATTCAAACTATGAGCTTCAGCCGTGTGTTTTATCTCCAAAGAGAGAACATTAGATTTTGTTTAATATTCACAGTGTTCAGAGAGCTTGTGTGAGGTTTGATTTCTCTTCAGTTTACAGGATGGTTCGAACAAACAGCTATTTGTGTTGAGTCTTAAGACTTTCTTTCTATCTTTTCTTTTTCAGCATTTTTCCTATTTCTGATTTCTTTTTTTTTTTTTTTACACAAAAAGCATAAAAAAGTCTGTGAGGTATTAAACACGAGTTTGCAAATATATGAAACTGAATGTTTACATTGTGATGCCATGTTAAGAGTTAGAGGAAACATGATCAAAATCAAGAAAGTAAATACCTCAGAATAAGTGTGAAAGGAGGAATGAAGCCCCCTTCACTCCAGTCCTAACTGTGCCTCCCTCAACCTTGCCCTTGCACTTAGCAGCTCTGTTTGAGCGCTATGATGTTCAGCTAGAAATGCCCAAAGGTTAACAGTAGAGCTTTCTGACTGAAAGCCATGGAAGCAATCATCCTTCTTTTTTTCTTGAGATGAGATGTGGTCTCACAAAAATACCAAATTTTGTTCCTGATGTTGCCTGAAGTATTGGCTGGAGTAGCACAGAGACAGACAGCAGGACCACATTGAACAGAGCTAAAAGAATAAATTTTGTTGCAGCAGGAGATGCCTTCTCTGCGACTGTTTTTTTTTAATTAACTAAAGCTGAAATCACATCTGCTGTCATATATTAGTGTTAACGACTGCGTTCTTTTCTTCAATATCTGTTCATTTTCTCAGACGTTGATGAAATAAGCCTGCTGTGGTGCGTCTGCTGCTTCTGAACAATATACCATTTATAATGGTACAGTGTTGAAATAGATAGATAGATAGATAGATAGATAGATAGATAGATAGATAGATAGATAGATAGATAGATAGATAGATAGATAGATAGATAGATAGATAGATAGATAGATAGATAGATAGAGTCAGAATGTTTTCACATTCTTGTCTTATACAATTCTACACTGCTGAAATTTAATCCAGGCTGCACAGTGGTGCAAAGGTTAGTGCTGCAGGCTAATGGCTAGAAGGTCACCAGTTCAAATCATGGGCCTTTCTGTGTGGTGTTTGCATGTTCTCCTCATGCATGCATTGGATTGGGATTTCTCTATTTCTCTATTTCAACACTTGATTGTTTGGTTTTGCAAACCGACATGCAATAAGAGATGCAGAATTTATCCTCATGCAACAAATCAGACTGCAAACCTCAGCTGTTGTCAGAAACTGAATAACTTGACTAAAAATAAGTCAGTAAACTGCTGTGGGGAGAAATGTTTAGTTCCAGCTGTTTCTTCGAGTTAATGAGGTAAAAGTCATCATAAGGAATGAGTCTGCTCTGCTGTTATCAGTTTAACAGAAAGGTATGAGCATGTGCTTGTGTGTGTGTTTATACACTTGGATGAGTGTGTCCTCTTTTCATCAGTGTGCCTCAAAAACTTCCCACACCACAGCTGACTGAACCGCTGCATCACATGACACACAATGACTTTGTGTGTGTGTGTGTGTGTGTGTGTGTGTGTGTGTGTGTGTGTGTGTGTGTGTGTGTGTGTGTGTGTGTGTGTGTGTGTGTGTGTGTGTGGTCTTTTACACAACAGGCGTTACAGATCTGATTCAGGCCAGTGTTTGATCTTTAACAGATCAATGAGTTCAGCAGTACAACAGCACTGATAGGAAAGAACTCACTGACACCTCCCGCCTTTTACTGATGGCCTCATGGGAAAAAGAAAAAAAAAAAGATACTTCTGACCATACCAAGTTTTTGTATGTTTGTATTTGTTATCATATCTATTTAAGCTTGGTTACGTGAAGTGGCAAATTTATTAATTCAAGTATCGGATTCTGCATCAGTAGGGCAGTACAATTCAGACCTATGTTTTGTTCTATTAACAGAAAAGACAAATTCAAACATGACTTCAGCTTCGTAATGACCATATCTGTGGTTTCTATTGGGTCCATTGTTTCTCTCTCTCTCTTTCTCACTCTGGACTTGCTCCATCAAACATTTTTTGCTCTATTTATATTTTTTTTCTTCCACAAGAAAAATTGTCATCACACAATATGTGTAATAAGTTTAATGTCAGTGAATGACTTTCAAGATATTAAAGGGACTGGGAGGACTATCTGTATCTGTGGATTGAAGCAACACCTTTTGGCTGGAATCGCCCTCACACTGATGACATGACTTTTAATGAGGCGTGTGTTTGTTTAGGAAATGAATGGGAATCGGATCATGTTTTTAATACTACTTCTGTTTGCTTAAGACAACTTTTTACTGGATACAACACGACGAGGTAAAGTATTTATCAACAGATATGTAGCGCTGTTATCTGAAGCGTGACAACAAGTAAACTTTGTCAGTTTATACCGTAGTTTAGTAGCAACTTCGTCAGCCTGCGTGATGTAGTTATAGAGACTTCCACATGCCACACACCTGTCTGACCCAATCAGGAAGTTTAAAACCGATTGGTGATGATAATTTCATTTTAAATTGAGGATTAGGATCAGGCATATATCTAGAAATGAGAATTTTTCAAGATCACTTAGTAAGTCCTGACAGTCCCTTTTAATGCAATTCAAGTGACATTTTTTTATTTTAATATCTTGAAATAAGATTTGCCTGGACTTGTCCGGTAAATGTGGCTCGCATTATCTGATCAGACATTTGTTTTTTACTAAAAACAAGACAACCAAACAAAGTCACAAGCTTTTCAGGATTAGGTTTAAACAAGCGTCAACCTCCTGCCATGAAACAGGAAGCTTATATACATATATACATAGGGAAACATATACAGAACCATATATACATACCAAGCTAAAAAGCTGATTTTTTACAGCATTACTTAACATATATACAGACAAAAAACAGACTGAGTTTGGGTTCCTGATGTCTCTGTCGACATACACTGTTTTTTTCTACAACGTGTTTTATTTAAAGCTATTAAACTTATGAGTTTTGCCCATGTAAGGGCATGGCTGACTTGACTGACAGACAGCAACCTGTGGCCATCTGACCCGCCTCTTTGCCTCGTCTAAAATCAATTGCAGCTAGGCTGAGTTCAGCATTACGAGTATGGCCCTCACTGACGATAGGCTTCAGCACACTTCAGAAACAAATGGGTGACTTCACACAGACTACATCCAGAAATATACAGTTTACACAAACTACGTCAAATAAAAGCCAGCACAGATACTGCAATGGCTAGTCAACTATTTATACCTTGTTGAAGATGGTGTGAGGTCATTTTCAATACAACTTTAACCTGTGCACTCATAAAACTTGGTTATAATAGAAAATTAAAGGATGTGTGTTGTATGTATGTGTGTAATCTTTTGTGAAGCCCTGAATCATTCACAAAAAAAAAAGCGCAGAAATGCTTCAGCAGAGTGTAATAGTTTGAATGGTTGTTGAAGGAATCAGAAATTCTTTGTTGTTCAAGGTTTCATCAGTGACTTTTATGATTTCCCTTTAGAATGCACTCTGTGTCTAATTCAAGCATGAGTCATTTTAACAACAGAGAAGAAAATACAGAATAAAACATGAGTCTCCTGAGAGTATGTTCAGGATTAAATGTTTTGTTTGCTACAACTTGACAGATTTCACAAAGAGTAAAAAGTAACAGAGTATCACTTTACACATGATTTCTGCCTCACAGAGGCAGATGTAGAGCTTAACATTTTGAACTTACTGGGCCAAACAAATCCTTTGATTTACTTTATCAACATGTCAAACAAGATTACACATCGGCAGCCCTGCCAGACCTTTAGTGCTCATTACACAGAAAGAATCTACACATCTGGAAGAATGAGATTTCTTCTATTTTTAGACACTCACCAACAGACCTTAGAATTACATCCCACTGCTCTCATTTTCCTCATCAGTCAAACAGGTTTCAGGTTGATGAGCTTAGTACCTCATGGTCAGAAAACATGTCAGCATTCAGGTGTGAATGACGTTTGAATGATGTTGACAGAAAGTATTTATTGGAGAGTGAACTGCTGTAGCAGTTATTAGCTATAGCTGCATTAGCTAGATTGTTATAATGAGTGATTTTACAATACAACCAACAATTCAAAACATGACTTATATTTACGTGGAGTAGCAAAGGATTGGATATCTGATAAAAAACGTGAATATCATTATTTCCAGCTATTTTTATACCATGGGAAATTTCTCATACCCCTTCCTTTCAAGTAAGGTCCTGGTTTCTCTTCATTTCAAGGGCTGTACAACCTTTCCCCTTAACCTTATGGAGAATTGGGGTAGCCCTTCACTAGACGTGAACACACAAAACCAGGGGCTAAAAGGTAAAACAACAGCCATGGGGTACAGTTGGGATTAGCCCTTAGATGATGGACAGATAGAAGCAAGTGCTGCTGATGGAGTAGAACAAATGAAACAAAGTAAAGTCCAACACTAAACAGAAAACAGCTAACACAATGAACACAACATCAGACCTTTAACTGTTTTTTTCCCTATAAAAAAATAAATAAAAGAAACTCTTGACAACAGAGAACATTAACAGATACAGACAGGGTAGATAAGAGAGGCTTTATGAGTCTCAGAGTTACCTAGTCTTAGTTTTCTGCTTGGACAGGGTGAAGGGATCTGGTCCCAAAAGGAAATGGGTGTTGGTTTGGGTGACTATAAGTGAAACACACTCAAGAGAGCTCTGGCATGAATTCAGTCAGAGAGTGTTGGGTTGGTGTGACTACATGCAAGTGTAGCATGTGATAAAATAATCTTGCTCACCCTGTCAGTATTCTAAAATTAGTGTATTTAATGTGATCAGTTTCAGGAAAAACAGACATTTAAGTAGACACTTTTACCACTGGTAAACAGTGAGCCTTTTTAGTGGGCAGGGATTCACTGAAGGTATAAACAATCCTCCTCTCACATTAACCAGCACTACCTAGCAAGCTTCACAACACACACGACACTAAATGGAACCAGACGGTCTGACCTGTACACTCAGTGGATTAATAATCTGACAGCACTGCTAAAAGTTGAATGGCCCGGGGTGTTGGTATGACTCCTTTCCTGCATGTCACTCCTAACTCTCACGAGAGTTTCCTGCTCTTTCCACTGTTCTTTCCACTCTGAATAAAAGCATAAAAACACTGAAAAATAACTTGGGGAAAAAAAGGAAAGTAGAGTAGCCTTACATTTACACTGAACTAAGAAAAAAGAAGGAGCTGAAGTCATTGGAGGCATATGTATAATTATATTTATGCTGATAACTTTGGCAATGGCACAGAGGAGGATGACAAATGGTTTGATCCATTTTGTTTTGCTAAAACAGCCAATGTTATGGAAAAATCCAAATATTCTTTGTAATAACGGCCTTGGAAATCAAAGTCAAAAGAAATAAAAGTTAGTATTTACACTCAGTTTGGTCAAACTTTGCTCACTAATCCCTGTTCTATCCTGGACTTGGTCAGACACGCCTGAGTTGAGCTCAGCTGTTTTAAGCACTACAGCATGAAAAGTTTTTCGACAACAGCATCATTCTCTGATATCCAGCACCTGGAAACATAATATAACAGCTGATCCAGTAATTTGAAAAAGAAGGCACTCGGATAGAAACAGAAAAATGAAGAACATCACTGTCAGATTATTTATGAGACCACTATGCCCTAAAAATGTATTCTCCTCAAAGATCAAACCTGTAAAAACAGAAGTTTGCAGTTAGCTGGATTATGAGCAGGCCTTTTGATCCTGACCCATCAGTGAACTTCATTCCACAGAAAAGAGACAGGGCTTTGTTATAATTACACGCTTTATGACACCAGGATCCTTTGGTGTTTCAGAGGTACAAGTTTTAGGGCCAGGGGGATTATTTACAGATTACTAGAATGAAAAAAAGGTTGGAAATTTAGTTTTGACTGGTTCCCACGTCTTCTGTAGACCAGTGGCTCCATTTTCAAGACAAACCACAGACATTTAGTTCAACAAAGAAAAGACAAACAATTCTGGGTCTAATTCTTTAACATCGAGAAGTATTAACATGGTAATAAAACTGTAACAGGTTGGCATGTCCTGCTTTTTCATCTCCATAATACATCTTTGGACCAACAGTATCTCTGTCAGGTTGAAACTTTAGCAGCTCACATTTCTAAAACACACTTTTGAACTCACATCATCCTGTTCTTCGTGTTCTTGTTTGCTTATTGTTTGTCGTCTCGGTTTGATTTTCTGATTAATGATCCTGACACAGAAATGCTTTTTAGAAGCCAAATCTCTAAATCTGGAAATGTTCTTGAATGTATCAACATGGCCAGTTATAAAAACAGTCTCTTTTCATTACTGCACCATTATTTGACATTGACATGAAACTAAAATACGGTAGAGAAAGTAATAAATAGATAATCATCTGTATTTGTAGAGTTTAAACTTCTAAAAGTTGGTTTAATTGAGCTGAACGATGGACTGTCATATGAAAACATCCATCTGTAATGACATTATGATAAAGATCAGCAAGGACACAGAAACATTCATCATCTTGATTTCTAAAAACTAAAAGTTTATTTTCAAAACTTTATTACAACAGCAGTACGATTATCATTAATGTAAGAATTATTCATATCCTCTATGAACATTACAGAACCAAAAAAAAAAACAAACCCATCCCTTACAGTATTTATTAAGACTGTGTACGTCATTTGAATAAATTGTTAATATCTTGCTCGCCCTGTCAGTATTCTAATTTGCACCATAAATTCTACTATTTAATAATTCCTGCACCTCAGTTTACTTTCTCAAAGCCCACACTCTGCATTCTCAAGGACTCAAAGAGACTACTGCACAAAACCATCTAATGAATATGCAAAAACAAACAGACTAACAGAAAGGCAGATGGTGATGTTGTTTGCTCCTTCCTGTCAAGAGTGCTTGTGTCCTCAACCTGTGTGTTGGAACATAATGTGAAAAATGGTTTCTCTCTTTGCAGGTATTCTCTGCTGGTCTTGCTTTATTTTATCACACAGCTGTCACCCGCTTAAATAATATCCTGTTTACAGTCTACCATCTGCCTGAAGCCATGTGAATTTAGTTTCGCTCTCAGCTCGGCTGGGGCATTTTAATTTGGCGCTAGCTGAGATGACAGAGGCATTGTGTTTAATAATCTTCATTCATTTAGCAAACAAATAATTGAGATAATTACTTTTTGCTGTAATACCCAGGCCCTCATTGTCATCCCTTATTGTCCAACAAAAGCAAACACAACCACAAGTGTCAAGGTTGATGATTTCAAGTTATAGGTTGGGTTAGGTTCGGTTCGGTTCGGTTAGGTTAGGTTAGGTTAGGTTAGGTTGGTGAGTTTGAGCCCTTGTTTCTATTTTTCAAAGCAAAGATTTACAATGATATGTACGTCTGAATGTTAAAGCAGAACAAGATGTTTCACCTGAGAACCTGACTGCCACATGCTCAGGACAAGATCAGTGAAGTAGAAAAGTTACTGCTAAGCTTTAAGCTGCTTCACAGAAATACACAGGAAAGAATAAAGTATAAAGTAGCATAAGTGCTTTGTCAGAGTTGATCTAATAGGTAGTCTGTGCCGTGTGCAGTGTGTCAGTAATTGCGTTTGGGATGGGGAGGTTTGGTCTGAAAAGAGTTAAACGGCAGATCTTTCCCCAGACCTCAGCTTCACCTGCAGGGGATTATCTAATGACACCCAGTTTACCTCTGTTTCATAAACCTCATGGCCTCAAACCTCTCCAGTGTGTGTGTGCAAGTGTGTGTGTGTGTGTGTGGGTTCTGTGATATATATTAGTTGCACATATTTCCTGCTATCATTTCATCTCTTCATCCCTGCAGTCTGTTTGCATTCCACGCACCTTATAAAGCTTTCTGTTGTTGTTGCTCAGAGATGATTTCCTGAGTAACTTAAAACTTTTTCAGCCTCTGGACTGAATAACAAACAGAAAAACTTTGGTATTTCTTTCTTAAAGGGCCAAAATTAGTGTTTTTCCTTAATATAAAGAAGGGTGACATCATTACATTTGTCAAAAAACTGTAAAAAAAAAAAAAAAAAAAAAGACTATTACGTTAGTTTTATTGACTGACTTTAGAATTATCTGCAGTTTTCCTGTACAGTTCTTTTTAATGGACAGAGATCTGAGGCAAAAAGTCATCCAAAATCTTCAGTCACATCTAGTTTGTCTTTTAGATTAAACTCTGATTATAATGACTCGTATGACAGACATTTTTTTTCTGTAGTTTTATCTTATTTTATGAATAACTTGTTCTTGGAGGCCCAGAAAACTAAATTCATGCTGCCAACCTGTGAGTTAAAGGCAGAGCTCGCAGGTCTGACTGACCCCATGGAATAACTGCATTAACCAATGAGATGAGACTGAGAAGTAGGACTGCAACAACAAGTTGGTAAAAATCTATTAATAAAAGCGTTGAAAATGTTTTTTTTATAATTGTGCAAATATTGTACCATTTCGTCTTCACTTTATTTGTCTTCTTCTTCCTTTCCGTCAGATTATTTGGCAGTTGGCGACTAGCTGTTGCCACCCACCTGACTGGAGTGTAGATTGCGTAACTTGCTGGGCTGCAGGGCTGTGTACGTCACATCTAAATAGATGAGCATGAAAATTTGGGAGTATTTTAGGCTAAGTAAAAGTGTTAATTGCAAAATTTGCAGAAACGACCAGGCATGGCATGGCAAGTACGACTGCGAAGATTTAAGCACCTGAAACATAAACTTGCTGGGCCAATTGATGAGGAGGTGGGGAGCTCAACAGCGAGGTAAGCTGCTACAAAATCCAACATCTTCCCTTTCTTCATGCTGTGAAATGCATGGTATTTCTTTTAGAACTCATCTTGTCTTTGCATTACCTTATCATCCTGTTGGCAACCCCAAGGAGTTCATTAACTAATGTTAGCATTAGCATTAGCTGCTACAGACAGTGGTAGGTCCTGATTGACCTGCAAGAGAAAAGATTGAGGTCACATTTTTATTTGATTGCCTTTTTGTCCCACTGAGATCTTAACCTGATGTCATATCAGTATATTTTAAATTGTTTTGCCCATACTGTTGAAAGTAGTTTGTAATTTAGCCATTTGAAAATATTAATAATTTTGTATTTTTCTCAAGAACTCAGGGCCATTTGAGCCATAACCTGTAGTTTGTGAACTGTTGATTTTTTTTTTCTAAAAGATTTTCTATTGTTGAAAAAAATGAATTAAAGAGAAAAGTGTTTCTTACTTTTTTAATTATAAAAATAATCACCAGAGTAATCAATTACTAGATCAATCATTGGTTGCAGCTCTACTGAAAAGTGTCATCAACTACATGTTGGGTTGTTTTACATTTGACGAGCATGGGTCTGAACTATCTTTTTGTCTCTCCTGGTTTTATTTATTTATTTATTTATTTATTTATTTTTTAATCAGTTAAGATCTAAAAGTCGTCTCATGTCTGGCCAGCCTAAGGCTATCGAATATTATGTTTCTTTGATTAGACAGGAATTGGGATTTAAACATGGTTTGAAACCCATCAATGATGTCTTCGCTTATCAATTTTGCTATCTTGTTTCCCAGATCCGTAACCAGTCTACTCACGTCTTTCAAATTAAATCACAGGCCATCAAAGATGGCAGATTGATTGGGGACGACTGTATCATCTGTTATTTCTCTAAACTGATTCATGGCCTGAATACAAGAAATTTTAATTTTTAATCTCACACAGTATCTACTAAATGTAAGCATTAGTAGTGGCAGGATCTTCAGTAACAGCAGGAAGATAGGATCAAACAATCCTACACCACCTCTGTTCTTTTATGGTCTGATTCAGGACTTTGCTCTGAACTGTAGAAACAACTTAAATTCTCTGTCACATTAGGTTTGGGAAATTCTTATCAAATGTTTAAGCCATGTAGGGATGCCAGAGCGCTTATAACTGGTTGCCTTCTAATTACCACAATGCTAAACGTGTGACGTGAAGCCAGACAGCAGCCTGCAGGATCGGTGGTGTGTCTCGCAGAATGACACAGAGCTCAAACACTGAAAATCGATTCATAAAACCTGCTGCTGGGTCATAAACATATACTCCAGAGACTCTAGATGAAGTAAGAATCCCTGTACCATCAAGTCTTTTATTATTGGCTGTCAGTCAAAAAGTGGTAGGTGACCCCATCAGAGTAATCCGGTGAAGGTGGTTTTCTTTAAGTTCTGTTTCTCACATTTCTTGCTGAGTTCTGGTTTAAGTCTGAAGGGGTCAAAGTATCCAATTAACTCTGGTTCATGCCAAAAGTCCATTTTGCCTCTTTTAAATAAATCACTGCACATAAATTTGGATAAAATGATCCTTGACAGATTTATTTAAGTAAAGCTTTGTCTCTTTCAGCTTGGCTCTTCATCACAAAGTTTATCCTGTCATCGGTAATGAACTCTGAACTTGGTATTGTACACTGTGACAGTTTTCAAATGCGTAGACTTCACAGCAAGGGGTGAATATAGTTTTGGGAGTGGGATTTCTGCAGCAGAATGAGGCGTCACCTAAAACTACATCACACTTTGTAGACCGGGAGTAACAGTGGTTTCTAACTGTAATCTAATCTGTTCAATCGTTTTACAGTAGATCGTTTCAATCCATCTGTTTATAAGTCAGTTTTTGGGTTGCATATAAAAACAACCATCAGTAATACAAGGAAAAAAAAACCTTTCAAAGTAATCACCATTTGTCTGGAAAATCCAAGTAAAAGGAAAATACAATCAAGTGATGAGAGAAAAGACACAGCTGGCATAAACATTTCATTTCCAGTTCTGAGAACGTGAGATGCGTGGAACCCAGAGAAGAATGCAATACTCTCAAATCCATGAATCCATGTATCCACCCAAAAGCAGGGTGCACACCTTATCATAATCGGGCTGGTTTTGGGCCCTATTTCCCACTTCCAACTAAAGTCAGCAAAGGGCCAGTGTAATCATTTTTGCCAAATTCTCCCAGTAGACGATCAAAGCCCCCATGATTTGGAACTGCTAAGGTTCAAGATGTTCAGAAATCCTGTTTAACCCTGAGGATGCCAAGCAGTCTCTGGCCCTGTTTTGCTTCTGTCACATTTTTACTCGCTGTGGTCTCATTTTTCTTAGCAAAGGGAAGTCCTGCACCTCTTTAGATTCGGGACAACCATGGCTATTGGCTGATGTAACAAAATTGTGTCTTCATGGGGTTTGACAAAATTTCAAAAGCTATAAATTTTAAGAAAAAAATAGAATGAATTTCTCTAATTTTATTCTTAAAATATTGAAATAACAGGAAAAATGTTGGTGGTGGCACCACATTCAAAGAATCTACAAATTTTTGTTTGGATTTTTTTTTCTCACTGTGGTCTCATTTTTCACTGCAGTATGAAGTCCTATGGGTTCAGGATAACTCAACAATGTCTCCTGAGCAGTATAACATCATCAATGCAATAACTATTACAACATTATTACAATATATTTACTCTATAAACTATTTATAGTCAGTACTGTCACTACTGTTTACACAGTTTACTGTCCACATTGCAGAGGCATCATGTCGATCTGCAAAGAAGTTTCTGTCAAAAATGAGACAGAGTGCTGAGCAGCTCTGACATAAATTTTATGCCTGCAAGACAACGCCATGGGAAACAAAATTCAAAGAATTTTTGAAGTGCGAATTTTTTTTTATTTTTTTTTTACAAAATGTAGCTACAGCAAATGGTTTATTTTCTGCAGATTTTCAAAGAAGACATGAGAGTGAAAGCAAAATTGATGAAATTCTCCCATATGTCTGGCCTGTTAAAACATGCTGTTAACTTGAGAATCTGACAATTACAATTGTTTTTTTGTTTTTGTTTTGTTTTTGGATTGGACAAATGCAAAATGTAGTAAGTCATTTGAAAATAAGTGGTGTTTTGATCCCGCTGGCAGGATTGGGATTCTGAAGGTTAATGCAGGGAACCCTAGAGATAGCCGAGCATGTGCTCTGTGGATTGTTGCGTTGAATGAACGATAGCCAGCTTACAGAAGAAAAAGACACAGCAAACACAGCAGCTGCAAAAGTCAACACAAAATAAAAGTTCAGAAATAGAAAATCAACTTGAATATTTTTACCCTTAATACTTTGGGACATTCAGGAAGTGTTAAAAGACCCATCTCTGCCAACAGAGGGTGCCAAAATTCACATACACTGAAAGTTCCTCTCTAAAATAAACGGGGTTGAATTATCCCCAAGGAGGAATATTCAGACACTTAATGAAGATCAGTTTTCACATTTCTGTTTGGCTGATTACTCTAGAAATTCATTTTAATAATTTCACGTCACTGGGTAGTCTTCTGCAAAAGTTAAATTAACTGGAAAGTAAGCTTCATCTGCTTGTTCTTACAAAGAACCAACTTTTTCCACTTTCATAAAATGAGTAATGGATGGATACTTGATTTAATGTTTTCCTGTGCTAATTTGTTGAAAGTTAAGCCAGAAGTTGTTTTACATTTGACGGAAACCAGGTAAGAGTTTTGAATTTTCAGAGCCTGAAAGTTGGTGCTTATACACAGACAATTCTTCATTTAAATGTCCACAACATTCATTTAAAAATCTATGCAAAGCTTTCAGATCCTTCTGGAGATGTATAAGGTCACTTTAAAGAGAACACTTGCGTTTGTCTGTAGCCTGAAAGTGTTTCTCCTTCTGTACTTATAAAAAAATGCTATTTATATTTGCCAATAAAAAGAATCCAAGCACCTCATGTGAATTCACTGACTGGGACAGGGCAACAAGTGAAACACAGGAAAAAAATAATGGAGATCAAAAAATGCAAAACATGTTTATGGGACAAATCTTTTCATGTGCAGCTGCACATTGGGGCAACGGTTAGCACTGCATCCCCACAGCAAGAAGACGACCAGTTCAAATCCCGGTTCACTCCGGTGCACCTTTCTGTGTGGAGTCTGTATGTTCTTCCTGTGCATGCTTGTTCTCCTCTGGCTTCCTCCCACAGTCCAAAAACATGCTCATCAGGTTAACTGGTGATTCTAAATTGCCTGTATGAGGTTGTCTGTCTCTGTGTGTCAGCCCTGTGATTGACTGATGACCAGTCCGGGTTGCACCCCGCCTCTCGCCCTTAAGACAGCTGGGATAAGCTCCAGCCGACCACATAGAAGATGAATGAATATTTTCATTTGCACCTCTTTCTAACACCTTCCGACACAAATACCAAGCAATTTCCCTTATTTGACACATCCTCTTTTTAAAATGCTGAGTTGAAGAAAGAAGGACAGCCATAAAATGCCATCCAAATGCCATCACTTTACATTGCTCTGTGACATTAATGTGTCACATTAACCCACATTAGTGTGGCTGCTGGTTCCAGGAAACTGGTGAGATAAGAGTTGTCTGCTGACATACATGTCATGCGTTCACATCCATTTACACCCTACAGGCATCTCATCCCTCATAGATGTAATCTATGTTTTTATACAAGAACTGCAAAGATGAGCCATTCTGTTTTTCAGTGCTGCTTAAATACCCTCCCACCTTCGGATTAATCTTTCCAAAGCCCTATTCGCACAGGATTAGTTTCACCTGGGGACTTCTTATAATTTGTAGTAATTGCAGAGGACACCTGTGTTTTTAATCCCATGCGAATCGACCATGTCCGTAATTTGTAAAGGAAAAATTACCAGAGGTCCCCACATAATACTAATCCCGTGCGAATAGTGCTCAAGACAACATCTCTGCATTGCATCTTCTTAACTGTATACATTTCTTGCAGTCTTCCACCCCTTAAATAAACACTGTGAACATAAATTTCATCAGCTGCATCGTCCCTCATTATGACAAGGATGTATTGAGCTACTCTAATGAAACTCTGATTGAGTGGCAATCTGACCGCTTGTTTGAAAACAGAAATATTATCAACCATAACATGCAACAACACAAGCCCCAATTATTTTTCGATTGTTGCACAATTGTGTCAAGTGCCTGATTCTAATTGGTCATTACACAACATCTTTAATAACAAATACTGTTATGAAGAGCAGATTGTTTCCAGTGATTCGGCTCTTATTGTAGACTCTAAAGGACTGACTGCAATCATATGGATGTGCAGACAGATGTCCGGATAATTTGATGTTTACACAAAAACCCCAAAAGAATAAACCAAAGCAGCGTAAAAAGCCAAGAGACGGGAGAGAGATTATGAACACAAAAAATGGAGACTATGTTAGAGGAAGCTACACAGATGACACATGAAGTAAGCACTGAGTTGAACACGGTATGGGATGAAGAAAATGTCACAGACACTGATGAGTGATGAGGCAGAGGACTCACTGAGGTGTGGCGTTGATTCATGCAGTCATTCATCGTTTTACTTCACGATCAGTGAAATGTTCAGTCTCATGTGAGGGAAGCTAGCTTAGCATATGAAAGCTACTGTTGACTGTTTCTCTGCTCAAACTGTGAGTATTTTTACCTGAGGAAATATAATCATTTTACGTCAACAGAATCAATATTTAATCCAAAGTTTTTGATATATAAAGTAACTAGCCATGCCCAGCTCACTATAGCAACCTGCTCCCATGCGTCATCATTTACTGGATGTCTCTGTGTGGCAGCTTACCAGCTCTTTTTTACGAGGCTAGATACCTGTTTCATAAATTCATAATTCAAAGCATCAGAAAAGTCTTTTGATCTGCCTGATTTTTCTTGGTTTGTATCATTTCTCTATCGTTTTCCATTTCACTCAGATATTATGCCCGCTTTTCTTGTTTCTGTTACTTTCACTTCCTACCCTCTCCTGACAATGAAATTACCCGCTTGCACCCTCATTAGTCTGTCCTGTTCCTCATTAGCCTTCCTTGACTTTCGACCGCATGTCTGCTGAATCCAGTTCATTCTGATGAAGTTTAAAAAGCCCCTTCCACACAGCCAGGATGGTTTGGACATTTCTGTGTAAATGAGGGGAGGAGAATGGTAAAGGATAGTTGTAGTGTTGTTTTCCTGGCAGTGGACAATGTTTCAGAGACAATGTTTCAGAGTCTTTAGTTATTCTTTCTACTTGAGTGAATTTAAAAGCTGATACTGCAGAAACCTGTGGTGGGTATGAATTCTCTCAAATGAATGGGGTGCTGATATGGACTGAGAAATTAATGTGTTCAAACGCTCTCATAACTGGGTAAACAGTGAACCGTACAGCTTGATTTGTGACTCATGGACAACCGTTACTTCACATTACAGAGGAATCTGATATTTTAGGTCAAACTTAGTTGGATTTACAGTCTGGCAGTTCAAACGTAGCTAGTTGTACATGTGATATTTGAAGGTGTTTTTAAGAACAAAAAGGACAGATTCCAGGAAACTAAAAACTTGTACAGCTTCAAAGAGATGTAGCTTTTTAAGACTGTAAAACATTTCCCTGAAAATGAAATCAAATGAGAACCAGAAAGAGGTTGAATCTGTCCTCTATTGAAAAAAATCTATCAGGCAATAAACGGATTATTTCATGATCTTTGTGTTGGACCTTTCTATTAACAGTTGCCCTTTCAGGCCTCTAGAGGGCACTATTTGTTTATTTATGTGTGCTTCTTCTTCTACTCGTAGCGAAAATAAAGTTTCGCTAGCTCAGATGCTAACTCCCTGTCCAACTACGTTTCAGCCCTTGGAGTAGCAATATAAGTGAGTAAACGTTTATCATTGTTAAAATATATTCTGTTTTCATCTTTGTCATGATCTGTGTAATTTGATACATTTATTGAGACGCGATTGCGGACTTTGCTCTGCTGTAGATGTGTATGTATTAGATCTGCGATCTCATTCATTACACCTTAAATTGTCTATATATTTATATCAATCGTTCATTGGTGCTTTCTGTACTTTATGTTTCAGTTTCACAATTTTTGGCATTAAATCCTGTCCAAACACAACTTTGCCTGTTCCTTGGAGGATGTGATGTCATAAAGAGTTTAGCTGGCTGTGAATCTCAGTATACGAGAGGAGTCACACTGGGTGCATCAGTACAATCTTAATGTAAACATTAGACTTTGAGAACTTTGAGAAGTGAAAATAAATATTTGTAGTCAGGGTTAATTTTATTAAGAGAAACTGACGCCAGGGTCTGTGACTTGCATGCAAACCGGATTTCAGCTGTATCTACCTGCATTTTCACAATGAAATGCCTTATCATATCCAAGTGCAGCAACAGTTACTAGGGCGGAGGTGGGCTTTATTGATTGGTCACCCCCCTATAGTGGTAGAGACAGAAACTGTGATTTCTGAATGTTTCACACCAAGACTATCAGGAGGGATGGATGCCATTAGAGAGGACAGATAAAATGTGTTACATGTGATCCCTGAACCCTGAGCTGTTCATGGCAGGAGAATCAGAGAGGTGGAACATCTGAATGGAGACAGAAATGATAGCGGCTCCCTCCATCTCCGATCTCAGCCTCTCATCAGCATCTGTCTGAAAGAGAGATGGACCGTTGAGCCATGACTTTTTTGCCAAGCGACAGGTCTGAGCCACAAGTGGCTCAGTAAATATCATCCTGCCACCAGATTATCACTGATTTACTGTCACAGCAGCACCCTAGACCACAGCCGGCCCACAGAGGCCCCTAGGGACCCCCAGGCTACCACCGTTTTTTTATTTAGAGGAATAAGAGTGATCTATACTAACATCTTTTTAATTATCTTTGGATGGCAGATGTTGGCCAGTTATTGTGAAGCAATCAATCGATGTGAGAAACTCTACTCAAACACTGTTCAGCAAGATGCATAGAAAACACCTGCACCTGCCTCAATAACTCTAATCCTGAAGGTCAGGGCACAAATATGAAGAGCAACAAAACAAACAAACAAAAAAAAGCCTCTGACGATAAATTTCCTATGTTTAATGTAATTTAAAATGTTGACTTTTATGTTGCTCAAACATGAAAGCTATGAAAGTGCCACAAGTGGTGGATCTGTGATGAACATAGGTTATAAACTGGACCATGCAGTCTCCAGGAACTGGCAACTTCACTGAGTCTACTTGGAATTTCATACTTTTATGCATTCAACTTTGAATGAACTAAGTTTTGTGTCTTGGGCTGATTTCAAATATTTGATCAGCTGCTGGGTAGTGTGATATTTGCAAAACAACTAAAGCTCAAAATTACCAGTCGATGTTAGATTTTGCTGTTGGGCACTGGCAGAGAAGATTTGGCCAATTTTTCATGAGTGCAACCCCCAAACTCATCTTTGCTGCTCATCTCACAAATGCATGTTCTTTACAATTTTGGCCCTATTTATAATAAACTGCTTTCCAACAGTGTAAGATAAATTGACCAGAAGCATTGTTACAAAAAAGAAATAATCTACCAAACACTAATCGCCTTACTCATGATTATTAGCTGCAGAAAACAGGAAAACTCTAACTTATCATTATCAACTATGCGTAAGTGTAGAATTTCAATAGATGTACTGATTCACTTGTGTTAACTGAAGCCTATTCAACCTCTCACATTGTATGCCATTCCCACAAAGCTAGCACTGTTATCACAAGCAACTTATTACAACCAAATGTATGTACTGTCCATAGACTGTAAAAAAAAAGGACCTCATCTCGCTCAGCTCAAACTGAGGTCATCACAAAAACTGCTCCTCCTGGTGGCTGGCTGCAGTATAGGTCAAAAACTCTGCCTCTCTATTCATTCCAGATGGTCTGTGTTCAAACTTTAAAAAATGATTACACCTCGTAGAAATGTTTCTCACATCCGTATGCTGTGGTGATATTTAGATATAATTAGGCTACATTGTGTTTAAGTCCTCTTTAATCTGAAAAGTTTCTTTTTCATTAATTATTAGACGTTAAAATCAGGGTTTTACGTCTCATTTAACGATGAGTGACAGCTGCCGTTCTTGTGTAGGAATGGTGCTTCAGGAATAGTAAAATACATCAGGAAGAAGAGTTAAGAAGAGATTGGACTTTCGACAAAAAAAAAAAAAAAAAATATATATATATATATATATATATATATATATATATATATATATATATATATATATATATATAATTTATTTATTTTTGATTTTTAATTTTTTTTTTTTCACCCGCTTCCTCTCAGATTTCCTCATAGTCTCTACTGCGCAGGCTCTGGCTGCACCATGGCGGCTCCTGTGACGGGGGGTTTTTTGGCTTCAAAACCTTTCAATGGCGGAGCCACGCTGTCCATCCTATATACAGTCTATGGTACTGTCAGGCAATAAGCACTAGTGGCCTTACAGTAGTGACAGCAGGGGCATGGTGAGACAGGGAAAGTTATATTACTACATGAAGGTAAGAATACAAGTTTTAGATTTGATGTGTTGTCATTAAGGATGAAAAAACGTTGTCTATGTGGAGTGACAGTAGCAACACTGATGGGGCTGCTGCCTGCAGTGTCTGCAGCTATTACTTCTTGACATTTTTAATGGCGTTCCGTGTGCAGGCATTGGCCCAACCTATTATTCTCTCTACTTTTATTTTAGAGTCATTGATGCTTTTTTAATGTTGTTTATGTAATATGAAAATATATTTACCAATAGCTTGGTGAAGCAACTGTGAGTACAGTTAAAAGCATCAGAAACAGTCAGCACTGGCCCACGTTTGGCCCTACATCCAAACCAAACAATAGAATCTCAAAATACTGCATGACGCCTGATTTCTCATCATCTTACATAGAACAGCAGCTAACAGCTTTACAGAACATCATAGTGTATACACCATTAAGATCAATACAGCATTTGCAAACGCATGGATGGATGTCCTGTATACAAATGCCAATATATGTTTGTCTGACAACAGGCAGAATCAGTCAATAGCAGACACACAATTTGATCCCTAGTGAGGCAGGAAACGTGCAGACAGCTGTGTTATCAGTCCTCAACCAATCACCTGAACATCCTGCAGGAGCATCGAGCTGTTTTACCACTGGAGGGGAAAATAAAGTCGACCTTTCAGGTGTGAAGCGTGACGTCTGAGCAGGTTTGAGGTGTCACCGAGGACAGTGATAACACCATAATGTTTCTGCACTGGTTCCTGCAACCAGTGTGTGTGTGTGTGTGTGTGTGTGTGTGTGTGTGTGTGTGTGTGTGTGTATCTTCTGACACTACAAAGCAGAAGTAGTTTCTGACACAATTTTTTCTTGTGCAGCTGAGTGTAAGAGTCATGTTTAAGTGTTTCCATGTGGCAAAGACAGATTGTGCTGTTTGTTAGAGGAACCAAGTGAAGCCCTCTGAGGAGAAAAGTTGCATCCATGCATTCATTCATGCTGATGTGTCCAAGAGACACGGTGCTGTCAGCACATCGCTCTGGAACTCTCTCACCCCATTCATTTGTCTGTCTGTCTATCTCTTTGTTTTTCCTTCTGTGTTATAATTCCTTTATCAAAGTAGTAAGATGTAGAATTATCTCAAGTGCAAAAAATTATTCTACACAGGCACAAAACTACAGGAGATGAAGCCAAACACCCTGACCTTGAATTTGAACAAAAGACAGACTGAAATTAAGTCTGTTATATTCATAGTGTTTATTTAATTAAAAACTATAATTTAATTTTGTGATTACTGATGTGCCATTTTTGCATCACATTTACTTTATTTTAACTAGATAGGTATAATTTCTCATTAATCTTTAATCTAGCCTTTGGCTAGGTCATTTTATCAATAACAATATGTGACAGTAATATAGGGTATGTCATGCACCATATAGCTTCGCCTCATGGCGAAGCTGATAAGACGCTGAATCAATCAAGAATGTCAGAGAAAAACACAGATATTTGTTGATTAGCACAGTAAAGCCCGTTTACATACGGGAATTCGAAGGAAATCACCTCATAAACCAGATACTTTTCAAACCATCATGTCATAATGTTATAATCCGCATGATTTAGATGACTGTGTAAATTTTGATTGAGGAATTATATTCCATCTAAAAAAGACTGCTGCCACATCGGCATGCGCGTGAATGAAAGAAGGGAGGGTAGAGAGCCATTCAAAAAATACATATAACTTATGAATCACAGACAGTTATTCATAACTTATATGTATGCCCAATTAAAATAAACTCTCTCTGTTTCGTCTGCATTAATCATCACTCTATCTAAATCTTGTCGAAAAAAACATTTAGCTTAGATTTCAGATTTTTTTGGGGATTTATATAGATACTGTTTTCAAACTATCTCAAAAAGTGAGCGTTTCCAGACCTTCGACACAGACAAAAGCGTAAACGGAAAAAAGTGACTCACCGTTGCAGCTGAGGTGGGAAGATGGACCTCAGCGACCCGGTACGCATCCACCGCCGAACCGTTGGCGCTCCTCGCGGATGCTGCTGACAGCGCCAGGGTGTCTACGTCTCGCGCCGTGCAGTTCGGCTCGTTGCACGAGATGATGCTCTGCCGCGCGGACAGCAAGAGCGCGCTCTCCCCGCCGTTCATCCCCCTCCTCCCCTTCCTCGCTCCTCCTCAGCAGCTCTGTCTGAATGAAGAGGGAGAGTGAGACGTTATGACTGACAGGTAAGATGGTGTGTACTAAACACGGACACTGCGTCAGATTCGAAACAACATCATCAACAACAACAACAAAAAAAAATGGGATTAAAGTTTACAAGCAAGTAATTTTACGACATGCCAGATCGATGTGAAGAATTTTTTGTTGCAGGGTGGGGGCACGACCATCAATTGGTACTGCTTATGAATGAACTGTTGGCTACTCTTTCCTCCTTTCTCAGCTGCCAACAGCCTGTGGGTTTAATGAAAAGTCAAAAGTTTCATAATGTGCTCTCAATCTTGTTTCTTTAACTTCCTTCGGGAGCCAACAAGAGGCTCTGACAGTAAAAACTAAGCCCACAAACTTGTCAGAGCTAAATGTTTTCATAACTGTTATGTCCTAGAGTTTATGTAGTCTTGTCAAAAGAATAATATCTGGAATAGAAGGAAGATATCTCTTCTTCTTCTACATTGACCTGAATCCTTCTTTGTATAAAGTCCAACATATGTTGTACAGAATCAGGATGCCTCTGTGTCGTTACACGGGCAGTAAGATGAGGTGCCTCTCTTTGTTTGTGCTTGCACACATTAGAATGAAGCAGCATCATTAAGCACATGAAAGTTCAGGCAGCTAAAGCTGAAATAAAAATATGGGAAAAAAATGTAAGGAGTAAAGATCGCACCTTTAGGTCGCTCTACAAAGTCAGTTGTTCTTGAACAGTATTGCTCAGCCCCAGTTTGTACTTCTAGTCTATCAAGACTAGCATTTTGAAGAAATTTACATTAATCATAAAAATCATGTATATGTCAATGCTGCATTGAACTTAAATAACGTAAAGACTATTCAATAAAAGTAAAGTGCAGTTAAAGCATGCAGACAGGAGGAAGAAATGCTTTTATGTAATATTTGAATAATTAATAAAAAGGTGGTGATATGAATGAGTCCATTTGGTGGATTAAATTAACTCTACAGAGTTTCAGAACGTAGACGTTAATGAGAAAGCTGCTGCTGTTATGCAATTCACTTATAACAAAGTCATACAAAGCACAAAGTGAATGAATGCATGCTAATCATTTTATTTTGAATTCCATTAGGAGAGACTGTGAAAACTAGTTTTAAAATAACTCCATTCACATTTTTATCAACAAAAAATTCTGCCTGGCTGTTTATTCCAACTAAGTTAGGTTGTCTTCCACATTTTCACCCCCATACTCACATTTTTCTCAGCAAAAGGAAGTCCTGCACCTCTATAGATTCAGGACAATCTTATAGACTGATGTAACTCAATTATGTCTTCATGCCGTGTGACAAAATTTGAAAGCTATGAATCATCAGAAAAAAGAAAAACAGAAATTGAATTTCTCTGATTAAAATTGAAAAAATGAGGAATTAGTGTATACAACACATTTTCAGGTAGCCTCTAAGGAACAGAGGAAAACATTAGTGGCTTACGGCAGTACATTCAAAGAATCTACAAATTTTGACTTTTGGAAAAAAATTGTACTGGGGTCTCATTTTTCACTGCAATATGAAGTCTTGCTCCTCTGTGGGTTCAGGATAACTCAACAATGCCTCCTGAGCAGTAGAACATCATCAATGCAATAATTATTACAACATTATTACAAGATATTTACTCTATAAACTATCTACAGTCAGTACTGTCACTACTGTTTGCACAGCTTAAAGTCTACACTGCAGAGGCATCATGACAATCTGCAAAGAAGTTTCTGTCAATAATGAGACAGAGTGCTGAGCAGCTCTGAGCAGAATTTTTTTGTCTGCAAGACAACGCCATGGGACGCAAAATTCAAAGAATTTTTAAAGCACAACTACAGGGCGTATGTCGATCATTAAGGACTTCCTGAAAGCATGAAAGAGCACTGAATTCTTTTTGTTTGTTGTTTTGTTTTGTTTTTCCAAAATTTAGCCACAGCAAACGGTTCATTTTCTACAAATTTTTAAAGAAGCATGAGAATCAAAGTGATGTTGATGAAATTCCCCCGTCTGCTCTGTTTATACATGTTGGCAACATCGCTTGTGATACATTCAGGTACCTTTTGAAACTTGAGACTCTGACAACTACGCCAGTTTTTTTTTTCAGGTTTTAGATTTGACAAACAGTTTTAAATGCCAGTCATGGTAAAAATGAGTGGTGTTTTGATCCTGCCGCCGGGACAAGGATCCTGATGGGTTAATATCATCTGGTTGATATTTATGATCCATATATAAAAATCTAACATCTATTACATGCAGTAACATTTAAAAGATATCCTCCAGCAAGCCATCAGAGATTGGCTGAAAGTAATCAGTGAAAATGTATTTATTTTCTAACAATTAGAATTTGTAGATTTTTTTTTGAGTTCCTTAAATACATACTCTAAAATCAGATATTGTTTTACTTGTCAGGTTTTTTTTTTACTCATAACTGATCGAAAACACAAAAAAAAGATCTAGTAATTGAAAAATGTTTTGCTAAAAGAGTGATTTCCTCTGTACCTGAACCCACCTTGAGAAGATGAAAGTAAAAATTCAGTTCCTGGACCAGGACACGCTCAAGTCCAAGAAAGCTGAGGTTGAATATTCAAACCCTGCTGCCAAAGTCCTGGTTAACTTCTGAGGGTAATTCAGCACCTGATTTTTTTTCCTGAAAAGGTCTGATGGAAGGTGGGAAAACGCACCGCAGGGACTGGCTGTACAGAAAAATTGTGCTGCTTTGATTCCAGGTATCTGTCACAAAAATCAAGACGACATGCTGAGAACAGCTCCACTGTGTCTTCAGTTTATTGATCCACAAAGTCAAACATTCGTCTGTACGCCAGTGATCAAAGCAGCTTCAGAGAAGGTCACAGGATGATGGGAGGGATTAACACAGGTATATTTATAAAGGACGTATAACTACACAAACACACATTCACTGATACACACCTAGCACACACACTCACACACAGAGAGAGGCTATGTGGGTCTTTAGGTCAGTGCTCTGATGAAAAGTCATTATGTTGATTATCTGCTGGCCTGCTGCTGCTTTGACTTAACTCACATCAGAGGAAAGGATGAGCTGGACAAACCCTCTTACGGGTGAACAGATGAGTACACTGTGTCGGGTTTTAGTTAAACTGAAAACTCTCTGGAAATCTTTACTCTGATCAGACTAATGGAGGTCACCAGGGATCAATCCGAAGCGTTTGAGCGTGTGTGGACTCCTGAACCACCCTGAATAAAGACGTGAGTTTACTGAGATGGACTGCTTTAGTTTAAAATGTGATGAGAAGATGTGATAAAAATCATTGTACATCATTCGACCTGCAAAGAAGTCAAAGTAAATCTGTCTGAATGTTTGAAGTTTCTTTAAATGCAACACATGTTGAATGCTAATTTGCACAGAGCGGTAGATGTTTCTCTGCAGGAACCTCCGTTCATATGTTTTATACATATAACCCCAAAAAGAAGTCAGTAGACAGCATTAATACACACCATTGTTTTTTTTTTTTTTCAAACAGAACAGCAGGCTGCTGATAAAGAAGAGGTCAGGAATGAGAAGCATGTGAGAATCATTCATTACATAACTGCAAAGTTCAGCATCAGCCACACATACCTTAACTCTAGACTTCATGACGACATGTAGCGCCGTGTGTGGCTGCTCACCCACTTCCTTCATGGGCCCCAAGTAGGTCAGAGTACATCTAGTTTAAAGCTAGTGTGCAAGTAAAGATGATATATAATAATCTCCAAACAGCTTTTTGGTGTAAAGAAAGCAATGAAAAAAGAAGGTCTTATCGTTTCACATAAAGTCCACACACTGTCAGTTCTCCACAGTTTAATGTCATATTTCATAAACAGAGTGGACACACAGCATAAAGACAGGCCAACAGGATATCTGATACTTTTTGTAAAATAATCAAACCAAAACAACATGGAAGCATGAAATCTCTAAGCATATTTGATGCTTACACAGCCCAGCAGAGCAGGGCAGAAATAAAATCTTCCCATACGTCAAAGAAGGAAGTTTCAAAAAATGAAGATTAGTGAGAATTTTTTTTTCTTTAAGTTTAATGTAATGCTTCTTTAACCCAGAGGACAAAAATGTCCCTGATAGGGTAGTAAGTTAAAGGAACCCACAAGGGTTAACAGTAACTGATGCTAAAAGTTCATTTGTTTGAAGCAGATCATGACCTGTACTCATGAGAAACAATTTTTGGGTTTAAAAAAAATCCATAATTTGCACTCATTAAACAAATTGGTGTAACATGAGTTATTATATGCAATATCATCTAGAAACACTCTTTTTATTTAAAGAGTGGAGATGGAGAGGCCAGAGATTAGCAAACAATGTGCTTTAAAAGTTACAGGCTCTGCTCAAGATTAGTTAACAGGCAAACAAAGTCAAGTAATACAAATAATCCTCATAGTTATTCAGACTGAAATCTCTCTCTTTTTTAAACCAGACTTGTAATTACAGTAAATTTACTTGAATGGATGTGTACATCTGTAGTCCAAACTTCATCTCTGTCCTCTTGTTTTGCAAAATAAGGGACTAAACTTATTTGGGTGTTCTTCTCTTTAATTAAACCTCTCAGCAGGTGAAGCTCAGTTTAACACAGTCATAGGGGGTTATGGGGTGTCAGCAGAAACTTGCTGCCCTGTAATTCAGTGTGCTGTGGAAACATCTTCCTGCAGAGCTCAAGAGCCCAAAAGAAAACACACACTGATGTGAAAATCCGCCTTCTGGTGTACTAAAAGCTTTTATCACATTATCTCCACATCCTGATGCCACCTTTTGGATTTTATGAATTTAAAAGAGTTATTACCATAATTTCCAGCACATATATTCATACCTTTATGAATACTCAGTGGAAGAAAATCCTCCTGAAAAACAAATCATGCTCTCTAAACAGAAACAGCAGGAGAGAAGTTGAAGTTGTTTTCCAGCCTCTGCTTCAGCTGTGACCCATCGAGAAACAATCACAAATGTCTGTTTGCTAGTATGTGTCCACATGTGTGTGTGTGTGTGTGTGTGTGTGTGTGTGTGTGTGTGTGTGTGTGTGTGTTTGAGGTTGCCACTGACAACCACACAATAAAAGAAGAAATCCAGCATCCATTTAATCACAAATTAAAGTGATGGAAGCTGACAGGAATGTAGGACAGTGAACGATTGACAGGTAGCAAAACTACACAAAAACACACACACGCTCTCTCTCTTCATCTCTCTGTCCTTTCTCTCTCTCTCTTTTTCTTTCTTTCACAACCACCCACACACCCACACACACACACACACACACACACACACACACACACACACAGTGTTCAAAAGTGTGTGTTCTCATTCTCAGGAATGAGGACACGGTTGAATGTCACTGCTTGAACACAGCTGTTGTCCTTATATGAAAGTAATTACAGTTGGAGGCAGATCAATACGTTTGGATGATACTGAAAACGGTCTGCACGGCAGGACAGCACAGAGACGGTACAGGTTTTTCACAGCTTTTGAGCTCACTGCTCTTCATTCATCCATGTTTCACACCTGAAGGTTACCTGGAACAAGTGCATATTGCATTTCATTAGACTCTCACACTTCAGGCTCACTGGATTCAATCACTCACTTTAGACTTCCCTACCCCGGACTCACCTAACAAGATGAAGTACTTGTTGTTCAGAACAGTAAATACCTTTTGAAATGTACGTTCAGGAGGCAGGCAGAACAGCATGATGGGATTTGATTGGTTTAACATACGGGATCCCAGATACTAGGATTGGTGTTTACCCAGGTTTACTCCTGCTGTAGACAGTGGATAATTTTTGCTCTATTTTAAAAACACATTATTGATTTCCATCGGGACATAAAGATCATTTTAACCAGTATAACAAAAAGTGTACCTAAATCTGATCACCAATACTGACTCAAAACTCACCCATATATATGACTGTGTTTAACACCTGAGTGTGACTCCACAGCAACAGTCATAACCCAAAACACATTGACTGTGCGGTTAGCTCTCCCCAACAAAAGTGATGCCAAGGACAACCTGATCACACATGACATGAAATTAACATTAATATTATTATTATTAATTTTTTTTTTTTGGCGTCATGCAGGCGTCATTGTCATCTGTTTATGTCTTTTACTTGCCAGGTGAATGTAACGCACATTAACTCTAATAAGATTATTTTAAACCAATCAATCAAACAAACAAACAAACAAACAAAAACATGACAAACACTTGCTTGGATTTCTGTTTTTGCACTATACACAATCCCAAAACAACTCTGATAGAGGAAAGCCGAGCAAAATCACGTCTTGCAATCCAGCTGGTGCCAGCACAGCTGCTGAGAGCATCTCTAAAATTCAGATGTGTCAGGAATGTCTACAGGTATTTCTACAAAGTCACATTCACCTGTATGTTAACTTTAATGGAAATGTTCAGTTTAATGTGAATTGCAACAGATAGGCAGGCTAATGGTTTAACTTGACCATGAATTAAAATATTTAGTTAAACATTTATTCATCTTGCACAAAGGCTGACTGGACAGAATCACTTCATTTCTGCCCAAGGGCTTTGCAAAAGATTGCCTCCACAGTTGTTGGCATCAGTGCTCTTGGAGCCAAGACATCCGCACAAACAACTTGAGTGAATGCTGTGGGATCGACATTAATGCTAACCAAAACATGCATCAAGCTCAGTGATAATATGTAGATCCCTCAGGTGAAATCCATACTAAAGTCCACAGCAAAGCAGATTCACTTGTTGATCTGAAGCCAACACTTATGACTTTTTGAAAGTTCAAAGCTGTTTACTGGCATTTCATTTAAGAGGATGATGATGAGTTTCTTGGTAGTAAGAATATTTTACATCTTTACGTGTTCAGCTGACCTGCTGATGATCTGTTTTGAAAGATAATTTCATTATATAACTTTGAACCAATTTCAAGTGACTGAATTTTTAAATTACGAAATGTTTGTGAAAAGAATGTAAAGACCGTTTTCATAAAAATAATCGTGGAATGCTTAATATATCTATGGAAGTAGAAAGCTCTGAGTAGACATGCCTCCACACAATTTATTCAATCTGTGTTCCTGCGATAACAAGGTAATGTCTGTTGTTTTGTGGAAATTGTGACATGGCATTAGATGATCAAAACTCATATCCTCAGAGGGCTGCAGACACAGGCTCAACTCACCTCATTAGTGTAGGCAATGGCAGCATGGCATGTCCTGGTCTGGCCCAGCACAGTGACCAGACTGTTGCTTTGTTTTTTAAATCATCAGAGAATGATCCCATTATCTCGAAAAACAAGCTTTGTCATGTTGAGATAATTATAAAAATGGGATGTTTCAATGAGAAAACAAACTTTGTTATCCTGAGACTACAGAAACAAGCTGGGATCTCAAGACAACAACTGGACATTATCAGTGAGAAAACAAAGCAGATTAAACATGCAACCCACATTCCAGTGAAGTTGGGATGTTGTGTCAAACATAAATAAAAATGGAATACAATGATTTGCAAATCCTTTTTAAACTATATGCAATTGGATACACTACAAATACACTGTATTTATAGTTCAAACTGATAAATCTAATTGTTTTTTGCAAATATTCCCTCATTTTGAATTTGATGCCTGAAACACATTTCAAAAAAGCTGTGACAGGGTCACATTTCCCACTGTGTTCCATCACCTTTCCTGTTAACAACACTCAATAAGTGTTTGTGAACTGAGGACACTAATTGTTGAAGCTTTGTATGGGTAGAACTCTCTGTTGCCGTATTTTACACTTCATAATACACCACACATTTTCAATAGGAGACAGGTCTGCACTGCAGGCAGGCCAGTCCAGTACCCGCACTCTTTTACTGCAAAACCAGGCTGTTGTAACGTGCAGAACGTGTTTTGTTATTGTCTTGCTGAAATAAGCAGAGAGTAAAAGGCATCAAAATCAAAATGAGTGAATATTGGAAATAATAATAATAATAATAATAATAATAATAATAATAATAATAATAATAATAATAATAATAATAATAATAATAATAATAATAATAATAATAAATAGAGTTTATCAGTTTGAACAATAAATTTCTTGTCTTTGTGGTGTAGTAAATTGAATATAGGTTAAACAGGATTTGCAAATCACTGAATTATTTTTTTATTTACGTTTCACACGTCCCAACTTTATTGAAATTGGGGTTACAATACAACACACTCAGATAGATTCTTTGTCTCAGCCTATTTTTCAAAATAGAAACTTCTTTTTCAAATGTAATGCTATGTTTGTTTTTTTTTCTACAAATAATGAATACAATTAGGGAGGTAAAAGCAATGCTGATGAAGCTAAATCTCAAATGTTTATAATGTCTTCATCTGAATAGAGGAATCATTTCATACACTTAGGTTCAGTCAGGACTTCTGCCTGACTGCTAGGTGACTCAGAGAACGGCAGGACAGTTTTCTCTCTCTCTCTCTCTCTCTCTCTCTCTCTCTCTCTCTCTCTCTCTCTCTCTCTCTCTCTCTCTCTCTCTCTCTCTCTCTCTCTCTCCCTCTCTTTGCATATGTATGTGTTTAAATGAAGTGTAATTAATTGATGGAGCAAAGGATTTATTTAAAATAGTCTTACTGAATGTTAAACTCCTCTGTTTCTCCTGTTGATCACAAACACATATTACTCATACTGGCTAACTGATACAAAACAGATTAACCCTTTTGTGATCTCTGGGGTCAGACGTCATTTGTGAAAAACTGGTTTAAACTGTCTTTTTCTTGAGTGGGATTGTCAATAGTCAGTATAATACTTGTCAGCAGCTAATGTTTAGCTAGGTCATCAAGAGACAGATGGGGCCAGGTGTAGGTACCATGTAAGTTAACATTGTTTTAAAAACTTGGACAATAGCCCTATTCAAGGTGTAAACTATATATTTTATTTGGAAATTTGTCAGCCTTTTACTTTGCTGTCAGGAAGCCTGTTTGTTTTTGCACTATTCTCGAACATGACACTCACGTGTACCTCCACCTGCAGTGCAGTGAACTCAGACGTTGTGAATTTGGAAATTTTTGCAGCACTATAAAGGCCTAAGATTACCTGTGATTGATGTTTGCAGAGTTTATACTTTCACTTCAGTCTTTCCCTTTAACAGCTAACACACTGATATTTTGTTTTTGCAAACAGTGCAAAACAAAGTCTGTAAGTGAGCAAAGTAATGCATTGAAAAAATCCTCAGTAGAGTGTACATTTAAACCAACCATATGCTGAACACAATATAAACATATGTTGTGCGGTAATGGACAGACAAACCTGGTTTGAACATTTTGTTACCGTCCATAGCAAGACGGCTCCTAGAGCATGTGTGGGTTCTCTCCATGTACTTTGGCGTCCTCTCACAGTCCAAAAACATGCTCATTAGGCTTATTGATTAGTCTAGATGTTAGCCCTGCGACAGGCTGGCGACCTGTTCGCCATCATGAACATGTTTCTCATTCTAATATTGGTTATTCTTGTTTAGTCTTACATATCTTTCATCCTTACGCTGTACGGATTTGTGTTCATACGTATGTTTTGATAAAAAGAGCATTTCTCATTTCATACAGTTAGATCATTCACTTTTCAAGGTGATGAAACATCTATTTGTTATGTTGTTTGTATCTGATTTTCACTGCGCTGCACAGGTCACTCTCTCTCTCTCTCTCTCTCTCTCTCTCTCTCTCTCTCTCTCTCTCTCTCTCTCTCTCTCTCTCTCTCTCTGTGTTTTCAGGCTCCCCATTGATTGTATTGTCACCATTTCTGTTATTATTACTGCATAAACCATCCACTGGTACTAATCGCTCTCCTTCTCAGCTGATCAAAAGCTGAATAGAAGCTGCGGTGATTTACAATAGAAGTAATAGGAAAGAACCTTCAGAGAGAAAATCTCGATCATTTACTGACAGAGACAAGACAACCTGAGCAAATGCAGAAAAACAAACAGGACAGGAGGGGAGCAGGAGGAGGAGGAGGAGGAGGAGGAGGAGGATGGGCAAGAACGAGCACGGTCTGGAAGTTTTTTCTCCCACACTGAAGAATTACACATCCCAGAATTGTAACATTGAACCCCAATTTCCTAAAATCTACTGAAACAGTTTGCAAAATGATGTAGATATTCACGAAGGTTTCCTTGTTAGTGATTCTTGTTCTATGGTCAAAGAGAAACCAAAGAACACTCAAAAAGAGTCATCTGTGTCCTAATATGCTAAGTAAAATGAACGTGTTTAATGTGTGCATTATCGAATTATGAATTATGTGAATTACTAAATGTAACTTTCAACTATTTTAATTATAGTCTATAGTTTAATCTAGTCCAACAAGACAACAAGTTCCTAAATGCTCACAGAGCTGTGATTTATTTATTGGGATACATTACATGACAGATAGATTACATGAATGATAAAATTCTCTGACGTTCCAATCAAAAACAGGATAAGTAGATCATCGCATTTTCCAGGGAGATCTTGAAAATAAACGTCCATTTTCAGTGGCTACCACCTGCACATATACTGTTAAAAGCATAAACTGTATAAAGACACCACTCACAACCATTCCTTATAGTGGAGCCAAAACTCTTTGCTTCTCATTTAACAACAGAGAGGAGGATGCATGTCATCCATATCTGTATACAGTTAGTGGTTACAAGCTCTCTCTGCAGTGTGGCTGAATCAAGTATCAAACGCCTGCCGTGAGACTTGAAGCCTAAGAAAACTGCAGTTCCTTGAGGATCTACTTGAGGCTGGCTGCAGAGACTCCAGACACTGCAAACACACCAAGGTAAAAAAGACCATTTTTACAGCATTAATAAACATGTTTACAGCCTGATTCTAATGATGGCTTTGGTTTGAGCTCATTTCTCTGTTGGCACATGCTGTTCAGGGGGTGAAGTTATCAAACTTAAGAGTTTTGTGGTCCATATTAGGACATGGCTGACTTGACTGAAAGGCAGGCAGCTGCCTCTTTGCCTCATCTTAACTTGAACAAAGCTCAGCTGAGTTCAGCATTACCAATATGGCCCCTGTTTTCAGTGGGCTTCAGAACTCTGTATCAGAAAGAGACGTATGTCAAGGACTCAATGTCCATACATCATACAGCCATATTATACAATGGATAAAATAGTTATATACTGTTATACAGTCTTGTATAACTGACGAATCAGTCAAGCACAAATGTCTCAGGCCTAGTTTCATCAGGTAGATTTCACGTCCATCACACTGTTGAACCTCACATCCATCAGACAGGACTGATTGATTCTGTTGTAATCTGGGGATTAGGATTTGATCTGGTTCTCACAGAGATGGTGTCAGTCTGCACTTTTGGCCCGTTGATGCTGTTTTGACCCAAATCTTGCACAATTTTGTAATGTTTTTCGCTAAAAAGAACGACGGGTTCAGCGGTGGCTTTGACCTTGTGTTCTGTATCAAATTGGGTCATTGTGTTGAATAAATGCTTCATTCATTATGTACAGCTGTGTTTTATAACTCCAATCATTCAGGTAGAAGTGGAGCATCAGAGTGTTTTTCTCATGACTGCAAACTATGTGACAGACATCAACAGATCCTAAACAAAGAGAAAACGTTTTGAATAAACGGGTGCGAGAGTGTATGAGTCATCAGATCATAATGGGAAACCAGAGTCTATATACTTTTTATTGATCTTTTTGTTTGATGTTATTCATTGATTGTGTAAGTATTACAGTAACATGTCATAAAGTTCAAAATGAGAGCGATTTTATTGATTCAAAGCTGATTGTGCCTCTTATACATTGCACTAGAGTCTAGCACTTTAAACAGGTTCCATTATTCGGAGAACGTTTTAAATAGGTTACACTTAAATCATCATTAATCAGCAAAAAATGTTTTCACAGTGTGATTGTAGCTCATTTTGAATCTAATGCCTGCAATATATCCCGAAAAAGCTGGAACTGGGTCATGTTTATCTCTGTGTTACATCACCTTTCCTTTTAACAACACTCAATAGGTGTTTCTGAGAGGACACTATCCAGAGAAGCCGACAGCGTTCCTGGGAGTTGTTGATATATGGCTTTGGCTTCGCATGGTTGAGTTTTAACTCACACTTGTAGTTGTAATAACTTTTCTGAAGTGCATTCACCTGTTTCCAGTTAACCTGTTCACCTGTTTGTTCTAAAACAGATGTTTTCTGAGCAACTTTCCCGGTCCTTTGTTGCCCCGGTGCCAACTTTTTTGGAATGTGTTACAGGCATCAAATTCAAAATGAGTTAATATTTGCAAAAAACATCAAAGTTATTCATTTGGAACAATAAATATCTTGTCTTTGTAGTATATTCAATTAAATATAGGTTAAAATGATTTGCAATTCATTGTATTATGTCTTTATTTACATTTTACACAATGTCCTAACTGGAATTAGGGTTGTACATGAGAATTCACAAATTGCTGCTCCATATTCCATTTATACCATGCAGCCTTGTGCACCCAGTCACTTTCCAGGTGAGGCCACTTATGTCCATTTCACTTGTGCAGACAGTGGATGTACCCTCTTGATCTTTAAGTATGCGCCTGAATACAGATGGAGGCAGATACATGCTCTTGCTCTTCTACTTCTCAGCAGTATCGTCAAAGTCATTTGGTAGGTTTTTCAGAAGTTTGGATCTCACTTTGGAGATAAGAGTAAAAAAATAGAAAAAACTGTAACAAATAAAGAAACGAAGTATGGAGGCCAAACCTATGTATGTCCCAGACTGTAACAAATACTGTTCTGCTCTCAGCATGTGCACTGTAATAGGAGCTCAAATAAGATATTTTTATTTTTTGCAATTCGGACACTGGAAGAAACTGCACTCTGTAGCACCTCTGTATTTTTCAACACAGATAATGAAATGACCTCATGTAGTGTAGAAAATTTAAATACAGAGAAAGCATATGCAAAGCATCACAGGCTAAGAGCTCCAAGAGGTGACTTGGAGCTCTCATTTACAGACATTTACAGTCCTGACTTTTTGGACAACCTTGGAACCAAATCAAACGCACTTTAAGCCTGTGGACAAACAAATAAATAAACAAGAAGAAAAAGACAAACACTAAAAAGACCTATTTAATGAATAATCATGTACAGGTAACAACTGATTGATATGCCCTTGGGAACTGCAGTACTCCAAACTTGCATTTCATGGAAATCATTGATTTAATCGTAGCTTTAATATGACAAAACAAAACATTACTGGGAGAAAACTTTCCTAATACTGTTTTGCTCACAGCAACAGCAGTCTATGATGTAACTGACCAATGTCAACAATGTATAAGTTGTCACTCAACTCCTAGTCTTTGTTTCTGACAGTCTCTAATGATAAAGAACTTCATCTTTGTTTCATGAGTATAAAGTGTCTCCCCATCATTTTCAGAAAAAAAAAATCTGATTTAACAGATTTAAGTGTATAGTTTAAAAGCTTTACACTTTATGTTATTGTTTTCTGTACCTTAAAGTGTTTGACCTCAGAGTAATAGAGATGTGCTTCTTCTTCACCAGAAACGGGTGGACTTATTTGTTTTGCTATCAGAGAAATTACTGTTTATACTTCTTTTTCGTCTTCTTCTTTTATTTTTATTATTATTGTTTTTAGTTTGTGTTAGATTAAAAGGAGTAAAAAAAGTTTGAAATTACATCAAGCGAGGAGAGCAGTTAGCTTGTGGACGTCTTATACAGAGGGCCTCCGGTCCAACAGGGGGCAGTGCTGCATCAGCCTCTGAAAAACGGACAGTAGAAGCAGTAGTTTTCTTCTTCTACGTACAGCTGCTTCCGCCCATCCCTCCACGTCCATGCCTCCACCCCTGTTACCGTGGATTGAATTAAATCCATCGAAATAACTTGAAGATGTCTTCCGACCTGCGTTCAGAGCTTGAGAAATATTTGGAGACGTTAAACATTCAGACGAGCTGTGTGGAGCACCCGCCGGTAACACACCGACAAACGGCTATCACTATCCTGTTATTATGAAACACACACACACACACACACACACACACACACACACACACACACACACACACACACACACACGCACACACGCACGCACGCACGCACGCACACACACACACACACACACACACACACACACACACACACACACACACACACACACACACACACACACGTTTATTGTATTCGTTTCCCTTTCTTCAGTTAAACTTTCAATTATCGTGTCGGCTACGATCTTAAGGGAAAATGATAAAATGCTGTGTAACTTTTGATGGAGAGCGAAACACCCACTTGAAAACATTTTAGAGTTTCATTTCCTTCTGTTGATGATATACATCCCATCCTAAAACTCACGTATAGGCATCACAAAAGTTGCAAGAGTTAAGATTCTGATTCTGTGTGATCTAATAACAAGACTGACTTGTTTTGGGACCATAGACAGTCTGTTGTATAGACACGTCACGTTAAGTGACCATTAAGTTTAATAATGATAGTTTATATGAAGTGTGTGTGTGTGTGTGTGTGTGTGTGTGTGTGTGTGTGTGTATTGCCGAGTTTGTAAAGTTGTTATCCATATGGTTCTTATAACCTGTCTGACGGTTTTTTTTGCATGCACCTGCTCTGACCTGCAGAGGGCGTCAAAACACAAGATTTCACTGCTCTATCCCCTTTTGAAGAGAAGTCATTCAGCTACACTGTTGAACTGCAGAAAACACACGGAAATCAGGAAAAACGTGTCTACATGTGTATGCCTCTTCTAATGTAGGCCTTCGTGATCCTAGATAAATACACTTTGAAACTTTGAGAGCTTTGATCAAGACGTTATCATATCACCCTTTTACTAATCTCTGATGTGTGTGTCATAAAAAATATAATATAGAAATATAAATGAGTACATTTTAGAAAGAAATATGACTCTTTTTTTGTGCTTGATCTGTGTCTTTGACCAACCTGTAATATTACAGTAGCATGTTTCTCTCTGTTTGTGATTTCAAATGCATGCTTCCTCTCCCTGCAGGTGTTCACAGTGGAGGAGATGATGCCTCACCTGCAGGAAGTGAGCGGAGTTGTCTCAAAGAACCTCTTCCTGAAGGACAAGAAGAAGAAAGGCCTCTGGCTAGTGTCTGCTCGCCATGACCGCCAGGTAAGCTCACCCCATCATTACGGCAATGTTTCCATATCTGACCCCAGAACAGCTCTTCTCCTCTGCTCAGTTTTATCCCATAATCCTCCTCTATTTGTCTGCAGGTGAACCTCAATGACCTTGCCAAGAAGTTGGGTGTTGGCAGTGGTAATCTACGCTTTGCAGATGAGGCAGCCATGTTGGAAAAACTCAAGGTGTGAACAGGTGCAGTTTGGTGCACACTAGATCTCTGTAAACAAGGTTTTCAGAATATTTCTTTGTGAAACATCAGTGGTAGTTACTGTGGTGTAAAGGGAGGCACTGTGGATTTTTATCTGCAAATATGAAGATTTTGTTAAGAGATGTTTTCTGTATTTGCAAACTTAACCATAGATATAACAACATAAAGTGGATTTTATTTGTTTTAGCTGCCAATTACATGAATTAAAGATGCACGTGCAGGAAGAAAAAGCAGATTGCCCAGCTGCATCAGTTATAGCTATAACAATCACAAGCCCTTCAAACCTCACTCACAAGGACAGACAAAGTTGAAATGGAAACAGAAATTTGCTTTTAACACTGCAGGAATAAAATGACCAAACAGCTTTATTTTTTTTTATTTACCCAACCTTGTTTTTCTGCCGAAAAATTTCAGAGAAATTCTACTCCTTCATGTTCTTACTCATCCTACCTGTTTTTTTTTCTTTGGTGGCTCATGTTATCTCCATATTTAGTTGACCATGCAAAGTCATTGTGCAAAGATGAAGTACTTAAAACAAAGCAAATTTCCTAAAAATTTTTATTATGTATCTTGGCAGTTTGGAAAGGAGTCTTATTTTCTGGCTGATTGTATTTAGATCTTTTTCTCTGTTTTCCATCAGGTTGGTCAGGGCTGTGCCACAGCTCTTGCTCTGCTCTTCGATAAGGACCAGAGTGTGAAGTTTGTCCTGGACCGGGACCTGGTAGAAGGAGGCCATGAGATGGTCTTCTTCCACCCCATGACCAATGCTGCCTCCATGGGGCTTCGGCCAGATGACTTGCTGCGATTCCTCAAGGAGACTGGACATGATCCAGTCCTGGAGAGCTTTGAGTAGGACAGGAAGGAGACCTGAATCAGTCGAAATACGGGAAACAGCAGCCTGCAGGGACTTAACCAGGAAGTGGAATCAAGATGCAGAGTCTGAAGTACAGCAGATCTACTCATCCTGCAAAGGAAAATGGTCCAATGAAACATATGTTTACTGAGAAATAACTTTGTAAAGATCAAATCTCATTAAAGGACCAGACTGTAGGTTTTATATTTATACACCTTTACCTCTGAACATTTCAAAAGTCTCCATGTTTTTTTTCCAGGGTAAGCAAGTTCCTTTTTAAAATACTAGTGTAAAAAACTAAGGGCAACTTATTTTAAGAGTTTTTGCATGAATCAAAATATATCTTTTAGTAAAAGCAATTAAACAGAGACCTAGAACCTGAAATGTGCAATCAATCAGTGAAGAGGACTAAAACCTCTTTACTTTGTGCACAGTTTGATTGCTTAGTCAAACCAGTGCCCCATGCTGGTGCTTTTTCATTACTTTTAGCATTATTCTGACTTATTATTGCCCAATTTACCTGAAAACATCAGTGAAATGTGTTAAAAAGCTCATTGATAATTATGATTATAGACTGGAATGAATACCAAGACACAATTTGTGATTAGGTGCAGTTTTTTGTTTGGATGTGGATTTGTTACAGAGTCAGTTGTCTCTAAATTGGACGGTTGCTGGTAGAGGTCTCTGCTATCTGTGAATGAATATGCTGTGAACAGACCAATAGGACATATAGGATCATAGTTCTCTCAGTGTTCAGAGGACTAGGTATTTTCTCAAGCAGCTAAATTCTAAGTTTACAGAAATTAAACAGAATATCCGGGTTTGAACAATCTGATTGTTTTCCACAGTGTGGCCAGAACCAGCTTCCTGACCTCCATACATGAAAAAAATCCACATGCCTGTGCTGAGAACACATTATTTTTGTAGAATTAACCACACACATGTGCAGACATGTGCAGACATGTATTTCTTTAGTTTTATAAATCCAAATGATGTCAAACCATATGATGCTAGTAATTTTGGTACCAACTAGCAAGGGTGACCTTGAAGTGTACATTTGCTCAAAACCAGAAATATTCTGTTTGCCACCATAAGTGAAGAAAGAACCAGAAAATATTCCCATTTTAGAAGTGCCTTGAAGAAACTAACTCAAAACCAACTACTGATTCAACCTTTTTTGCAGTAACTGGCACTGGAAAATATTTAACTTCTTTTTTCTGCTTCAAAAATAGTTTTCAAGTTCATTTCTTTAGTGTTTACTTTAAAGAAAAGTTTGTTTACCACATACAAATCAATGCGTTTCAGTCCATAAACCCCTTGTAAAGGATAGTTTATCATTGTGTGGTTCCAGAGTTTTAAACCCTTTACTTTAGAGAGTTTGAAAACATCCATGCTATTGATGGAGTGTTTCCTGTTTCGGTGGAAAGAAAGTGGCCCTTTGAGGAGATTTTCCAGGGTAAACATGTTTTTAGTCCATATTTTAAGTCACCATTAAAGCGAGCTCACTTCCTGTGGACAGAGTTGTTCAGGGTGTGATATCAAAGAAACAAAGGAATGAAGAAGAAGGAACAACAACAACAAATGTTTCCAGGAAGAGAGACGGAGAAATGCAGAAACAAACACCAGAGAACATACAAACACCAGAGAACATACAAAAAAGATACAGAGATGTAATTTCCAAAACAATAAGCCCTTAACTTAGAGGGTCGTTTTTGACTCCAACCTTTCCTTTGACACCCAGGTGGGGTGGCTGAAGTCCAGAACTGTTTTATTCAGCTCATAGTTTTTGGGACTGAGCAGTAAGCAAGGCATTTGTTTACAGAACACCTTGTTTTTTAGTTGTATATCGGGAAAACCAAACTCACAAACCAAAATCATAAGAACACTTTATTCATAGATGTAAATTCATAAAGGTCAAGCCACATATCAACTGGTAGAAAAATGAACTCAAACCATAAAAAACCCCACCCACTAGGCTTTAAACCTACATTACAGAAAAGGATGCCTAAAACTTAATGCCTTCTTGAACTCATGGCCTATTTCTTGATTGTTCTTTTATGTATTTCAGTTCATGATATATTCTAGCTGGAACTTGGCTTGCTAGAAATTGTGCAATAATGTTTGTATTCAATGTTTTTATGGTGAGAGGGAAAATAACGAATTCTCCCAGATTATCATGAAAAATAAAAAAAGGTTTTTTCAACTGGGTATTCAAACTGTAATCAGTAAAGTTGCCGTCGGACAAATGAGAACTGCAAAAGCGCCACGTGAAGCTCAGATATTTTAGAGTGACCCCTTAAATGAAATTTATTAAATTAAATGGATTGGATGAATTTACTCATAGCTTTATACCGAAACCAGGTCAGTGCTTAATTGTTTGTCCTGTAGTTGACGCTAGAGGAAATACGATTAACTTTAAAACGGACCAAAGTTCCCTGAAAGGTGACGCATGTTGCATTGTTGTGCTTTTATTTCGAAAGACTCACCGGAAATCCCTTTAGCATTTGGTACCGTCAAGTGTTGGCTGGGTCCAATACATTGTAACGGCTCGGTCCATCTCAGAGTGAAGGTAAGACACAAGTGACGCAGCGTTTATACGACTTTTCATTTCTTTAAAAAGCGTGTGCAGGGTGATGCTGCACGTGCTTGTCACATCCAACCTGCTTTTAAAAACACTGATGCTGCAGTTTTACATCTGCAGGAGGCACGTGTGTTTGTGCATGCGCGCGCGACTTTCCTGTCATGTTAACGCTGCTTGTTGTGTTTACGTTTGGATGAAATAAGCTAACCACATTAGCTGTAGGCTAAAAGTAAAAGCTAACTGCTTGTCCAATTAAAGTCCTTTCAGCTGTTTCGGAAAATTTGAAATGTTTCTGTTTTTATTAAGTGTAACAACTTTATCTGCTTATTTTGGACAGAAGTAAAAACGCTATTAGATATTGAGTTGAATTGTACATCTCTCCAGGCCGAGAGAGAACCAGACAACTCATGTCATTTATCATTTATTTATTTAATCTAAAAAGACGTTTTTCTGTTTAAAAAGTACAAATCATTAATTATTTGTCACTGTAGAATTTTAAGTGACAAGTAAGTTCTAAACAATATGTAAACAACTGTTTAATTTACCATAGCTTTATAGCATTCACATATCACAATTGATTGGAAGGGGATAGGCTGTTTTGCTTATATTTTACATTACATGATGGATTTAAAACGTTTCTCATGCAGGTTTTTAATTTTTTTTTATTTAATCTCTCATGGTTAGGCAATTAATTTGACAAGTCTAAAAAGTCACATTTTTAAATCTTAATAATAATAAATAATTATTATAACTATAATAATAATTAAAAAATCTCTAATATAGAAAATATTTCTGTAAAACTCCATCAGTTCCTCCCTTCTGAGCATAGTGTGTGTGTGTGTGTGTGTGAGAGAGAGAGTTCTCTGTCTCTTTGTTGAAGCTTTCGCTCCCTCTCTCTATCTGCATCCATAATGAGAGTGTGTATTGTTGCATTGTTGTGTAAAATTAGCAAATGAATAAACGCAACATACTGACACTCAGTTCCCAGGAACCCTTTCACACGCTGTGTGTGAGTGTGTGTGTGTAAAATGCACAACCCCCCCCCCGCTCCCCGACCCCTTGTGAGGTGGATATTTTGCTGTGAAAATTCTTGTGTGGGAAAGTCCATTTAACAAACATGCATTTTAGACTGCAACAGTGCTGCATAGTGAGGCAATGAGATGATTTCAAATTTAATCAGTTTTTAAACTTTGTCAAACATGAAATAAGATTAATGCAAATTACAGTTATCTAATTTTGAGAACAATTACAGGGACAGGGACAAATGAGGGTTGGTATCAAAAAATGCTAAAATTGCCGAAACATGTTCGATGTTTCTTTGAATGTGTAGTTTGCACTTCTGTTAGTGTCACTATTTTATATGACATTTCTTCATTTTAACCAGTTAAAGTATCAGTCCCATTAGACTGTCAAATAGTATATCTAAAAAGCATGACAAGATAATCCCACCAGCAGAACCCACAGGTTAGAATAACTACTTGGTTAGATCACCTGGTAAAAGACATCTATGCTATCAATATAATGAATTAACCGATACAATATAATGAAGTACTTATATTGTATCAACACTAAGTAGATGATAGCTCACATGCCATATAGGCTAACTATCGATCTAGAATTCACAAGGTGAAATCTAATGTTAAATCAACTTTAAGACCAATTAAAAACTTTAAATTCGGGATTTGTTTTGTTTATTTATTGTGCACAAGAGCAAAAAGCAGCTTCTTGGCACTACTGCTAGTTGTTTTTCTTTCCCATAATGTGAAACAGATATATATATTTTTTTATGCTGACAGTATAATCATGACCCCAACCAAATAGTCAAATAACAGTGCATGCAGCTATGAGGAAACATCCACTATATAACTTTTTACAGCAGCTATCACCTAACCAGAGAGGGTTGCTCTGCAGTACTTTTTCAGTTTCAAATCTCTCTCTGGTTTTTGCTTGTCTCTGCCGTCCGTCTGGTTTCCATCAGTTGTGGTCCTGAGCTGCAGCTCTATTGCCGTGGTGACAGAGAGCAGTCTGGTCGCCATGGGAGACAGCCAGAAATAAGCTGTTGTTAAACATTTGTTAGTGTGTGTGAGTGTGTATGCACTCACCTCCTCTTTAAATAATAACAGTAATACAGAGCACTAAGTTTAAGGGTGGCTGTTACACACTGTAATCTGTGTGTGTGTGTGTGTGTGTGTGTGTGTGTGTGTGGTTGAGGATGATGTAATTGCTTTTGGTCTTGTAGTTTTCTGCTTTTTTTTTTGTTTAACATGACGAGTCTTCACAAAAAAACCCATAATAATAACTCGGTCCCTGTGAAGTGGAGTTCCATCACTATGCTGTGTCTGGCCTCAGCAGTGCATAGAACCTTAGCAGAGGCATGATGGCAGTCACCTACCATAAAGAAATAACAAAATAGCTATCCTCATCAGCACCCACTCAATATGATCCAACAATGTTAATTCACTGAGTTTCATTCCTTTTTTTCACTGTGTGCAATGCAAACTTTAATTTACCAGTGGCAACCATAACCCTTAAAACCTCCAAGTGAGACTTATCATGTATATCTTATAATATCAGAGACATCCTGACATTTCTCTTTACACAACCAGTACTCCATTATATTTGCTATTTTCCATATGATGTCACACATGTGGAACCGCCCCCATGGCGGACAAGAAAGGCTTAATACTCCTGCATGCTTTGGGGAAATTATCATACTCTGCTGTCAACTGCAAACTTAAAAAGTGGCTGATTGTTTTTATTAGATGGAAAGTGCTAGCTGACGAGGAAAAAAGCCTGGGTTGTCCTAATAATAATTCCCATTTGAGAAATAAAATCCAGCAAGGAGAAGATTGTGGATTTATGTTATTCTGCCGTTCCTGGTGAGGGAACAAAAGAATGGCCTGCTTTAGCCCTGATTACAAAGAGTTTCTTGCCATTCAGCTCTCAGACTGTAGTGTAATTGACCACATCTGAGTCTAAAACACTAAAAGCTGTCAATACTTTACAGGCTTTCCATCCTGGTGGTGGTATAAGGGAAGGATACTTGTATATACCAGTGTTAACATCACCCACCTAAAGTTCTGGTTAGGATTTAGCTGTTTTAAGATACTGAAATAGAAAATGTGTTTTGAAATTGTAATCCTGCTAATTATCTCCAGTTTTTCTCATCTTCAACTACAGACTCTGTTGTTTTTTTATGCTGATTACATAACCCTGTCTTCTATGCCTGCTCCTCAGAGGATGAACACCCTCAGGGTAAACGTTTCATTTTTAGCTCCTCTGCTGGTTCAGAGTCAAAGAATAAAGGATAAATCCTCAGGCTGTAGATTGTTTTGGCTGTAATGAGCTCTGCAACCTGTAGGGGGCACCGACTGTTTGTTCCTCTACCTGCAGGCATTCTGTCTCCAGAATACAGTTCACAAGAATATAACCCTTATCTGTTGTCTGCATTTGCATACTTCAGTAATTGGGGGTGTACATGTGTGTGTGTGTGTGTGTGTGTGTGTGTGTGTGTGTGTGTGTGTGTGTGTGTGTGTGTGTGTTTGTGTGTGTTTGTGTGTGTGCGCGCTCGTGTGTGTGTGTGTGTGAGAGAGAGAGAGAGAGAGAACTGTATGAGAAAGAATTGTATGAGTGTTTACAGCCCCAGCAGGGTTTCTATAATAATGTGGTTCACATTCAGAAAGGAAACTCTCAGCCTCATTAGACACTGAGAACCCCAAAATAGGAATAAGTTTTATCTTCATGTGATGACACAGAGAAACAACCCAGCTCAGAGGTCAAAGGTTATGTTACCTCATTGATCCAAGATTACATAGAGTGTGGCCCAGTTTAAAGTATTTATGTCAAAATTGGGACTGGTTGGATTTTACGATGCCAGAAGAAAGATAGTTGGCTGTAAAGTTTGTAAGAAGACATGCAGCCAAAGGCAGTGAAAATGGTGAACGTTGTTTTCACGTCTGCTCAGCAGGTGACAGAAATTGAGAGAAGTCACAGACAACATAATGACAGAGGAGGAGTTTATGCCTCTTTAGGGTATTAAACATTTTTCTGTTGATTTTGATTTTAGCTGTTCCACTGGTTAGCCAAAGGCAGTAATGAGTCTGACACCGACTATTTACTAAATACCCTTTTCCAAGTTGATTAATCATCATTTCAGAGAGAGTTGGGCATCAAGACATTAATGTGCACCAAAAATTTTCTTTGATGAGTCTAGCAGAATTTCAGGTTGTTAAATTGGTACATATCTACTGGATGGGAGGGAGAGGAAGAACCAACTGATTTTTAATTCATCATCAGGAAATACCGCAGCATACTGCGACACTACCTGCTGTGATTCGGAGGGAGAAGATGAAATAGAGCGTACACATCACTGTGCCTTATATAGAACCTGCTGCTGTTACAATCAGACAGTGTGTGTGACACATAATCAATCACACACACACACACACACACACACACACAGGTAAATGAAGGGGGAGCCTCCTGTGGCGAAGTGTCTGATGTGTTTTAATGGGACTCTGTGAAGAATGTCAGCTTGTCTTGATGTTTCAGCAGCAGACTTCTCTGTGCAGTCTGTCTCAAATGCTGAGTGTACCTCAGAGATTTCATTTAAATATAAAAAAAAATAATACAAGTACATATAATAATAATACAAATACAAATACATAATACAATACAATAATACAATAATACAGCTACAAGTCATGCCAAAAATCAGAAGCAAGGTTTTCAGCTTTTCTGTTTAATCTAGGGATAATGTATATCTGGCCAGTGAGAACGGGGTCTTGTCTACCATGAAGTATTCATTCATGCAACCTTTATTTATTCTCAAGATGCCATTGAGAACATGCTCTCATTAACATTGATGTCAAGAGTACATTAAAACAATAATTGCAAGTAGGGCGGCCAAGACAAGTCGACTAGTCATGAGGACGATCAAATTCATCTGCAACTTATTTAGTAATCAACGTCGTCATTTTAGTATTTTTTTAAACTTTATTTTTCCCTCAAAACTGCCGCTGTACTTTCACCTGTCTCGTCTGCCGTTGATGCATACGCGCAGAGGTGATAACCAGGGTCACCTGTGATGTCACTAGAAAAGTTATGCCCAACAGTATCATGGCTAGCCGGCAACAGAGCTCGAAAGTTTGGGAGCATTTTTCCAAAATAAAGGAGAAAAGTGTGCAATGCAAAATCTGCATAGCAGAAATGGCCTTCCATGACAGTACGACTGCGATGCACGAGCATCTGAAAAGACAGCACGCCGTGGCTGATTTATTTTCTGACGAAGAATGACAATCTTGGTAAGCTAATTGGCTAGTTGGCTGCTAACATTAACGTCAACAGGGAGCTACCTACTTAATAACGACGTCATTTTTGAATAGAAAATTGGTACATTAAAAAAAATGTCAGAAATGCTGCTACAAGCTGCAAAGTTCATTAAAAGTTGAATGAACTATGATATTAATTGCCTTCATTTTTAGTTAGTATATACCTTAAACATTTGAAGCTGGAAACTTATGATGTTAGCTGTATGCTGGTGCAATAAGCTGCAATTTATGTATGATCCGAATAGTCGACTAATTGCAAAAAATAATCAGTGACTAGTTGATTATGAAAATAATCATATGTGGCAGCCCTAATTGTAAGACAATAAACAAGTAAGAGGAGAGAAAAAATGCATGTAGATATGAGAGAATAAGTTCTCTGTGTTCGATTCCGCATTATCATTTCCTTACACTAGCTTTCTGATAACCTGGCTACCAACTAAACCAACTAAAAAGAAGACAAGCTGATTCTAAGTACTGGTTTAGAGATTATTTTGTTGATTTGAAATTATAACTTCAAACAGCTAAAGAAACAGTTCCTCAGTTTTTACAGTGAGTAGCTAAGGCAATGGTATTCTTGTAATCAATCAATCAATCAATCAACCAAAAAGTGATTTTGCTAGTATCATATTTGTCTGATTCAAAAAAATAACAGCAGCACTTGTATTAAGACCTCTTCCCTGTAACTTTGTTGGCATTTTCTTTTCACTTAACAGAAACAAAGTGTTCACACAAGCTGCAACACAGTTTGCGCTTTGGCAGTGTTACAGGACTGATTTTCTTCAGTTTGGTTGATGTCTCTTTCCCTCTGCAGCTCCATGTGCTTTAAGATTCTTGCTTGTTACTGTGCTGTTTTACCACCTCTAAATGTCTTTTCTCTGCTATTGACTCATCAGTTAATAACCAGTTTAAGGCTGGTTAGTACCATCATTACAGCCATGTTCTCGAAGGCTGAGTACCTTCATAGGTACACTGGCCATGGCCTGAAACCTTTAGCATTTAGGTGATGTTTACATGAGAACAGTATTAGGAAGAAATGTAAAAGTATTGTTGCATTTTGGCTTCTTGTTTACATGGAAATGCAGTTTTAGCTAGACCTAAAATGCAACTATTTTAAAACGCCCTCCAGAGTGGAATGATCTTTATACGTTGCAGCCTCCGTCGCCGTGTAAACAGCAAGCCGGAGTTTTCAGTGGAAAATGAAAAAAACTCAAAATGTGCATCTGTTGCTCCACTTCTGAATTCAGATAAGACACATCAGATATGTACGCCAGATAATCAGTCCACCTCTTCTTAGGCGGCAGACTACCAAAAGACTCTACAGTTATGTCGCCACCTACAGGCATGGTATGAATACAACAATGTTTTCAGTCCCTCAGCTTTTCCGTGTTGAACACAGATTTTTTTCTGAAAAAATATATCGGCTGAATTTTCTCACAATTGTCTGTTTTGTGTAGCTTTGTTATTATAGCATTACAGTATGATGAGCTGTGATGTTGTGGTCTACTTTGTGCAGCCCAATGGGAAATCAAATTTGCTTTAAAAAAATATGTTTCATTATAAAGCTTTTCAGACACTTTCAGTTTTCTTTATTTTTATTTTTATTATTATTTTTATTAATATTTTATCATATTTTAGCTGGAAAATTTGAAGCAGTGCCTCAATGTTTCTTTCTTCAATGAAAGGAGTCAAAAAGAGTATGAATGTCACAGATTATTAAAGTAATAATCATAATTATAAAACCAGCAAGTAATCTTTTTTCTATTTTCTACGAAACAACTTCAACCCTTAAACCTAACTGTATATTTACTGTAGGGATTCAGTTTACCTGTTGTCACTGCCCTGCAGCAGTGCATCACACTGTCCCTTTAAGAGGTCCAGGAAGTGCATGGGAGCGAGGGGGTGTTGGTTGGGGGGTGGGGCTTCCTGGTTCAGGGGTGGTGCTTTGCAAGGAAACAGGTGTATGTGCTGACAGGGATGATGTCATTCTTTGGCTGAGTCACCTGGGAGACGGCTGCTGAGCGGACCGTGGACAGAGGGAGAGATAAGAGGAGGAGGAAGCGGAGGTGGAGGCAACGAGCCATCATCATTCCTGTTCTTTTCTCCTAAGGAGGCGTCCGTGTGGGGAACGAGTCCCAGCAGAGGAGCAGGAGGAGGAGGAGTAGTAGGCTATTTGAATACTGCTGATTGTCAAGGTGAGAGAGACAGAGAGGATGAATGTGTGTGTGTGTATGAGAGAGAGAGAGAGAGAGAGAGAGAGAGAGAGAGAGAGAGAGAGAGAGAGAGAAGGCGGGGAAGAGTGTAGTCAAACAGTAGCACACATCTATCTTTTATCCTCTCTGTGAAGGAACATGCTCACCAAACTTCATTCAAAAATCTGCTCATTTTAGTGTCTCTTTTGCCTACACAACTTAAATCATAGCCTCCACTCTTTAAAGGACCATACTGGTAATTTTACAAGATTCAGGGACATAATTAAGATTGTGGTCACACTGAAGGGTCATGAGTGTGGGGATGGCTTTTTCCACACGACTCCACACTTTAGGATTTGTCTCTGTGTGCTAAATGTTCAAATGTTGTTTGAAATTTGCATCTGAACTTGAACTAGCTGCATTAACCCTCTGTGGAAAGGACCTGAGAAGTTTTATCCCAGGCAGAGTGGAACAGGATAAAAACCTGTGTAAACTGACCTTTATGTTTATAAAACATGAAGTATATTGGCAGATCTGCTGAGTGTGGTGGTGGAGGAGGAGCAGACTGTTAAACTGAAGGCTGTAATTTCTCAAGCTGTACTCTGGCTCACTGGCCGGTTTGGCTTTGGATCTTCTTCTCTCCCTGCCTTTGGTTCCTTTACTTGTCTTGACTTTCAGATTAACATTTCGTGTGTGTGATTTCCTTTTTTTGCTCTTTCTTGTGCAGAAGCTTTTTTCTGAGTTGTGACCTTCAAGCTGATTCATCTGTTCAGTGGCATCAGACAGATTTTTTTTTAGCTTATCTTAGTCAGTATGTTATTTACACAGTGAACAGCAAGTTTGTGAAAATTAAAGATAAGTTGCAGTTACTAGTTGCTACAGAAGAGGATTAGGGCCACTGAAAAAAACTCCAATATTTTTTTATTATTATTATGAAAAAATTCTGAATTTTTTCTCAGAATAATCAGAATAATATATATATATATATTTTTTTTCAGTGGCCCTTATCCTCTCCCATATTTTGCTGATATCAAAAAAGTAACTATATTACTATCTGAGTTACTGTATTTTATAAGCAATAAGTTATCCAGTAAGTAACTTTGAATAAACTTATTTCTTTCAAATGAACACTCTTATTAATGTACCTTATCTCTTGTCTCATCAGCATTTTGCTAATCTGATAGCAGCTGACTCAGTTGATATAGGAAGCATGTCTTCAGCAGCATACCTTAAAATGAGCCTGCTTAGATCTTCCTGGGTCACAGATTGTAGAGTTGGCAGTGACTGAAAATCAAGCCTTGCTGTTTTCTTTGGTCTTTGGAGCTGATATGAACTGTACCTCTTACTTTCTGTTTGCCCCGCTGAGATCTCTGGTGACAAGTTTAGTAGAAGTGTGTTGTTTGGTTAGGTAGTTCATGAGATTATAATTACTGGCCTTGGCAGTGGACAATGTTTTCCTGTCTGCACATAGACTTTATCTCATAGAGTGGAAAACAATGCAAGCATCTTCTAGACAGTTAGCTCACACACAGGCTGATGATCATTCAGGGGTGTTTTGTGGGCTTGCTAGTTTTTTCTTCTTGGATGCCACATAGACATAAAAATGTACTTGTTGGTTAATTGATGTAAAGTAACGAGTCATGAGTTCTTTTAATTTCTGTAATGTTGAAAGTATTATAAGATTTTAAAAGTAACTTGATACAGTTCTAGTTTCAGTAAAAGTAGTGGAGTTACTGTAGTTTGCTTCTCAATTACACATTACAACACCACATTTATGTGTTAGCTCACAAACATTCAGCAATCTATCCGATGTTTACAGTGTTCACAAAACATCCCAAGACTTAAAACTGCACTATTATTAACCCTTTGAGCCCAAAGGTCCCCCAATTGGGGGACTTTGACATCACTCTGTAAACAAAGCATGAAATAATGCACTATTCACAAAAGAATGTAGTGATGTTGCATATGAAATTCAACAGCAGACCCCCGGCTACACGACTATATAAACCTTTTTTACATGCCAGAAACATAACTCAGATAAAAACTAAATGAATCACGACATATCAAACTCTGTTCAGCTCCACAGTGACAACCCACTTGCCACATTTCTGGCTTTACTGCTGCATTGCTGCATGTTGAACAAAATACCAACACCTTAGATGAAAGCAGAGACTCCATAGATTCCAATGATATAAGAAAAAGCACCCCACAGCAAAGTGTCAGAGAGATAGTGACCAAAAAATCCCAAACATAAAAATAACTTCGCTAAATAAAAGTTTTAAAATATCTCTTACCTTTGCTGTTTTGCCAAGAAACATTCATTTTTTAGAGGAATCCACAGTACTTCCTGTTAGCCATGTCTTATATTCAGGTAAACTTTCCGGCTCTTGCAGTCAGACTTTAGGACCTGGGAGGACCCTCACAGTGACAGGCTGCAGCAGGCTGGGTCTCCCCGAACACCAGTGTTCTGCTGATTTTGATTGACTGACACTTCTGTCAATTTCATTTTCGTGAGTTTAGTGTCATTCTGCAGTCTCTAACGATTCCAAAGAGGTGTCAATCACTCCATGACGGAGATAGAGACATGCATGTTCACGTATAGCTAAATTCTTTGTAAACAGCATTAGACACCGGCGACACATCTGATCCCGCATCTGGTGTGATTTTTCAAATTAAAAAAAGTCAAAAACTGTTGTATTTGGATGTATTGATGACCATTAGCGATAGACAAATGAAATCTATAGTTTTGTACATGAGAAAGTTCAAATGGGTTAACGCTGTAAAAGAAAAAAAAAGCTAAAGGGACCTTGTTGAAGCTTATAATCAGATCAGTTAATGTAATAGACATGATTTCTTGATTTTTTTTTATAAATTTCAGATCATTCTTAGAGGTCTACGAAGGATGCAAAAGATGGATGTCATGTAAGCTTTAAACAAAGATGCAGCCTCTGCATTACAGTGATAGTGTCTTGCTGTATGAAATATGTTCATATCCATCTTTCCTGGTGGACTCAGAACTTAACAGGGAGAAAAGCGAAACTCCAAAGAAAACAGAGTAGTGATGAACAACTTGAAGATGCCACACAGTGAGTCCGTGAGTCTGTTAACAAGTTTAAAGAGGCATGAAATGTGTCAAACAACAAAGTGCAAACAGGTGACCAACAGCCTGGAGATACACACACATACGCACACACTCACACACACATACACACACACACAGCCTGGGGCAACTGTGTCTGTGTGTGTGTTTGTGTTGCCATCATATGACTGGGAGAGTAAACAGTACAGATGTAATAAGGGGGAACGTTGACAGTGATGTCATGCAGGAAGTAGACAGTGAAATAAAAGCACACATTCATGCACACAGTGGTAAAAAGACAATTTAATGTTGTCACATGGTAGTTTGTGTGCTGTTCAGCTGCTCCAACCACAAGTGTGCATATGTTTTCGAATGGGGCTTTTTGATTGATTTGTGTTTTTAAGGACACATGTAAATCATATTTTTTTTTAGAAAACAATTGTTTGTAAACATTTTGCTGAAATCCCTCAGAAAGCTGATCTGTTTAAGCACTGTTCTCAGATGCAGTACGTGATGGTACACACCTGTGAGTACAAAATCTGAAACTTTTAAGTTAAAGATTCACATGCAGAAGTTGTGGGGCGACACTGGATAACATCACTAACTGAGAGCACTAGTAGGCGTTAAAACACTAGAAAACACAGGTGAATTGACCAACTGCACTTGAATGACTGGAAACTTTGAAACCAAACCGCTTTACCTGAAAAACTGTAGATGGAAAGCAGTACAAGTATATAGAAGTAATACATACATCTAGACTTAAAGATTTGAAGTACTCAACTCAACAGGAGAAGTATAAAAGTTAGTCGTTCATCATTCAAACACAGAAATGTCAGCTGTATTTAGCTTCACACTTGAACTACCAGTTATCACTGATATGATCATTAGTCTTGTTGATTGTTTGAGAGTCTGTCAGCAAGAGTAAACTAGTTCAGACAGGGCCTTTCCACACACACAAACACACACAGTAATAAGTAATGAGCAGGAAGCTGCAGCGGGTCTGCAGACTCTTTGTATTGTAATGACAGCAGCTTTGTGTCTGTGAGCTGAATGAGAGCGGAGTCTTCGTTGTCACTTCAATGAGTTCTTTGTTCTTCATCACAAACTCTAAATCACTTCCATCAGGAGCGAGAGGGACAGTGACCATCAAACACACTACGTGGAAGTGGAAATGACTCACTGTTGTGTTTGGAAACATGATCAGACAGCACAAACTGTTCTTCACAGCCCGTTATACAACCAGCCTCTCATTAGAAAAATAATTTCGCAGTCAGTGAGTTGTACTTATGAACTGCAATTAAAGTTAACTAATCAGATAATGGTTATGGGTATGTCTGGCTCATTTACAAGTTAAGCAACACATAATTTCTTGTTCTTATGCCCTAAAAAAAAAGAAACAGAAATTGAACTAACATTTAAGGAACAATCAGCGAACAACTAGCTTAGGTTTAAATACAGTAAATAGTATACATACATACATTGATTTTTTTCTTATAATTAATTGTTTTTACTCTTTAGAATTACTTCTTTTAGCTAAAATAAAAATAACAAATTATAGAAACAAAAACTTAAATAAACTTTTACCAATTATTTTTTATAGTGTCTGTTTTTTATAATTAAAGCAGCTTCCTCTGAATTCCTGTCAAAGTAAAAGCATCTGAGAGTTTTCTGTAGCATCTTTTAACATTAATACAAAACCACATTGGTCTAAAGTGAACATTTTCTGATAATAATGGCTGTCTAAGTGCAATGACCTCTCACCTCTGACCTCTTAACTCTTGTTAAGGAGCTCACTGCTTGGTCTAAGCCCGGAAACAGTCAATTTTAAATGTCCCAGCATGGAAACAAGACAAAGCTTTACAAATTTTGGAGTTCAGGAGTCCAAATCAATGAGAACTATTTAGCCAAAAAAAGGAGTGTCATCCACACAGTGCTTTGTACGGTGTAAGGAGGACTTAGATGACAGATTCACAACAGACAGGAAGATGATGTGTTGCCTGTTTGTGCTCCACATCAAGTTAGTGATGATTCAGTCTCAAGCAGCTCTGGAGTATGTTCTCTCACTCTGCTTTCATCCTTATTGATGCTGCTGTGAACAAACTGCACCTCTAAAAAAGGAGTTAAAAGACTCTTAGTGTGAAGAGATCCTGGATGGTGGAGTGTCAAGAGCATACAGAGGGAAGTACAGCTCAGTGATCTTTGTATAGTAAAGTAAAAGCTGTTTATAAAACAGGTACATCATTCACAGCAGGACACAGATGATGTCATGTCAGCTAGCCAACAATGGCTGCAAACATCATATGTTGAACAAAATCTATGTGAGAAGGTCTGTAAGTGTTTACGAGGGGAAGACATGGACATTTACCCGATTTACAAAGACTGAATTCTTGTACTCAGTGAGAGATAGAGTGACAGCTCTATAGGAGACTGGTTGGCATTAGAGTTTAGATGATGTGGAAACTGGATCTGAAATGATTCTGGCTTCTTCCACAATAAACTGCTTTTGTTACTGTGTCCTCTTGTCTTCACGTTAACAGCAGCCAGTAAACAGCATGTCAGAATCACTCATCTCTTGGTTTTAGTTGTAATTTTTGTTTTGTTTAAAGCCTTACCCAAAGTGTAGTTAGCTGCTTTCTCACCAAAGGGTCCGGGCTGGCTTGCCCCCGAGTGTACATCAACTTCTGTTGACAAGATTCTCATTCAACCTCACTTCGAAAAATTAAACACAAACCCTGATCCTTTAAACATTAACTCAATCATTATTTGCACAAAAAGTTCATTGAATTTTCAAAGTATTAGAGAAGCAGGGGGGGGGGCTGCACTGTGGCACAGCTGTTAGTGCTGCAGCCTCACAGCAAGAATGTTGCCGGGTTGAATCCCGGTTCGGGCAAGGTGTGCCTTTCTGCGGAGACTGCATGTTCTCCACGTGCATGCGTGGGTTCTGGGTTCTGTCTGGGTATTCCGTCTTCCTCCCACAGTCCAAAAACATGTCAAACAGGTCAATTTGTGATTCTAAATTGCCCATAGGTGTGTTGTCTGTCTCTGTGTGTCAGCCCTGTGTTTGACTGGTGAGCAGTCCAGGGTGTACCCCCTCTTGCCCTAAGAAAGCTGGGATAGGCTCCAGCCACCTGCGACCCTGAACAGGATAAGTGGTATAGAAGATGAATGGATAGTGAAGCACTGATTACTTCTTTTACACCATTACATATATATATATATATATATATATATATATATATATATATATATATATATATATATATATTGCAGTTTATGAGTAATCTCTGTACCCTGGTGTTGGTATTATTGTGGACCATTTACTGGGAATCATATTGTATTTTGAATTACCCTGTTATTCATGCCGTTATTTGTAGTACTCTTTAAAAGGCATGTTATGTAGCTAATGTTAGCATTAGCATCTATAAAACTATCAAAGACTGGTCATATATTCATGGCTTCTAGGAAGCATTTTGGTGACCTCCTTACCTTTTCCACTAGCACTTCCAGGACAAACACTAGACAGGTGTTTAGAGGTGTTTTCCAAACTTGTTGAAAAAAAATGTCCTGTTTGCTTTAACCAGATAGCTGTATGTTTACTTAAACCTGCTCACGCTATGTGAAGCTCCACTAATGTGCACAGTGATAATCATCATCACACCGGTGTGGCTGTTCCTGTCTCCCTGTTGTGGGAATTCTCACCCAAAGATCAGAATTGGGCTGGACTTTTTCCATGGCTGGTAACTCTTCTAGAATATTCATCTTTAATACAAGCGCTATGAGTGACATTCATTTTAAAACATGAAGTCATTTAGTCAGTTAGCTCTTTGAGTAATTCCATCTTATTGTGTTTACAAGTAAACAGATAAGACTGAAAATGTACAAAGTATAAGTTTGATTCAAACATGCTTTGGCACTCATTAAACACAAACATTAGTTTTGTACTTTCCAGCATGAACTATTTACACACGTCCTGTCAACTATGTGTGTAATCAAGCATCCAACTCACAGTCACAAGACTTCCCTCCTGTGTTATTTATCTCTCAGTTCACTTTAACTTTACTACTTGTAACTAGATTTTAAAATGAATTAACTGAAACGTTAATGTTTCAGTGTCAATTGCTGAAATCTGAAGGAAGATTCAGTTTTGTCAAATGAACTAATCATTGATTTTAAAAATTACAATCCTTTGTCTGTTAAGACATGTCTGTTTACAAATACAATCCAACTGAAGTGATTTCATATTTAAATAGCTTTTTGGTCCCTGGAGGAGGTCTTAACTGACAAAATGTTCATTTGCTGAGTGAAAAAAATGTACAGATCAGATTAGATGCCATAACAATGAAATTGCAGTTTATCATGCAACTTGTCTCAGAAAAGTAAATAAAGCAAAGAATGTTGAAATGTTCTTTTATTTACCAAGAATATTACTAACTGCACTACACACACAAATTTGCACTGGAAGAAAAATAAATGAAGAAATATTTTGTGTACTATAGAATATATAAATACTATATTAAAAGTTCAGAGCTTAAAGTGGTCTCTAGCTTTCTTTTTTTTCTTGAATAATTTGCTTCTACTGGAGGCAGCAAAATGTGGCAGATCTCAGTGTAGAAGAGTTTATTCAAGGAGGATATCACCCTATTCCAGCAGAGATAAAGAAGTGTTTCTGGGGATGCCGTGCCACTGCAAAGGTAAAGGCAAGGATATGGAGATGTAAGCCTTTTCTCACATCAGTCATCACGGAGAAGGTCAACTCTCTGCTCAACAAAAGTGATGAGCTGGAGATACTGGTGAAGACCCAGAAAGTATACTGTGAGTGCAGTCTCATGTGCTTTACTGAAACCTGGTTGAATCAAAACATCTCTGACTCCTGTGTGGCATCTACATGGCTTCACTCTGATACGTTCAGACAGAGATGCTAAAGCTCAGGTGGCAGGATAGAAGGTGGAGGACTGGCTTTATTTGTAAATCAGGGATGGAGCGATCCTGCTCATATTGCTGTTGAAGAGACAATGTATGTCCAGATATGTAACCATTGGCAGTTGATGTGAGACCATACTACCTTCCAAGGGAGTTCAGCCATAAAAAACAGTCTTTCACTGTGTCTCAATTCAAAGTTTACTCATCCAAACTTGTTTTCTCTGAAGTTCAGACTTGGCAAGTTTATTCCAGAGTCCAAACTTTTGAGGTAAAGGAGTCTGCAGAACGATCCTACTACAATTGGAACAGCAGCGGACTTACGCATCCACATGTCACATCTAGTTGGATTACTGGCAGTTTGTTGATGTATAATTTTACCCAACTCGTCCAATGTTTCTGGGTTTCAAACAAAATTTTGTCACAAATAAGTATCTTTTTCATATTTTTACACAGCAGCAACAGTTACTTACAGTTGTGCATCTTCTCCTCCCCCATTGTTTGAGTTTCTTTCTGGATGGCGTGAATTGCATTGTGGGATTTTAACTGTGAAAAGTCCGCTAAAGTAAAGTTTGGTAGCAGACTTGGTAATGGGTGGGGCAAGTCCACATCCAGGTACTTCGACCAAACTTATTCTGATGCGGACTTTGAATTGGAACAGAACTTTGGCTTTGATTGATGATTTATCATAAGTCCAGAAGTATACTGAAGTACATATATTGAGAAACAGCTCATGTGTACATTCCACCCAAAGCAACTGCTGAAGTTCCCAAAATGATGCCATCCACAAAACTGTTGCTAGTATACAGGCTTGACATCCTGATGGACTCACAATGATATCAGGAGACTTCAATCATGTTACCCTCTCTTCCCAGCTAACTGGATTTACACAGAGCTACTGCCTCTCCACCAGGGGGTGGGTCAGATTGCAGCCTGGTTTTCCTGCAGACCTGTTGCACGCCCTGTTTACTGAGGCAGCCTGAAACTACCCTCACAGTCAGGAGATGGACACCTGAGGCTTGTGAGGCTCTGGGGGACTGCTCTGAATGCACAGATTTGATTGTGCCACTAGAAACAGGTGAGAGCAGAATTGGCATTGACAGACTTAATTTCACACATCTTTATGTTTGTTTTATGTGATTTTTATCATTTCATCTGCCAGACACCTGAATTTCCTCTTCTGGGGGATTCTATTCTATTCTATTCTATTCTATTGCATCTACTTATCTACTGTTCGTTGATATAAGATTGAAGAGCATCAAATCAATTATAAGATCTGTAGAAGAATAAAAAAAAAACTACTTTTTGGTTCTACACATTCAAATCAATATGACAGTCTAAGAGCTTGACTCCATCAGACAGGTTTTATAGACAAATACAGGAACAAGCAAACTTTTAGCAGGCAAAAATTGCAACATGAATCAGAATAAGTAACGAAATTAACAAGGCAAACACACAGCTGTGTTTAGCCTCTTCAACCCAGTTCTGCCCCATTTGATCCTGTTCAGCCCTTTTTTATAGAAAGCAGGCTGAGGAGTTTACAGCAGAGGAATGTTTGAGGGCTGAGCTGTGGTTCCAATCTGTTCTCCACCCAAAAACACATGAGTCTTACTGCTTCTCAAGTTTGATTTCATTAAACATCATAAATTTATTTATAACCACATTTGACCGCATGCCCTCTCTCCCTCACATACTTCACGCTCCTGTTTGTTTTCTTGGCCGCCTTGTGAAACTGTTACCCTGAGAGATTTTGTGTGTCAGATGAAAAAAAGTCTTTTTTATTTTCTTTTTGGGGGACTACTTGTGAGATAAGTTTCTGTGTCTTGCTTGGCATCCGTGTCCCTGAACAATATTACCAAACAAAAAGTTCAAATGTGACGTTGAGGTAGGCAGTTGGGCTAGGCGGCAAGTTTGACTTTAAAATTTATCAGACACATTTGGCTGCACATGATTTAGTAGCTGACACTTTACTGTCTTTCAGTTCACCATACCTTGAACAGCTAGCTTGATTTGTATCAACATCTGCCTGTCCTTATATGAGCAGTCGTTATTGGAGCCACCTGAATTAGACAGAAAGATGTCTCAATCAAGAAAACTAACAAAAAAGGAACTTACAGACCATTTGACATTTCAGTGTCCAACTGCCCTGCCAGGTCAGCAAAATCGACGTGCTACTTACCAGATGTTGGCATTTATTGAATTCTGTTGTACATAATTTCCCCACAGTAATCTGTAATCCACATGTTCCAGCATTATTTTCTCCTGCTGTGCAGTGGGGTGCACTAATGCACGAGGCTAGGCCAGGCTAACCTTCTGTGGTATGCTAAAAGAAAGCAGAAGTGGATCATAGCCATACAACAGAAGAATTTTCAGCTGCTACTGGTTCCTGTGCGATCTGTTTACCATAATCCTGTGGTTGTCAAGCATTCATAAATTAAATAACAGCCATTTTCAAGATCTGTCTGAAATCTGTAGTAGTAACAATTTTTGTATAGATAAGCAGTGGTTCAAGGTAACCAATGAAAAGATTAAATGTGTAGAGTATATTATGTATATATGAATTTGGATTTAATCTCAAAAGTTATGTGTTTGATGAATCTTGTGACTAAAACAGATGACAACTCTGTTAGGTAAACACAAAAAACACTGGATTATGAATACCAATTAGTGTGGTGACCAGTTAGGGTTGTTTTTTCCCCTTTAGACCAGTCTGTTAATTGGAATCATTATTTCTTATTGAATTTAACCACTAAATAAATGGTTGCTTTGAAACATTCTTACATCCAACTCACAGAGTGAAAGAATATATTTATGTCTACCAAAATGTTGAAATAATTAGACGAAATGTGGTTTAATGGCTGCTAGATGTTTGTTATTGCTGTTGTTAAACTGCATTAGTTTCAACTTTCAAAGTCATCTCATATTTAATTGTCTCAATGACCCAAATAACTCAAATCAGTTTTATTATCAGTTTTTGTGGTGATCCAGTTTTTTTCTATTTTCTAAGCAGTCCCAGCTGCAACATAATTGAAGAAAAGATTATTTGGTTGGCTTGGTTAAACTACTTCTGGAGGTGTTGTAGTTGTTTTTTGACAATTAAATATTATATAGATGGATATATGTACTTGAGGTATCTGATAAATGTGAATCAATATTGCATCTAAATGATTAAGTAACATCTGTTCATAGATAAACAGCAGTGACTTGTATGTGTGTGTATCACTCAGAGGTTTATTGTAATTAGCATGTTGATTCTGAACATTATGAGTCTTTGCAATCCTGCAGTGTGTTGTGGCAGGCTGCGGTGAGCTGCCATGTATTGATCCTTACATGTCCTCCTGTGTTTCTAATGTGATCAATACCCCAGTCAATACAGTCACATATTCACACACACACCCACACACTCACACACATGCACACACATCACAACTTTAGCTTGCTGCTTGCTGCAGTTCACAGGTTTAACCCCTGAGTGCCTTTATGTCAACAGCACACTCTGCTGACTATTAATTACAATGTCTCAGCAGTAATAAGATGACATTCTATTGATTGTTTCATAAAACGGTATAAATCTCATTAAATCAAACCATATATATATTTTTATTCATTTACTGATACTAAGCTGCAAAATGAACTGAAGGAATGATAGCGCTGTGACGATTAGCACAGATTTTTACATGTATAACATGGAAATGCAGCTTACACATCCCTAGTTAATTCTTAGCAAAAACACTATGACCCTCTAACGAATGCATTAATAATCTACTTCGTCTTAAGTACTTCATTTGACGTAGCCAATATGAGGTTTCAGTGCAGTACTGTTATGTGCCGTTGTGTTTCCAGTTTTGTAGGCCTATTAGTGGGCTACTTAAACAGTTAAAGGGTCTGAGTACGTCTTCCGGCCCTGCTCAACACGCTCACATGTTGACACAACGCACGCGCGAGTGCTCGCGCGCACGGTGCTGCAGGTAGTAACTCCTCCCCCCTCCATTCTGCCGCTTTAAACACAATAACCGCCGCTTCTCTGGATCCCCGATCAAGCTGGTTCTAGGTCGGTTGGGATTTTTGCATTCTTCGGTTAACGGGCTGCAGGTACGTTGCTTTTTAACTTCCATTTTCTGATTGTATGTTTGTGTTTGTGCTGTGAGGATGACGGCTGGTTAAACGTAGCAACCGTTACTATCATTCACCGGCGTTAGCTAATACTACGCTGTCGGTACCGGTTAAAAACTGTCCCCGTTATAGTGAACGGCACGCTTTGAATATGCGAAATGTATCAGGTTTTCAGCATTATTTTCAAAAATGGAAAAGATAATATGGGGTTGAAATGGCGAGTTAATGCAGATTTGTCTTCATTGTTCTCTGTGAAGTTTGCTGGAAGTGATGTAATGTAGCCCCGGTGCGTTGTAGTACGAGGAGTGAGTATCGAAAAAATAGCCTTTTAAATGGGACGTTAGTCCTCAGGATATGGTTGGAGGTAATCTGACGTGTCTATGCTGTTTCATTTGATATGTTATTAATGCTACAGTCAGCATTCCGCTATAATGAAACTCTACTACTGACATTTGTTATTCATTGTGGCTTAGGAGGGAGGATGTTCTGGGATCAGGCGTAGCAGGTTTATAAGTGACGCATTTTCTTCATAAAATATGCGCTGTGTAATGGTCTCAATGCCGCCGATTTAATCTGTGATATATGTGGATTTATATAAGACACTTGCTGACATTCTTTGTTGAAGTTGCGTTGGTGCTTAAGGCAGGAAACTTAAAAGTGTTAAAATTATGAATGGAGTTTGGTACAGTAATAGACTAAATATGTTTTACGGGTCAACATGCAATGGAGAAAAGCCTGTGGTTGTTAGAAGATGTAAACCGTACATTGGTGGATCACCAGTATTTGATGGCAACTTTTTAAAAACAGATTATGATTGACATGGGTGAAATGACTTGTTGAGCTTGCATTCTTCTTCTGTGTAGACTTGAGTGGTTTAGAACTCACCAATATTGCCGTTTGTGCATTTAAAATTGCTGAAGGTAACGGTTTAAATTACAATAAAAGTCAATAGTAAATTCTGTCAGTATGCAACAGAGCATCTCTGTCTTGGATCACTGAGCCTTCATCAGAGTGATACAGTGAACTCTTCAGAAAAGTTGTGATTGTCCAAAGTTTTGCAGAAATAAAGGGTTATGCAGTGCATTAAACTGAAAAAGACATTATTCAGCAGGATTCATGGGAAAATAATGTGTTGAAAGAAGAAGAGGAGGAGGAGCTCCTCCTAGTCTGCATGATTTACTGTTTATTCACTCAGCCGATGGAAGCTGCTGCCTCTTTGAGGAATGTGAGGGGGGTGAAAATTAGAACAATACATTCACAACGGGGGATGAAATAGAGGGGAAACAACTTAAAGTCTCTTCTGGCATTTACAACCTGGATAAAAGTCTGGGAACTTATGGAGGGGGTAGTTATTGAAATAATAGTGGAACTTAGTAACACCATTTTGAATAATAAGTTACTTTAGCTCCATCTTAGGGCTGGATTATGTAACTGACTGTCACAACCATAGACTGCATAGTTAATGGACATAGTCTCTGCGACGTCACCCGTCTGTTTCTGAGACAGATTTTTGAAGTAAAACAGCTGGCATGGCCATATAGGAAATAAGGCGGGCTTTGAGTCTCCACAGTAACAGCCATAGGGCGCCCGGTAGTCATGTAAGCTGAGCTGTGCCTCTGATTGGACGAACTGGTGATCTTAATATTGTCTAAATTGCCGAGTTAAATGGGAGACATTCTTTGTACTAGGATGTAAATAGGCTTATTTTGGCCATGAAAATGTCTTTTTTTTTTTTTTTTGCTTGGTATGTTTGTGACTTCCGGTACTTCCAGAGCCAGTCTCAAGCAGACACTTGAAGAACAGCAGACTTTAGCACTTTCGCACTCATATTTTCAGACCGGAAGTTGCGCTTTGTCACAACTGTTATTTTTTCTTCTATATGTTCTACTTTTTGATAAACTGCTTTGTTATAACATATACCTCTGTGTGCTAACTGGTTCACTGTTGTAACCTGTTGCTGTCACTGGGGTAGTTTAACATTTCTAAAAGCTCTTGAAATGTCCCGTAGTTATCTCTGATTTCATCAAATCCAAGACTTGGCTTGTCAGATTTAAAAAGATTGTTATGCACATCTTACATTTTTATGAATACCTGTACTTTTATTATAAAATAATATTACTTTAAAACAATGTCCCTAATTTTTTATTATTATTATTTATTATTATGTTATTATTTTTGTGAAATTAGCAGCTTGTAGCACATTTGCAAACATGCTAATGTGGAATGCCTGATGGATAATCCTGTGTGTTAACTTCCAGCAAACTGATGCTCAGCTTCTTCCAACAGTTAACAATTTGATGTAGTGTTTTGTTAGTCTAATCAGATTTGGCTTTTTGAAAGAATTTATTGTGTTAGCTGAAATGTTTCTCATTTTTAAGTAAAGCAGATTTCTCACCTGTAGATTAAATCAGTGACATAAATTTGGAGTTGAGGTGAGAAGAGATACCAACATGAAGCAAAGGGGTCTTGTCTCTTTGTAGGGGATTCTCTGATATAGAAACTGGCTCACTACATTATCCTGTTATACATTACACATCTTTTTACTTAATTAATACATAACTTAACCCCAAAACACTGATTTGTTTATTAATTTATAATGAATTAAAGTGTCAGCTGAAAGTCAGGTAGATCTGGTGTGTAAGCAGCATCCATAGAGGAACTAATGGTTGACTTTAGCCTTCTAAGATTAAGCTAAATGAGCTAATATTACTCTCCTTTAACTGAACTTTCCCACTTCTTGGGAAGTAAAACGAAGTAAGCATGGATCAGCGCTGATTCACTTTTCCAGCCTTGTCAATGTCAGTGTTTGTGACATTTTCTCCTCATTTGTCATTTCTTAAACACCTTCTTATCCCATACACTCTTCACTGTTTACTTCTAGCTCTTGTCTTCAGCCTTGTAGATTTCTTGCTTGTAGACCAAGGTTGTTTTGTGTCTGTAACCTTATCGGCCTTTTGTTTGCTGTTCAAGTGTTTTTTTTTCCTTTTTGAAATGTTGTTGTGTAATAACCAATCAGAGACCCTGAATAAGATAACTGCATAAACCACTGTTTGTTTCGAATAATTAGTTTCCCCCCTTTAAAAACGATTGAAGCAGTTGTTTACACTGGGTTGTGGTCCAGTTTTTTCATCCTCTAAGCAGGACACTGCAGTCAGAAACCAGCCCATCAGACTCCTGTTTGTCTCCATGCAGTGTGAAGTTAATATCAGAGTGTAGGTCTTAGGGTCACAGGGTCAGGCTTTTGTAGATGGATTCATCCACAGCTCAACACTTGATGATGAAGAGACTACTGCACATTTTTGAGTGCAAGATGCACGAGTCAAGCAGCCAGTAAGATGTAGAGATCAGGATGGTGGGACTTCGGATTCAGATGCACTTTATTTTCACACAGGTTGAAATTTGTTTAAATTCAGACAAAAAACATGCACTATAAAACCACAATGCAAACAGTTTAGTACAAAATGATCAAAAATATCAATCTACATATGTAGCATGTATCAAGGTGACCACTCCAGGAATAAAAGCTGATTGGGTGTAAGAGTCAGATGATCTCCCCTCAAAAATCTGTCTGGATATCGTGATGATTTTTCATCCCGAGTCAGACTCCATTCTCTTGGTGTGAGACACCAGACTACGACATTTTGCGTGCACCAGTCTGCACTCTGAGCTTTGACTCTCCGTCCCAAAACTGAAGTGTCCTTGACTAAAACCAGCAGCTTGAGCCGTTGACTCGTCTGAGGGTCTCGGAGGGAGATGACGAGAAGCTAATTCCTCCTTTCACTGGATGGAATTAAGTGATTGAAGTGCTCCACATTCCCAAATTCTGCAAGTTATTTTGGTGGCTCTGAAGGACGGCTGTATATTCATGAGCTCTCCTTTTAGTCATTAGGCCCCAAATCTTCCCCCAGAATGGCTGCCAACGAGGTCAGCAGCGAAAGCAGCTTCAGCTCCTGTGCCCAGAAAGCATCTTAGAGAACATTTCACTGAGTGATTCTCTCCAGAGATTCAGGAAAAAAACTGACGAGCACAGATTTAACTTAAGTCATGTTCTCAGGAAACACACTTTAATAAAAAGATTTTATCTTGTAGCGCATGTTCAGGCCTTTTCTTTCTACCTCTACCTTTTCTTTCTGGCACTATCAAACTCCTTGTGTTATTGAGAGTTGCCTCCCCCAGTTTACATCTCACACATTTGATTTAATAACTATTGACTCTTGTTTGATTTAAAAAAAAAGTAGAAAAAAAGGTGTTGGTGAAGGCTTCTAGTGTTTCCTACTGAAAATTTTATTTAGACCAGACCATCTTTTAACTGACAGAGAATAATCTTGAGAAGGAATTAACAGGGGGAAAAAATAAAAATAGAACTTTTGCTTCCCCCTTTTGTGTCATGATTGAGATTTGGACTTAATTAAATAATTAAAAAGCAACAAAGATATTTACAACACCAACAACTGAAATGTTGTATTAAATAGAAAGTACTACACACACACACACACACACACACACACATATATATATATATATATATATATATATATATATATATATATATATATATATATATATATATATATATATATATACAGTGGGGGAAATAAGTATTTGATCCCCTGCTGAATTTGTAAGTTTGCCCACTGCCCTGGGAAATTAACACACTCTATTTTTTATGGTTGTTTACTGGTTATAAGTATAGACAGAATATCAGTTGAAAATGCATAAAAACACACAGTATAAAAGTTATAAATTGTTGTGCATTTTATCAAGTGAAAAAGTATATTAGTATCAGCAGGGGATCAAATACTTATTTCCCCCACTGTATATATATATATATATATATATATATATATATATATATATATATATATATATATATATATATATATATATGAACAACAGCAGGAGGATTTTTTTTGTCCATGTATGAGCTGCATAAATATCTAATTTGTAACTTTTAAGCCTCAATGACAAACATAAGTTCGGAGGACAAGCCAATTTTTTCATTTTGCTTTATTCAGTGAGAGCGAATGTTGATTGTTTTTGTGAAGTCAGACATGTCCAATGTGGTTCTACAAAGTATGGGTTTCAAAGTGACTCATTTTCTTGTTACCAGTCAGAAATTTGAATTTTGACTAGCTGTCTAGTGTAAACATAATGAAACACTCTGTAAAAGTCAAAATTGATCAGTATTTAACATTATTTAACATAATTAAGGCAATCAAATATAGCTGAACTGTGTCATTCTAAAGCATTGTGACATTATGGCAGTCACCATTAATGAGAGCCGCAGCTCGTGTCCCTTTGACACATCATCTGACCAACATTTCAGGCAAACAGTTTAAAAAAATATTGACCTTTTCTTTAACTTCAAGGATTTGTAAAGTTCTGCTCAAGTGAGAGTTATCCAGAGTGCTGGTAAACAGTATTATCAACACAACCTTACAGTGATTCAGAAAACCCAAACTTCATTGCCGTGGTAAAGCTCAGGTAGTTACAGTGATCTCAGACAATAGTGCTACATGCCTCTCAGCCTCTGGACATTTTTTTGACTTCCTGTTGTAGATTGCACTCAGCTCAGACTTGTATGAGAATCTTCTTTTAAGGGAAAATACGAGTTAAAGGGATGTAATCATGGTGAGCATCCATTTGGAGCCTAGATTTAGAGCAGAAAGAGTCAAATTTAAGCTGAGGTTCAGATTGCTGAAGGATGTGGACCGGATACTCTCTGTGGTAACTTTCAGCCTAATGGAAATAGTTCAGAGGGGGGGTATAAGCGGAGTCAGTGAAAGAGAAAACGAAACTTAAGTATACATTGTCTTGTTGTAGAGAGCTGGGAGAGAATTAGATGGGGAACATACAGACGGCAAAGCAAGCCTAATTAAGCAACTACACTTTAGAAAACAAGCCGAAAACCCCCAAACCTGCAATGATGAGACTGGCAAGGGATTGTTTTCCCTGCCTCTCCAAATACAAAAACACGCATGCTCAGGAGAGTTTTCTGAATGGGCGGGGGAGTGAGCTGCTTGCTGTGAGAGGAGCACGAACAGAGAATGAGAGAAGCCAAATTCTTTGTACCCCTGTTATTACACCTACATACGCGTATAGGTATGGAAACATGGTACCGTTTGATTTTGCGTGAATCGGTACTTGGTAGTACCGGCAGAATTCCGTCGTTACCTCTTAAAGTACCGAATTCAGTACCCATCCCTAACTCTGACACAAGGTACCCTGAGAGGATGGGCGACAGTGTGGATTTTTTACCCTTTCCTTAAGCCAGGGGTGGGCAAATAATTTTTACAAGGGGCCAAATGAGAAACCTGAATTGTGTCAGAGGGCCGCACCAACGATAACGTGAACTTAATTCTGCTCAGCATTAACTTTTTCCCATTGTAAAATGCACTTACTTATATTTTGATTGATATCAATAACCTGAAGAATAAGGATATTCTGTAAATATGTGAAATTGTGACGCAGGTCAAATAGGAAAATACGACAACAGAAGTAATAAAAAATCAAAACAAAAACAATCATAGCATTAGTTCATTTTATGTTTGGCTTGTAAGTCTGCACTAATTCTGAAACCTTGCTAACAACTTTATACCAAAAAAAAACAATAACTTGAATGTTTTTCACATTATTTTAACTCAGTAGTGAGAAAAAAATCTGATCTGCTTGGGCTTGAAAAAGTGCATTGAAATCTGGCTGAATTTCTGAGATGGCCACATGAAGGACAGTTGAGAGGTGATCATCAGTGATGGAGGATCTGTGTTTGGATTTGTTGAACTTTATCACCGGACATCACATGTGCAGGGCTCATGCTTGCAAGCGCATCCATACAGAAATAATGCAAACGCCACCCTTTTCAAAATAAAAGTAACGCAATTGTATTGCATGCACAGCAGTTTGCCCAGGTCTGCCTTAAGCCACATCTCAACTGAGAAGTGTTTCCTTTGGATAAAGTTGTGGAAACAACATCAACTGAACGTGGATAAAATTAAAAAGGATGTCTACGCCTGTTGCCGTGAGGCAACATATTGTCACTTTGTTGGGAAAAAAATATAAAGTTATCATTAACACTAAAACTGCAACAGCAGTCTGGCGGACAGTTTGGGATTTTCTCTCACATTAACTTTTGTTAGCCTAAAGTTAGCCTAGCGTTAGCTCCTAGCTGTGTTGTTTGTCATGTCTCTTTGTTTGGTGGGAGTTCATTGGCCTGTTTTGTTCTAGTTTTTGCTCTTAGGTGATCGTCCATCATTGTTAGCTGTTGTCCAAAGGCTTAGCCATAGGCCAATTGTTTCATTTCGGCCTCTCGTTTACACAGAAACAGCATTTTAGCTGACCTAAGACGCAACTTTTTTAAAACGCCCTCTAAAGTGGAATTTTTCTGATACACTGCAGCCTCCATTGCCGTGTAAACAGAAAACTGGAGTTTTCAGTGGAAAAGATGATGTCACACACCGCTTTGTGCAGTACACTTTTGTTGTGGGAACTTTTAATTGCAATGCACGAACGGACAACAACAATGGTTCAGTGATGGACTACCATGTTGTGCTTGTGCTACTGAATCTGCTGAGTGCCTTTCAATGAAATTTGTATCTGTTGAAACACTACTGCACTCAGATAAGACACATTCAATACATACACCAGATGTTCAGCCCACCTCTTCTTCAGTGGTGGGCCATGAGGATTTTACATTTAGACAACAGGAGACTGTGCTGAATGATTGAAAAAGGGTTTGATATGTCACATTTAATCTCCGCTGCTGCATGTCCTTATCTCAGCTGACTGCATCCCAGTATTCCCAGTGTTCCCAGTAGTATTTCCTGGCAGTCAACCTGTTGGCCCTGAGTGGCTGCATGCAGCTGGCATTGAGCCAGCCTGGTGAATTAGAGGTGATTATAGCACTGGTGTGTGTGTGTGTGTGTGTGTGTGTGTGTGTGTGTGTGTGTGTGTGTGTGTGTGTGTGTGTGTGAGTAAAGCCTCTTCGACAAACTGCAGTTTTGTTATATAACCAATTTTACACCAAATCAGCTTCAGTGCTCTCCAGGACAGGAAATGACCCCTAACCAGCTGAACTAATCCTTGCTCTCTGATTGGTTCCTCTCCTGTCTGTGTTTGCTGATGCCTGCTGGTACTCGTTTTGCTTTATTTGTCTTTGTTTGATCTAAAGCAGGTTTAAATACAGTTTTCTGTTAGTTAAAAATCTTCTCTGGAGAATGAGTCTGTGGACTGCAGCCGTGTTCAGAGTGCTGACACAAGTTTAGCCCCACAACCTGTTTTTTGTAGTGGGATTAATAGACTGACGCTTTAAAGGTAGTGTGAAAGGTAGTGCTTTAAAGTGCTTTAAGGTAGTGCTTTAAAGGTAGTGCGAGGGGAACCAGGGGCCTATAGCACGAAGCAGGACTAATATCTTAGCAAGATTTAACCCTGGTTTATTGATCGCACAAAGCCGGTTCAATTCTTATCTTGGTAGATCACCATGATGACTTATTCTAAACAGCTAACCTGCTTCAGAGCAAGATAAGTTTGAGATCTGATCCTATAAAATGCCCCACCTACTGGCCAATGAGCTTCTCAGAAATAAGTGAGGGAGGCGCCATCACACAACTGTTTCTATAAGATTTGTCTGTTTTTGGGGGATCAAATTTTGTCTTGTTTTCATTTCCCTCACAGACAATTATGAAATTATATTATATATATATATATATATATATATATATATATATATATATATATATATATATATATATATATACAAGGGAGCATATTCATATCTTTCTCTTGATTCCTCATATGGAGGACATCCAGGGTGGAAGTTTCACACTGTATAAGTTAATATATGGAGCACATGGTCTAATGCACAGTAATTGAGCGAGGAAATGTATGATGAGGAACACTGCCTGTCCTGCTTCAACATTCTCACACTATGCGTACAGATTTCAGACTCCCCTAAAACAATCTTAACCATACAGTTAGAGGTAATATACCAAGAAGGGATTCTCAAAGCAATCAACCTTAATTAATAAAGCTCCTTTCCTTTACCATTGTGTTTTTGTTGAGTTTTCTTGGTCTCCCTCATACTTTTGTTTTTCTGTCAGTTGCAAGGTTGTGGTGGCTTGGTTTTCTCCATATAAAGGAACCTCCTGTCCCACAGCCCCTGCTTTTGACAGGTTGTCCTTTCATAGGCTGCTTTGGATATTCACAGAGAAACAAACACCATAAAACAGTTCTTAGTTATCTCGATGTATAGATTCTGCATTAATTGCAACATATGGGTGCGTGTGAGCTCTTTGTTTCTTCCATAAGTGTTCTGCTTTTCTGTTGTATGAGAACAAGGATCCTCTACTTGTTTCAGTTGGCTTTGATAGTGTGCAGCAATCCAGTCAGCATGCAGAGCAAAAGCGGTGGAATGCAATTTGCAGTTAGCTGTAGTCATCAAATGACTGCTGCACCAAAACTGATGTCTGCAAACAGGTACATTAAGTTATCCACTTTTATAGATTCACAACATCAATTTCATTCCTACTTCTCAAGTTGACGATTGAACTAAAAAAAAAATAACAATAACAGCAAAGCATTTGAAAAGAAGCCTTGGCAGACTCTTTCCTAACCTTTGGCTAAACCCCATGCCCTGAAAAGTTGGCTGTCGCTCCCACAGAGGAGACAATAGCTGATGGGTACAGAGTTTGCTTTATTCTGACTTATTACTGCTCATTTTTTAAGTTTTTGAATGTTGTAAATTTTTGCTGGGTCCCCAGAGCACTGTGACTGACAATGACAAAAGGATTTACCAAAAACTAGTGCTGTGTCTCAAATCGCAAACTTTTGTAAGTACACTTACATGAAGTGCACTGTGCGTACGCTCTGCACTTACTAGAACAGTGCACAAAATCTAACAAGGAAGCATTGTCCCAAATCAGACACCTCGGCTTTGCGCTTACCAGAAACTATGATCGCATTTCACAACTGTTCACAGGTGTTCCCCTGCTATTCATTGATTACATCCGTCAACCATTATTTGATTTGTTCCCACCCCTTCCTGTTTGTAGCCAAGATGGTAACTGTTGAGAGTGAGAAGTGTCCACCATTCCACACTCAACTTTTTGACAGTTTTGAGTGCACCAGCTGAGGAATCAAAGTGCACTGCGTTTTTCCATACTGTCAGGGTGAACACACTTACTCAAAATAGTAAGTGTGAGTGCAGAAGTATGCGATTTGGGACACAGCATCATGTTAGTGAAGAGGGTCAAAGAAGAACCGTTTCCAGGTCCCACTTTTGTGCATCAGTGTCACATGATTGTAGGGCTTGACCATTTTTGTTGTCTTTTTTTTGAGGCCGATACTGATTCTGATATTTGGCAGAAAATAAAATCTGATAACAGATTAATCGGCCGATTCATTGTAAAAATATATAAATTAACTTTTTTTTCTGTCCCTTGATGCTAAATAAAACAAAGATTAATTACAGGCGGAACATTTTACCGTTTTACAACACTTTGTCCTTTAGTATTTGTTTAACTTTACAAAAGAGAGAAATTTTCAAATAAGAAAACATGCAGAAAAGCATTAAAAAGGGCAATCAGCAAATTAAATTGGCCAGTGTAGTAAGTCCAGAGATGTTCCTATAGCTTTATATATATATGTTAGGGATGAGCGGGATATCCGTTTCAAACGAGTACTCGTTACAGATAATGCATTTTTGCCGAGTCCGAGCACAACACGAGTTTTTTTTTTTAGGATTATTCGTATCCGTGCTAAAAGAATCCTCATTGGGTATCAACAACTACTGTCTTCACTCTACATGCTCTGTGATTGACCAGTCACACACAGCACACCCTCCTCCCTGCACCCACATGCTGCAGCGAGGAGGTGCCTGCTCTCCTCTTTCACACACACACAGACAGGCAGCGAGTGACAGCGACTACTTCTCTTGCTTGCTTGAGTTGACTGTAGTTTACGTTGCTCTAATCTCTGTATTACTCACTTAGTTTTCTTCTGCTCCTCTCTATTGAGGTTTGTATGGTATTTAAAGTTACTTCTTGAACTTATTTCGTGTCACACGCGATGCATGTGACAAGACGGGGCTGGTGTCGCGCTGGTCAGTGCCTCTTGCTTAAATTCGGGACATTTTTTAAGGTTTTCGTTGTCTCGCATCTCTTTAGTTCTTTTTTTATATTTAAAGTTACTTGATTAACTGTTTTGCAACGTACACGCAACGCATTTGAAGGCTTAAAGCTGTAAACTCCTTGTGTCGCGTGTCCCCCTAGTTTCTCCACGCCGTTTTTTTTTTTTTTTTTTTAACTTGCTGCAAGATTTTAGTTTGGCTGGTGAGAAAGTTAGTTGGAAAGCTTTGCCCATTCTGAGCACAGTATTTTTGAAAATACAGTGAACAATAAGGCATATTTTTTATTTTTTTGCCACTGAATGTTTGCACAAATCACCTATTAAATTTACACAGATCATAAATGAAGAGATAGTCTTTCACACCACTACATGCACATTTTACCAGTGTACATAATACAAAGCTGAAAATAAATATAGCCATTTCAAATCAATTCTTGCCAGTTTCAGACTTAAAATAATGTTCGGATTACAGTGCTGCCCATGTTCGGACAAAACACGCCCACTTCCGATTTAGGCACTGCCCCCTACGATTATGGATACGGATACAGATAATATGGATGGGTAAACAGATACAGATACAGATAATGGTTTACTTGCTCATCCCTAATATATATATATATATATATATATATATATATATATATATATATATATATATATATTTTAGGGCTGTCACATTTTTTCAAAAAAACATATTCGAACGAATATTAAATGACCTGTCATTCTTCGAATATATTCAGATATCCCCCTGCCCCTGAGCACGCTCTCCTTAACAGTCTCCTTAACAACAAGAGAAAGCATCGACAGCTTTGAATAAGAAGGTAAAACTGATACTCAAGCCGAACAGCCAGTCTTCATTTCTTAATTATTTGCCAGAAACACAAATCTATCAACTTGATCGGGATCAAGTGTGTCTCTCTTTTTGTTTCCAATATTACCTGAACGGTACAATTCACGCACGAGCACGCGCACATGATCGCCGTGACCGCTCCTCTCGACAGTTATAAAAAAAATAACGGGGTTTTAGAGGGCTGTGTGGGACCAAAACAACTTAACATGAGCCAAAAAGTCTCTAAAGTTATAATCATGTTCTCTGTCTCACTCCACTGACTCTGATGAGACCGCGCTGCATGTAAACCATTTTTGATAGACGCTTCATGATGAGGTAGGCGAGCCGTGCGTGCGCCCGAAGTCTGCTTTATGTTGGAGTAGTGTCCGCAGACAGACCAGCGGAGGAGCGGCGCTTGTTTGAACGTAGAGCAGCGGGTTGTTGTGTCGGACAGAGGAATTTCTTTCAAATAGGCTGACATCTGAAGGATACCGCAGATATTGGAATGGATAATTAGAATTCCAATATGAACTTTTCACCTCATATTCGAACAAATATTCGAAGCTAGAATAAAAAGTGACAGCCCTAATATATATAACATAAATTTCAGTGTTCTGTTGTCCCTGACCCATTTCTTTTAAAATGAGTTACTGTCATTAGATTTATTATGTAGTTATGTAGTTTGTTAGTAAACAAACATTTTTTTCCAGCATATAAAGTGTTGTCTTTTCTCTGTATTTAATTAAATATGTTTAAATGATTGACAGATTATTCAAATCTGCTTTAACAAGGTGTTGAATGATAAATTGTCACAGACCTGATTTCAGTAATGCTTTCAATATTTCAAGTCTGACGTTGCTGATTCGTGGTTAGTTTTTCCACATGGTGTCATGACAATATATGTTTGTTTATATGATGGAGGAGGGGGTATAAATGTCACACCCTAGAAGATTTCCACTGAGAACTTTTGTCTCTTCTGCCTGTATAAGGTTTCTTTCAGTGAACAGCTTTGACAAAACTGACCAAGAGAAGCAAGCATTTATCATTTCATAAGACTGGAAAAAATAACAAAAATAATAAGGATTTGCGTTCGTATTTTATGAAGAAATTTTTGAATTTGGATCAAAACAACTCATCAGTATACTGGCCCAAAAGGGCAAATCATTGCAACATTAAACAAAAAAGAAAAGCAAAATCCAAACATGATAGATAAATTCAACCAACCAATCTTTTTTTACCTTATCTTATTAATTTTTTCTTCGTTGTTTTTTTTCAAAATCTTTTGAAAAATGACCTGAAAAAGAAAACCCTGAAAATCAAACAATCAGTCATTATTTATACAGAATAAAACAAATTTTTTCAAACACTGTCCTGAAAAAGAAATCTGAAAAAAAAAAAATTCTGAAAAAAAAACCTAGAAAATGTTGTGCTCTGTACTATTCCAGATGTTTTGTTTTTCAGAAAAAAAGACATTTCTCATGATACAACATTTTTCTAGCACTTACCTGAAAAAAAAACCCTGGAAAGATAGAGAACACGCTAAAGAAAGACATTTTTCAAATGCAACAAAATACATTTTACACAAGAAATTTTTCAAATACCTACCCGAAAAAGAAATCTGGAAACAAAATCCCTGAAACAGAAACCCGGAAAAACAAAACATCTGATTAAAATACAGAGCACAACATTTCCTAGAACAAAAGACATTTCTCAATATACAAGATTTTTCAAGCACTTACCTAAAAGAAAAAAACCCTGAAAAAAATAGAGAACACAATAATGAAAACAAAATACATTTTACACAAGACATTTTTCAAATGCAACAAAATACATTTCACACAAGACATTTTTCAAATACCTACCCGAAAAAGAAATCTGGAAACAAAATCCCTGGAACAGAAACCCGGAAAAACAAAACATCTGATTAAAATACAGAGCACAACATTTCCTAGAACAAAAGACATTTCTCAATATACAAGATTTTTCAAGCACTTACCTGAAAAAAGAAAACCCTGAAAAAAATAGAGAACACAATAATGAAAACAAAATACATTTACACAAGACATTTTTCAAATGCAACAAAATACATTTTACACAAGACATTTTTTCAAATACCTACCCGAAAAAGAAATCTGGAAACAAAATCCCTGAAACAGAAACACGGAAAAACAAAACATCTGATTAAAATACAGAGCACAACATTTCCTAGAACAAAAGACATTTCTCATAATACAAGATTTTTCAAGCACTTACCTGAAAAAAGAAAACCCTGAAAAAATAGAGAACACAATAATGAAAACAAAATAAATTTACACAAGACATTTTTCAAATGCAACAAAATACATTTCACACAAGAAATTTTTTTTTAAATACCTACCCGAAAAAGAAATCTGGAAACAAAATCCCTGGAACAGAAACCCGGAAAAACAAAACATCTGATTAAAATACAGAGCACAACATTTCCTAGAACAAAAGACATTTCTCAATATACAAGATTTTTCAAGCACTTACCTGAAAAAAGAAAACCCTGAAAAAAATAGAGAACACAATAATGAAAACAATATAAATTTACACAAGACATTTTTCAAATGCAACAAAATACATTTTACACAAAAAAAATTTCAAATACCTACCCGAAAAAGAAATCTGGAAACAAAATCCCTGAAACAGAAACCCGGAAAAACAAAACATCTGATTAAAATACAGAGCACAACATTTCCTAGAACAAGGCATTTCTCAATATACAAGATTTTTCAAGCGCTTACCTGAAAAAAGAAAACCCTGAAAAAAATAGAGAACACAATAATGAAAACAAAATACATTTTACACAAGACATTTTTCAAATGCAACAAAATACATTTCACACAAGACATTTTTCAAATACCTACCCGAAAAAGAAATCTGGAAACAAAAGCCCTGAAACAGAAACACGGAAAAACAAAACATCTGATTAAAATACAGAGCACAACATTTCCTAGAACAAAAGACATTTCTCATAATACAAGATTTTTCAAGCACTTACCTGAAAAAAGAAAACCCTGAAAAAAATAGAGAACACAATAATGAAAACAAAATACATTTACACAAGACATTTTTCAAATGCAACAAAATACATTTTACACAAGACATTTTTTCAAATACCTACCCGAAAAAGAAATCTGGAAACAAAATCCCTGAAACAGAAACACGGAAAAACAAAACATCTGATTAAAATACAGAGCACAACATTTCCTAGAACAAAAGACATTTCTCATAATACAAGATTTTTCAAGCACTTACCTGAAAAAAGAAAACCCTGAAAAAATAGAGAACACAATAATGAAAAGAAAATAAATTTACACAAGACATTTTTCAAATGCAACAAAATACATTTTACACAAAAAAAATTTCAAATACCTACCCGAAAAAGGAATCTGGAAACAAAATCCCTGGAACAGAAACCCGGAAAAACAAAACATCTGATTAAAATACAGAGCACAACATTTCCTAGAACAAAAGACATTTCTCAATATACAAGATTTTTCAAGCACTTACCTGAAAAAAGAAAACCCTGAAAAAAATAGAGAACACAATAATGAAAACAAAATACATTTTACACAAGACATTTTTCAAATGCAACAAAATACATTTCACACAAGAAATTTTTTTTTAAATACCTACCCGAAAAAGAAATCTGGAAACAAAATCCCTGAAACAGAAACTCGGAAAAACAAAACATCTGATTAAAATACAGAGCACAACATTTCCTAGAACAAAAGACATTTCTCAATATACAAGATTTTTCAAGCACTTACCTGAAAAAAGAAAACCCTGAAAAAAATAGAGAACACAATAATGAAAACAAAATACATTTTACACAAGACATTTTTCAAATGCAACAAAATACATTTTACACAAGAATTTTTTTTTAAATACCTACCCGAAAAAGAAATCTGGAAACAAAATCCCTGAAACAGAAACTCGGAAAAACAAAACATATGATTAAAATACAGAGCACAACATTTCCTAGAACAAAAGACATTTCTCAATATACAAGATTTTTCAAGCACTTACCTGAAAAAAGAAAACCCCGAAAAAAATAGAGAACACAATAATGAAAACAAAATAAATTTACACAAGACATTTTTCAAATGCAACAAAATACATTTTACACAAAAAAAATTTCAAATACCTACCCGAAAAAGAAATCTGGAAACAAAATCCCTGAAACAGAAACTCGGAAAAACAAAACATCTGATTAAAATACAGAGCACAACATTTCCTAGAACAAAAGACATTTCTCAATATACAAGATTTTTCAAGCACTTACCTGAAAAAAGAAAACCCTGAAAAAAATAGAGAACACAATAATGAAAACAAAATAAATTTACACAAGACATTTTTCAAATGCAACAAAATACATTTCACACAAGACATTTTTCAAATACCTACCCGAAAAAGAAATCTGGAAACAAAATCCCTGAAACAGACACACGGAAAAACAAAACATCTGATTAAAATACAGAGCACAACATTTCCTAGAACAAAAGACATTTCTCATAAAACAAGATTTTTCAAGCACTTACCTGAAAAAAGAAAACCCTGAAAAAAATAGAGAACACAATAATGAAAACAAAATAAATTTACACAAGACATTTTTCAAATGCAACAAAATACATTTTACACAAGACATTTTTTCAAATACCTACCCGAAAAAGGAATCTGGAAACAAAATCCCTGAAACAGAAACCCGGAAAAACAAAACATCTGATTAAAATACAGAGCACAACATTTCCTAGAACAAGACATTTCTCATAATACAAGATTTTTCAAGCACTTACCTGAAAAAAGAAAACCCTGAAAAAAATAGAGAACACAATAATGAAAACAAAATACATTTTACACAAGACATTTTTCAAATGCAACAAAATACATTTTACACAAGACATTTTTTCAAATACCTACCCGAAAAAGGAATCTGGAAACAAAATCCCTGAAACAGAAACCCGGAAAAACAAAACATCTGATTAAAATACAGAGCACAACATTTCCTAGAACAAAAGACATTTCTCATAATACAAGATTTTTCAAGCAATTACCTAAAAGAAAAAAAAACTTGAAAAAAATAGAGAACACAATAATGAAAACAAAATAAATTTACACAAGACATTTTTCAAATGCAACAAAATACATTTTACTCAAAAAAATTTTCAAATACCTACCCGAAAAAGGAATCTGGAAACAAAATCCCTGAAACAGAAACCCGGAAAAACAAAACATCTGATTAAAATACAGAGCACAACATTTCCTAGAACAAAAGACAATTCTCATAATACAAGATTTTTCAAGCAATTACCTAAAAGAAAAAAAAAACTTGAAAAAAATAGAGAACACAATAATGAAAACAAAATAAATTTACACAAGACATTTTTCAAATGCAACAAAATACATTTTACACAAGAAATTTTTCAAATACCTACCCGAAAAAGAAATCTGGAAACAAAATCCCTGAAACAGAAACCCGGAAAAACAAAACATCTGATTAAAAAACAGAGCACAACATTTCCTAGAACAAAAGACATTTCTCAATATACAAGATTTTTCAAGCACTTACCTGAAAAAAGAAAACCCTGAAAAAAATAGAGAACACAATAATGAAAACAAAATACATTTTACACAAGACATTTTTCAAATGCAACAAAATACATTTCACACAAGAAATTTTTTTTAAATACCTACCCGAAAAAGAAATCTGGAAACAAAATCCCTGAAACAGAAACTCGGAAAAACAAAACATCTGATTAAAATACAGAGCACAACATTTCCTAGAACAAAAGACATTTCTCAATATACAAGATTTTTCAAGCACTTACCTGAAAAAAGAAAACCCTGAAAAAAATAGAGAACACAATAATGAAAACAAAATACATTTTACACAAGACATTTTTCAAATGCAACAAAATACATTTTACACAAGAATTTTTTTTTAAATACCTACCCGAAAAAGAAATCTGGAAACAAAATCCCTGAAACCAAAACTCGGAAAAACAAAACATATGATTAAAATACAGAGCACAACATTTCCTAGAACAAAAGACATTTCTCAATATACAAGATTTTTCAAGCACTTACCTGAAAAAAGAAAACCCTGAAAAAAATAGAGAACACAATAATGAAAACAAAATAAATTTACACAAGACATTTTTCAAATGCAACAAAATACATTTTACACAAAAAATTTCAAATACCTACCCGAAAAAGAAATCTGGAAACAAAATCCCTGAAACAGAAACCTGGAAAAACAAAACATCTGATTAAAATACAGAGCACAACATTTCCTAGAACAAAAGACATTTCTCAATATACAAGATTTTTCAAGCACTAACCTGAAAAAAGAAAATCCTGAAAAAAATAGAGAACACAATAATGAAAACAAAATACATTTTACACAAGACATTTTTCAAATGCAACAAAATACATTTTACACAAGAATTTTTTTTTAAATACCTACCCGAAAAAGAAATCTGGAAACAAAATCCCTGAAACAGAAACCCGGAAAAACAAAACATATGATTAAATTACAGAGCACAACATTTCCTAGAACAAAAGACATTTCTCAATATACAAGATTTTTCAAGCACTTACCTGAAAAAAGAAAACCCTGAAAAAAATAGAGAACACAATAATGAAAACAAAATACATTTTACACAAGACATTTTTCAAATGCAACAAAATACATTTTACACAAAAAAAATTTCAAATACCTACCCGAAAAAGAAATCTGGAAACAAAATCCCTGAAACAGAAACCCGGAAAAACAAAACATATGATTAAAATACAGAGCACAACATTTCCTAGAACAAAAGACATTTCTCAATATACAAGATTTTTCAAGCACTTACCTGAAAAAAGAAAACCCTGAAAAAAATAGAGAACACAATAATGAAAACAAAATAAATTTACACAAGACATTTTTCAAATGCAACAAAATACATTTTACACAAAAAATTTCAAATACCTACCCGAAAAAGAAATCTGGAAACAAAATCCCTGAAACAGAAACCTGGAAAAACAAAACATCTGATTAAAATACAGAGCACAACATTTCCTAGAACAAAAGACATTTCTCAATATACAAGATTTTTCAAGCACTAACCTGAAAAAAGAAAATCCTGAAAAAAATAGAGAACACAATAATGAAAACAAAATACATTTTACACAAGACATTTTTCAAATGCAACAAAATACATTTTACACAAGAATTTTTTTTTAAATACCTACCCGAAAAAGAAATCTGGAAACAAAATCCCTGAAACAGAAACCCGGAAAAACAAAACATATGATTAAATTACAGAGCACAACATTTCCTAGAACAAAAGACATTTCTCAATATACAAGATTTTTCAAGCACTTACCTGAAAAAAGAAAACCCTGAAAAAAATAGAGAACACAATAATGAAAACAAAATACATTTTACACAAGACATTTTTCAAATGCAACAAAATACATTTTACACAAAAAAAATTTCAAATACCTACCCGAAAAAGAAATCTGGAAACAAAATCCCTGAAACAGAAACCCGGAAAAACAAAACATCTGATTAAAATACAGAGCACAACATTTCCTAGAACAAGGCATTTCTCAATATACAAGATTTTTCAAGCTCTTACCTGAAAAAAGAAAACCCTGAAAAAAATAGAGAACACAATAATGAAAACAAAATACATTTTACACAAGACATTTTTCAAATGCAACAAAATACATTTTATACAAGAAATTTTTTTTAAATACCTACCCGAAAAAGAAATCTGGAAACAAAATCCCTGAAACAGAAACCCGGAAAAACAAAACATCTGATTAAAATACAGAGCACAACATTTCCTAGAACAAAAGACATTTCTCAATATACAAGATTTTTCAAGCACTTACCTGAAAAAAGAAAACCCTGAAAAAAATAGAGAACACAATAATGAAAACAAAATACATTTTACACAAGACATTTTTCAAATGCAACAAAATACATTTTACACAAGAATTTTTTTTTAAATACCTACCCAAAAAAGAAATCTGGAAACAAAATCCCTGAAACAGAAACTCGGAAAAACAAAACATCTGATTAAAATACAGAGCACAACATTTTCTAGAACAGAAGACATTTCTCAATATACAAGATTTTTCAAGCACTTACCTGAAAAAAGAAAACCCTGAAAAAAATAGAGAACACAATAATGAAAACAAAATAAATTTACACAAGACATTTTTCAAATGCAACAAAATACATTTTACACAAAAAAAATTTCAAATACCTACCCGAAAAAGAAATCTGGAAACAAAATCCCTGAAACCAAAACTCGGAAAAACAAAACATCTGATTAAAATACAGAGCTCAACATTTCCTAGAACAAAAGACATTTCTCAATATACAAGATTTTTCAAGCACTTACCTGAAAAAAGAAAATCCTGAAAAAAATAGAGAACACAATAATGAAAACAAAATACATTTTACAGAAGACATTTTTCAAATGCAACAAAATACATTTTACAAAAGAAATTTTTTTTAAATACCTACCCGAAAAAGAAATCTGGAAACAAAATCCCTGAAACAGAAACTCGGAAAAACAAAACATCTGATTAAAATACAGAGCACAACATTTCCTAGAACAAAAGACATTTCTCAATATACAAGATTTTTCAAGCACTTACCTGTAAAAAGAAAACCCTGAAAAAAATAGAGAACACAATAATGAAAACAAAATAAATTTACACAAGACATTTTTCAAATGCAACAAAATACATTTTACACAAAAAAAATTTCAAATACCTACCCGAAAAAGAAATCTGGAAACAAAATCCCTGAAACAGAAACTCGGAAAAACAAAACATCTGATTAAAATACAGAGCACAACATTTCCTAGAACAAAAGACATTTCTCATAATACAAGATTTTTCAAGCACTTACCTGAAAAAAGAAAACCCTGAAAAAATAGAGAACACAATAATGAAAACAAAATAAATTTACACAAGACATTTTTCAAATGCAACAAAATACATTTTACACAAAAAAAATTTCAAATACCTACCCGAAAAAGAAATCTGGAAACAAAATCCCTGGAACAGAAACCCGGAAAAACAAAACATCTGATTAAAATACAGAGCACAACATTTCCTAGAACAAAAGACATTTCTCAATATACAAGATTTTTCAAGCACTTACCTGAAAAAAGAAAACCCTGAAAAAAATAGAGAACACAATAATGAAAACAAAATACATTTTACACAAGACATTTTTCAAATGCAACAAAATACATTTCACACAAGAAATTTTTTTTTAAATACCTACCCGAAAAAGAAATCTGGAAACAAAATCCCTGAAACAGAAACTCGGAAAAACAAAACATCTGATTAAAATACAGAGCACAACATTTCCTAGAACAAAAGACATTTCTCAATATACAAGATTTTTCAAGCACTTACCTGAAAAAAGAAAACCCTGAAAAAAATAGAGAACACAATAATGAAAACAAAATACATTTTACACAAGACATTTTTCAAATGCAACAAAATACATTTTACACAAGAATTTTTTTTTAAATACCTACCCGAAAAAGAAATCTGGAAACAAAATCCCTGAAACAGAAACTCGGAAAAACAAAACATATGATTAAAATACAGAGCACAACATTTCCTAGAACAAAAGACATTTCTCAATATACAAGATTTTTCAAGCACTTACCTGAAAAAAGAAAACCCCGAAAAAAATAGAGAACACAATAATGAAAACAAAATAAATTTACACAAGACATTTTTCAAATGCAACAAAATACATTTTACACAAAAAAAATTTCAAATACCTACCCGAAAAAGAAATCTGGAAACAAAATCCCTGAAACAGAAACTCGGAAAAACAAAACATATGATTAAAATACAGAGCACAACATTTCCTAGAACAAAAGACATTTCTCAATATACAAGATTTTTCAAGCACTTACCTGAAAAAAGAAAACCCTGAAAAAAATAGAGAACACAATAATGAAAACAAAATAAATTTACACAAGACATTTTTCAAATGCAACAAAATACATTTCACACAAGACATTTTTCAAATACCTACCCGAAAAAGAAATCTGGAAACAAAATCCCTGAAACAGACACACGGAAAAACAAAACATCTGATTAAAATACAGAGCACAACATTTCCTAGAACAAAAGACATTTCTCATAAAACAAGATTTTTCAAGCACTTACCTGAAAAAAGAAAACCCTGAAAAAAATAGAGAACACAATAATGAAAACAAAATAAATTTACACAAGACATTTTTCAAATGCAACAAAATACATTTTACACAAGACATTTTTTCAAATACCTACCCGAAAAAGGAATCTGGAAACAAAATCCCTGAAACAGAAACCCGGAAAAACAAAACATCTGATTAAAATACAGAGCACAACATTTCCTAGAACAAGACATTTCTCATAATACAAGATTTTTCAAGCACTTACCTGAAAAAAGAAAACCCTGAAAAAAATAGAGAACACAATAATGAAAACAAAATACATTTTACACAAGACATTTTTCAAATGCAACAAAATACATTTTACACAAGACATTTTTTCAAATACCTACCCGAAAAAGGAATCTGGAAACAAAATCCCTGAAACAGAAACCCGGAAAAACAAAACATCTGATTAAAATACAGAGCACAACATTTCCTAGAACAAAAGACATTTCTCATAATACAAGATTTTTCAAGCAATTACCTAAAAGAAAAAAAAACTTGAAAAAAATAGAGAACACAATAATGAAAACAAAATAAATTTACACAAGACATTTTTCAAATGCAACAAAATACATTTTACTCAAAAAAATTTTCAAATACCTACCCGAAAAAGGAATCTGGAAACAAAATCCCTGAAACAGAAACCCGGAAAAACAAAACATCTGATTAAAATACAGAGCACAACATTTCCTAGAACAAAAGACAATTCTCATAATACAAGATTTTTCAAGCAATTACCTAAAAGAAAAAAAAAACTTGAAAAAAATAGAGAACACAATAATGAAAACAAAATAAATTTACACAAGACATTTTTCAAATGCAACAAAATACATTTTACACAAGAAATTTTTCAAATACCTACCCGAAAAAGAAATCTGGAAACAAAATCCCTGAAACAGAAACCCGGAAAAACAAAACATCTGATTAAAAAACAGAGCACAACATTTCCTAGAACAAAAGACATTTCTCAATATACAAGATTTTTCAAGCACTTACCTGAAAAAAGAAAACCCTGAAAAAAATAGAGAACACAATAATGAAAACAAAATACATTTTACACAAGACATTTTTCAAATGCAACAAAATACATTTCACACAAGAAATTTTTTTTAAATACCTACCCGAAAAAGAAATCTGGAAACAAAATCCCTGAAACAGAAACTCGGAAAAACAAAACATCTGATTAAAATACAGAGCACAACATTTCCTAGAACAAAAGACATTTCTCAATATACAAGATTTTTCAAGCACTTACCTGAAAAAAGAAAACCCTGAAAAAAATAGAGAACACAATAATGAAAACAAAATACATTTTACACAAGACATTTTTCAAATGCAACAAAATACATTTTACACAAGAATTTTTTTTTAAATACCTACCCGAAAAAGAAATCTGGAAACAAAATCCCTGAAACCAAAACTCGGAAAAACAAAACATATGATTAAAATACAGAGCACAACATTTCCTAGAACAAAAGACATTTCTCAATATACAAGATTTTTCAAGCACTTACCTGAAAAAAGAAAACCCTGAAAAAAATAGAGAACACAATAATGAAAACAAAATAAATTTACACAAGACATTTTTCAAATGCAACAAAATACATTTTACACAAAAAATTTCAAATACCTACCCGAAAAAGAAATCTGGAAACAAAATCCCTGAAACAGAAACCTGGAAAAACAAAACATCTGATTAAAATACAGAGCACAACATTTCCTAGAACAAAAGACATTTCTCAATATACAAGATTTTTCAAGCACTAACCTGAAAAAAGAAAATCCTGAAAAAAATAGAGAACACAATAATGAAAACAAAATACATTTTACACAAGACATTTTTCAAATGCAACAAAATACATTTTACACAAGAATTTTTTTTTAAATACCTACCCGAAAAAGAAATCTGGAAACAAAATCCCTGAAACAGAAACCCGGAAAAACAAAACATATGATTAAATTACAGAGCACAACATTTCCTAGAACAAAAGACATTTCTCAATATACAAGATTTTTCAAGCACTTACCTGAAAAAAGAAAACCCTGAAAAAAATAGAGAACACAATAATGAAAACAAAATACATTTTACACAAGACATTTTTCAAATGCAACAAAATACATTTTACACAAAAAAAATTTCAAATACCTACCCGAAAAAGAAATCTGGAAACAAAATCCCTGAAACAGAAACCCGGAAAAACAAAACATCTGATTAAAATACAGAGCACAACATTTCCTAGAACAAGGCATTTCTCAATATACAAGATTTTTCAAGCTCTTACCTGACAAAAGAAAACCCTGAAAAAAATAGAGAACACAATAATGAAAACAAAATACATTTTACACAAGACATTTTTCAAATGCAACAAAATACATTTTATACAAGAAATTTTTTTTAAATACCTACCCGAAAAAGAAATCTGGAAACAAAATCCCTGAAACAGAAACCCGGAAAAACAAAACATATGATTAAAATACAGAGCACAACATTTCCTAGAACAAAAGACATTTCTCAATATACAAGATTTTTCAAGCACTTACCTGAAAAAAGAAAACCCTGAAAAAAATAGAGAACACAATAATGAAAACAAAATACATTTTACACAAGACATTTTTCAAATGCAACAAAATACATTTTACACAAGAATTTTTTTTTAAATACCTACCCGAAAAAGAAATCTGGAAACAAAATCACTGAAACAGAAACTCGGAAAAACAAAACATCTGATTAAAATACAGAGCACAACATTTTCTAGAACAAAAGACATTTCTCAATATACAAGATTTTTCAAGCACTTACCTGAAAAAAGAAAACCCTGAAAAAAATAGAGAACACAATAATGAAAACAAAATAAATTTACACAAGACATTTTTCAAATGCAACAAAATACATTTTACACAAAAAAAATTTCAAATACCTACCCGAAAAAGAAATCTGGAAACAAAATCCCTGAAACCAAAACTCGGAAAAACAAAACATCTGATTAAAATACAGAGCTCAACATTTCCTAGAACAAAAGACATTTCTCAATATACAAGATTTTTCAAGCACTTACCTGAAAAAAGAAAATCCTGAAAAAAATAGAGAACACAATAATGAAAACAAAATACATTTTACACAAGACATTTTTCAAATGCAACAAAATACATTTTACAAAAGAAATTTTTTTTAAATACCTACCCGAAAAAGAAATCTGGAAACAAAATCCCTGAAACAGAAACTCGGAAAAACAAAACATCTGATTAAAATACAGAGCACAACATTTCCTAGAACAAAAGACATTTCTCAATATACAAGATTTTTCAAGCACTTACCTGTAAAAAGAAAACCCTGAAAAAAATAGAGAACACAATAATGAAAACAAAATAAATTTACACAAGACATTTTTCAAATGCAACAAAATACATTTTACACAAAAAAAATTTCAAATACCTACCCGAAAAAGAAATCTGGAAACAAAATCCCTGAAACAGAAACTCGGAAAAACAAAACATCTGATTAAAATACAGAGCACAACATTTCCTAGAACAAGGCATTTCTCAATATACAAGATTTTTCAAGCTCTTACCTGAAAAAAGAAAACCCTGAAAAAATAGAGAACACAATAATGAAAACAAAATACATTTTACACAAGACATTTTTCAAATGCAACAAAATACATTTTACACAAGAAATTTTTCAAATACCTACCCGAAAAAGAAATCTGGAAACAAAATCCCTGAAACAGAAACTCGGAAAAACAAAACATCTGATTAAAATACAGAGCACAACATTTCCTAGAACAAAAGACATTTCTCAATATACAAGATTTTTCAAGCACTTACCTGAAAAAAGAAAACCCTAAAAAAAATAGAGAACACAATAATGAAAACAAAATACATTTTACACAAGACATTTTTCAAATGCAACAAAATACATTTTACACAAGACATTTTTTCAAATACCTACCCGAAAAAGAAATCTGGAAACAAAATCCCTGAAACAGAAACTCGGAAAAACAAAACATCTGATTAAAATACAGAGCACAACATTTCCTAGAACAAAAGACATTTCTCAATATACAAGATTTTTCAAGCACTTACCTGAAAAAAGAAAACCCTGAAAAAATAGAGAACACAATAATGAAAACAAAATACATTTTACACAAGACATTTTCAAATGCAACAGAATACATTTTACACAAGAAATTTTTCAAATACCTACCCGAAAAAGAAATCTGGAAACAAAATCCCTGGAACAGAAACCCGGAAAAACAAAACATCTGATTAAAATACAGAGCACAACATTTCCTAGAACAAAAGACATTTCTCATAACACAAGATTTTTCAAGCGCTTACCTGAAAAAAGAAAACCCTGAAAAAAATAGAGAACACAATAATGAAAACAAAATACATTTTACAGAAGACATTTTTCAAATGCAACAAAATACATTTCACACAAGAATTTTTTCAAATACCTACCCGAAAAAGAAATCTGGAAACAAAATCCCTGAAACAGAAACACGGAAAAACAAAACATCTGATTAAAATACAGAGCACAACATTTCCTAGAACAAAAGACATTTCTCAATATACAAGATTTTTCAAGCACTTACCTGAAAAAAGAAAACCCTAAAAAAAATAGAGAACACAATAATGAAAACAAAATACATTTTACACAAGACATTTTTCAAATGCAACAAAATACATTTTACACAAGACATTTTTTCAAATACCTACCCGAAAAAGAAATCTGGAAACAAAATCCCTGGAACAGAAACCCGGAAAAACAAAACATCTGATTAAAATACAGAGCACAACATTTCCTAGAACAAAAGACATTTCTCAATATACAAGATTTTTCAAGCACTTACCTGAAAAAAGAAAACCCTGAAAAAAATAGAGAACACAATAATGAAAACAAAATACATTTTACACAAGACATTTTCAAATGCAACAAAATACATTTTACACAAGAAATTTTTCAAATACCTACCCGAAAAAGAAATCTGGAAACAAAATCCCTGAAACAGAAACTCGGAAAAACAAAACATCTGATTAAAATACAGAGCACAACATTTCCTAGAACAAAAGACATTTCTCAATATACAAGATTTTTCAAGCACTTACCTGAAAAAAGAAAACCCTAAAAAAAATAGAGAACACAATAATGAAAACAAAATACATTTTACACAAGACATTTTTCAAATGCAACAAAATACATTTCACACAAGAAATTTTTCAAATACCTACCCGAAAAAGAAATCTGGAAACAAAATCCCTGGAACAGAAACCCGGAAAAACAAAACATCTGATTAAAATACAGAGCACAACATTTCCTAGAACAAAAGACATTTCTCATAACACAAGATTTTTCAAGCGCTTACCTGAAAAAAGAAAACCCTGAAAAAAATAGAGAACACAATAATGAAAACAAAATACATTTTACACAAGACATTTTTCAAATGCAACAAAATACATTTCACACAAGAATTTTTTCAAATACCTACCCGAAAAAGAAATCTGGAAACAAAATCCCTGAAACAGAAACTCGGAAAAACAAAACATCTGATTAAAATACAGAGCACAACATTTCCTAGAACAAAAGACATTTCTCAATATACAAGATTTTTCAAGCACTTACCTGAAAAAAGAAAACCCTAAAAAAAATAGAGAACACAATAATGAAAACAAAATACATTTTACACAAGACATTTTTCAAATGCAACAAAATACATTTTACACAAGACATTTTTTCAAATACCTACCCGAAAAAGAAATCTGGAAACAAAATCCCTGGAACAGAAACCCGGAAAAACAAAACATCTGATTAAAATACAGAGCACAACATTTCCTAGAACAAAAGACATTTCTCAATATACAAGATTTTTCAAGCACTTACCTGAAAAAAGAAAACCCTGAAAAAAATAGAGAACACAATAATGAAAACAAAATACATTTTACACAAGACATTTTTCAAATGCAACAAAATACATTTTACACAAGAATTTTTTTTTAAATACCTACCCGAAAAAGAAATCTGGAAACAAAATCCCTGAAACAGAAACTCGGAAAAACAAAACATATGATTAAATTACAGAGCACAACATTTCCTAGAACAAAAGACATTTCTCAATATACAAGATTTTTCAAGCACTTACCTGAAAAAAGAAAACCCTGAAAAAAATAGAGAACACAATAATGAAAACAAAATACATTTTACACAAGACATTTTTCAAATGCAACAAAATACATTTTACACAAAAAAAATTTCAAATACCTACCCGAAAAAGAAATCTGGAAACAAAATCCCTGAAACAGAAACCCGGAAAAACAAAACATCTGATTAAAATACAGAGCACAACATTTCCTAGAACAAGGCATTTCTCAATATACAAGATTTTTCAAGCTCTTACCTGAAAAAAGAAAACCCTGAAAAAAATAGAGAACACAATAATGAAAACAAAATACATTTTACACAAGACATTTTTCAAATGCAACAAAATACATTTTACACAAGAAATTTTTTTTAAATACCTACCCGAAAAAGAAATCTGGAAACAAAATCCCTGAAACAGAAACCCGGAAAAACAAAACATCTGATTAAAATACAGAGCACAACATTTCCTAGAATAAAAGACATTTCTCATAATACAACTTTTTCAAAAACTTACCTGAAAAAACCCCGGAAAAATTGAGAACACAATAATGAAAACAAAATACATTTCACACAAGACATTTTTCAAATACCTACCTGAAAAAGAAATCTGAAAACAAAATCCCTGAAAAAGAAACCTGAAAAACAAAACATCTGAAAAAAATAAAGAGCACAACATTTCCTAGAACAAAAGACATTTCTCATAATACAACTTTTTCGAAAACTTACCTGAAAAAAACCCTGGAAGAAATATAGAACACAATAATGAAAACGAAATACATTTCACACAAGACATTTTTCAAATGCAACAAAATACATTTCACACAAGACATTTTTCAAATACCTACCTGAAAAAGAAATCTGAAAACAAAATCCCTGAAAAAAAAACCTAGGAAATGTTGTGCTATGTACTATTGCAGATGTTTTGTTTTTCAGAACAAAAGACATTTCTCATAATACAATATTTTTTCAAGCACTTACCTGAAAAAAAAAACCCTGGAAGAAATATAGAACACAATAATGAAAACAAAATACATTTCACACAAGACATTTTTCAAATGCGAAAAAATACATTTCACACAAGACATTTTTCAAATACCTACCTAAAAAAAAAATCTGAAAACAAAATCCCTGAAAAAGAAACCCTGAAAAACAAAACATCTGAAAAAAATAAAGAGCACAACATTTCCTAGAACAAAAGACATTTCTCATAATACAACTTTTTCAAAAACTTACCTGAAAAAAAACCCGGAAAAATTGAGAACACAATAATGAAAACAAAATACATTTCACACAAGACATTTTTTAAATACCTACCTGAAAAAGAAATCTGAAAACAAAATCCCTGAAAAAGAAACCTGAAAAACAAAACATCTGAAAAAAATCAAGAGCACAACATTTCCTAGAACAAAAGACATTTCTCATAATACAACTTTTTCGAAAACTTACCTGAAAAAAACCCTGGAAGAAATATAGAACACAATAATGAAAACGAAATACATTTCACACAAGACATTTTTCAAATGCAACAAAATACATTTCACACAAAACATTTTTCAAATACCTACCTGAAAAAGAAATCTGAAAACAAAATCCCTGAAAAAAAAACCTAGGAAATGTTGTGCTCTGTACTATTGCAGATGTTTTGTTTTTCAGAACAAAAGACATTTCTCATAATACAATATTTTTTCAAGCACTTACCTGAAAAAAAAACCCTGGAAGAAATATAGAACACAATAATGAAAACAAAATACATTTCACACAAGACATTTTTCAAATGCGAAAAAATACATTTCACACAAGACATTTTTCAAATACCTACCTAAAAAAAAAATCTGAAAACAAAATCCCTGAAAAAGAAACCCTGAAAAACAAAACATCTGAAAAAAATAAAGAGCACAACATTTCCTAGAACAAAAGACATTTCTCATAATACAACTTTTTCAAAAACTTACCTGAAAAAAAACCCGGAAAAATTGAGAACACAATAATGAAAACAAAATACATTTCACACAAGACATTTTTTAAATACCTACCTGAAAAAGAAATCTGAAAACAAAATCCCTGAAAAAGAAACCTGAAAAACAAAACATCTGAAAAAAATCAAGAGCACAACATTTCCTAGAACAAAAGACATTTCTCATAATACAACTTTTTCGAAAACTTACCTGAAAAAAACCCTGGAAGAAATATAGAACACAATAATGAAAACAAAATACATTTCACACAAGACATTTTTCAAATGCAACAAAATACATTTCACACAAGACATTTTTCAAATACCTACCTGAAAAAGAAATCTGAAAACAAAATCCCTGAAAAAAAAACAAAACAGGAAATGTTGTGCTCTGTACTATTCCAGATGTTTTGTTTTTCAGAACAAAAGACATTTCTCATAATACAACATTTTTCAAGCACTTACCTGAAAAAACCCTGGAAAAAATACAGAGCACACTTATGATAACAAAATTCATTTCACACAGCACATTTTTCAAATGCAACACAATACATTTTACACAAGACATTTTTCAAATACCTACCTGAAAAAGAAATCTGAAAACAAAATCCCTGAAAAAGAAACCTGAAAAACAAAACATCTGAAAAAAATAAAGAGCACAACATTTCCTAGAACAAAAGACATTTCTCATAATACAACTTTTTCGAAAACTTACCTGAAAAAAACCCTGGAAGGAATATAGAACACAATAATAAAAACAAAATACATTGCACACAAGACATTTTTCAAATGCAACAGAATACATTTCACACAAGACATTTTTCAAATACCTACCTGAAAAAGAAATCTGAAAACAAAATCCCTGAAAAAAAAACCTAGGAAATGTTGTGCTCTGTACTATTCCAGATGTTTTGTTTTTCAGAACAAAAGACACTTTTCATAATACAATATTTTTTCAAGCACTTACCTGAAAAAAACCCCGGAAAAATTGAGAACACAATAATGAAAACAAAATACATTTCACACAACACATTTTTCAAATACCTACCTGAAAAAGAAATCTGAAAACAAAATCCCTGAAAAAGAAACCTGAAAAACAAAACATCTGAAAAAAATAAAGAGCACAACATTTCCTAGAACAAAAGACATTTCTCATAATACAACTTTTTCGAAAACTTACCTGAAAAAAAACCCTGGAAGAAATATAGAACACAATAATGAAAACAAAATACATTTCACACAAGACATTTTTCAAATGCAACAAAATACATTTCACACAAGACATTTTTCAAATACCTACCTGAAAAAGAAATCTGAAAACAAAATCTCTGAAAAAAAACCTAGGAAATGTTGTGCTCTGTACTATTGCAGATGTTTTGTTTTTCAGAACAAAAGACATTTCTCATAATACAATATTTTTTCAAGCACTTACCTGAAAAAAACCCCGGAAAAATTGAGAACACAATAATGAAAACAAAACACATTTCACACAACACATTTTTCAAATACCTACCTGAAAAAGAAATCTGAAAACAAAATCCCTGAAAAAGAAACCTGAAAAACAAAACATCTGAAAAAAATAAAGAGCACAACATTTCCTAGAACAAAAGACATTTCTCATAATACAACTTTTTCGAAAACTTACCTGAAAAAAACCCTGGAAGAAATATAGAACACAATAATGAAAACAAAATACATTTCACACAAGACATTTTTCAAATGAAACAAAATACATTTCACACAAGACATTTTTCAAATACCTACCTGAAAAAGAAATCTGAAAACAAAATCCCTGAAAAAAAAACCTTGGAAATGTTGTGCTCTGTACTATTCCAGATGTTTTGTTTTTCAGAACAAAAGACATTTCTCATAATACAATATTTTTTCAAGCACTTACCTGAAAAAAAAACCCTGGAAGAAATATAGAACACAATAATGAAAACAAAATACATTTCACACAAGACATTTTTCAAATGCAAAAAAATACATTTCACAAAAGACATTTTTCAAATACCTACCTAAAAAAAAAATCTGAAAACAAAATCCCTGAAAAAGAAACCCTGAAAAACAAAACATCTGAAAAAAATAAAGAGCACAACATTTCCTAGAACAAAAGACATTTCTCATAATACAACTTTTTCAAAAACTTACCTGAAAAAACCCCGGAAAAATTGAGAACACAATAATGAAAACAAAATACATTTCACACAAGACATTTTTCAAATACCTACCTGAAAAAGAAATCTGAAAACAAAATCCCTGAAAAAGAAACCTGAAAAACAAAACATCTGAAAAAAATAAAGAGCACAACATTTCCTAGAACAAAAGACATTTCTCATAATACAACTTATTCGAAAACTTACCTGAAAAAAACCCTGGAAGAAATATAGAACACAATAATGAAAACAAAATACATTTCACACAAGACATTTTTCAAATACCTACCTGAAAAAGAAATCTGAAAACAAAATCCCTGAAAAAAAAACAAAACAGGAAATGTTGTGCTCTGTACTATTCCAGATGTTTTGTTTTTCAGAACAAAAGACATTTCTCATAATACAACATTTTTCAAGCACTTACCTGAAAAAACCCTGGAAAAAATACAGAGCACACTTATGATAACAAAATTCATTTCACACAGCACATTTTTCAAATGCAACACAATACATTTTACACAAGACATTTTTCAAATACCTACCTGAAAAAGAAATCTGAAAACAAAATCCCTGAAAAAGAAACCTGAAAAACAAAACATCTGAAAAAAATAAAGAGCACAACATTTCCTAGAACAAAAGACATTTCTCATAATACAACTTTTTCGAAAACTTACCTGAAAAAAACCCTGGAAGGAATATAGAACACAATAATAAAAACAAAATACATTGCACACAAGACATTTTTCAAATGCAACAGAATACATTTCACACAAGACATTTTTCAAATACCTACCTGAAAAAGAAATCTGAAAACAAAATCCCTGAAAAAAAAACCTAGGAAATGTTGTGCTCTGTACTATTCCAGATGTTTTGTTTTTCAGAACAAAAGACACTTTTCATAATACAATATTTTTTCAAGCACTTACCTGAAAAAAACCCCGGAAAAATTGAGAACACAATAATGAAAACAAAATACATTTCACACAACACATTTTTCAAATACCTACCTGAAAAAGAAATCTGAAAACAAAATCCCTGAAAAAGAAACCTGAAAAACAAAACATCTGAAAAAAATAAAGAGCACAACATTTCCTAGAACAAAAGACATTTCTCATAATACAACTTTTTCGAAAACTTACCTGAAAAAAAACCCTGGAAGAAATATAGAACACAATAATGAAAACAAAATACATTTCACACAAGACATTTTTCAAATGCAACAAAATACATTTCACACAAGACATTTTTCAAATACCTACCTGAAAAAGAAATCTGAAAACAAAATCTCTGAAAAAAAACCTAGGAAATGTTGTGCTCTGTACTATTGCAGATGTTTTGTTTTTCAGAACAAAAGACATTTCTCATAATACAATATTTTTTCAAGCACTTACCTGAAAAAAACCCCGGAAAAATTGAGAACACAATAATGAAAACAAAACACATTTCACACAACACATTTTTCAAATACCTACCTGAAAAAGAAATCTGAAAACAAAATCCCTGAAAAAGAAACCTGAAAAACAAAACATCTGAAAAAAATAAAGAGCACAACATTTCCTAGAACAAAAGACATTTCTCATAATACAACTTTTTCGAAAACTTACCTGAAAAAAACCCTGGAAGAAATATAGAACACAATAATGAAAACAAAATACATTTCACACAAGACATTTTTCAAATGAAACAAAATACATTTCACACAAGACATTTTTCAAATACCTACCTGAAAAAGAAATCTGAAAACAAAATCCCTGAAAAAAAAACCTTGGAAATGTTGTGCTCTGTACTATTCCAGATGTTTTGTTTTTCAGAACAAAAGACATTTCTCATAATACAATATTTTTTCAAGCACTTACCTGAAAAAAAAACCCTGGAAGAAATATAGAACACAATAATGAAAACAAAATACATTTCACACAAGACATTTTTCAAATGCAAAAAAATACATTTCACAAAAGACATTTTTCAAATACCTACCTAAAAAAAAAATCTGAAAACAAAATCCCTGAAAAAGAAACCCTGAAAAACAAAACATCTGAAAAAAATAAAGAGCACAACATTTCCTAGAACAAAAGACATTTCTCATAATACAACTTTTTCAAAAACTTACCTGAAAAAACCCCGGAAAAATTGAGAACACAATAATGAAAACAAAATACATTTCACACAAGACATTTTTCAAATACCTACCTGAAAAAGAAATCTGAAAACAAAATCCCTGAAAAAGAAACCTGAAAAACAAAACATCTGAAAAAAATAAAGAGCACAACATTTCCTAGAACAAAAGACATTTCTCATAATACAACTTATTCGAAAACTTACCTGAAAAAAACCCTGGAAGAAATATAGAACACAATAATGAAAACAAAATACATTTCACACAAGACATTTTTCAAATACCTACCTGAAAAAGAAATCTGAAAACAAAATCCCTGAAAAAAAAAAAAAAACAGGAAATGTTGTGCTCTGTACTATTCCAGATGTTTTGTTTTTCAGAACAAAAGACATTTCTCATAATACAACATTTTTCAAGCACTTACCTGAAAAAACCCTGGAAAAAATACAGAGCACACTTATGATAACAAAATTCATTTCACACAGCACATTTTTCAAATGCAACACAATACATTTTACACAAGAAATTTTTCAAATACCTACCTGAAAAAGAAATCTGAAAACAAAATCCCTGAAAAAGAAACCTGAAAAACAAAACATCTGAAAAAAATAAAGAGCACAACATTTCCTAGAACAAAAGACATTTCTCATAATACAACTTTTTCGAAAACTTACCTGAAAAAAACCCTGGAAGGAATATAGAACACAATAATAAAAACAAAATACATTGCACACAAGACATTTTTCAAATGCAACAGAATACATTTCACACAAGACATTTTTCAAATACCTACCTGAAAAAGAAATCTGAAAACAAAATCCCTGAAAAAAAAACCTAGGAAATGTTGTGCTCTGTACTATTCCAGATGTTTTGTTTTTCAGAACAAAAGACACTTTTCATAATACAATATTTTTTCAAGCACTTACCTGAAAAAAACCCCGGAAAAATTGAGAACACAATAATGAAAACTAAATACATTTCACACAACACATTTTTCAAATACCTACCTGAAAAAGAAATCTGAAAACAAAATCCCTGAAAAAGAAACCTGAAAAACAAAACATCTGAAAAAAATAAAGAGCACAACATTTCCTAGAACAAAAGACATTTCTCATAATACAACTTTTTCGAAAACTTACCTGAAAAAAACCCTGGAAGAAATATAGAACACAATAATGAAAACAAAATACATTTCACACAATGCATTTTTCAAATGAAACAAAATACATTTCACACAAGACATTTTTCAAATACCTACCTGAAAAAGAAATCTGAAAACAAAATCCCTGAAAAAAAAAAAACTAGGAAATGTTGTGCTCTGTACAATTGCAGATGTTTTGTTTTTCAGAACAAAAGACATTTCTCATAATACAACATTTTTCAAACACTTACCTGAAAAAACCCTGGAAAAAATACAGAGCACACTTATGATAACAAAATTCATTTCACACAGCACATTTTTCAAATGCAACACAATACATTTTACACAAGACATTTTTCAAATACCTACCTGAAAAAGAAATCTGAAAACAAAATCCCTGAAAAAGAAACCTGAAAAACAAAACATCTGAAAAAAATAAAGAGCACAACATTTCCTAGAACAAAAGACATTTCTCATAATACAACTTTTTCGAAAACTTACCTGAAAAAAAACCCTGGAAGAAATATAGAACACAATAATGAAAACAAAATACATTTCACACAAGACATTTTTCAAATGCAACAAAATACATTTCACACAAGACATTTTTCAAATACCTACCTGAAAAAGAAATCTGAAAACAAAATCTCTGAAAAAAAACCTAGGAAATGTTGTGCTCTGTACTATTGCAGATGTTTTGTTTTTCAGAACAAAAGACATTTCTCATAATACAATATTTTTTCAAGCACTTACCTGAAAAAAACCCCGGAAAAATTGAGAACACAATAATGAAAACAAAATACATTTCACACAACACATTTTTCAAATACCTACCTGAAAAAGAAATCTGAAAACAAAATCCCTGAAAAAGAAACCTGAAAAACAAAACATCTGAAAAAAATAAAGAGCACAACATTTCCTAGAACAAAAGACATTTCTCATAATACAACTTTTTCAAAAACTTACCTGAAAAAAAACCCTGGAAGAAATATAGAACACAATAATGAAAACAAAATACATTTCACACAAGACATTTTTCAAATGCAACAAAATACATTTCACACAAGACATTTTTCAAATACCTACCTGAAAAAGAAATCTGAAAACAAAATCTCTGAAAAAAAACCTAGGAAATGTTGTGCTCTGTACTATTGCAGATGTTTTGTTTTTCAGAACAAAAGACATTTCTCATAATACAATATTTTTTCAAGCACTTACCTGAAAAAAACCCCGGAAAAATTGAGAACACAATAATGAAAACAAAATACATTTCACACAACACATTTTTCAAATACCTACCTGAAAAAGAAATCTGAAAACAAAATCCCTGAAAAAGAAACCTGAAAAACAAAACATCTGAAAAAAATAAAGAGCACAACATTTCCTAGAACAAAAGACATTTCTCATAATACAACATTTTTCAAGCACTTACCTGAAAAAACCCTGGAAAAAATACAGAGCACACTTATGATAACAAAATTCATTTCACACAGCACATTTTTCAAATGCAACACAATACATTTTACACAAGAAATTTTTCAAATACCTACCTGAAAAAGAAATCTGAAAACAAAATCCCTGAAAAAGAAACCTGAAAAACAAAACATCTGAAAAAAATAAAGAGCACAACATTTCCTAGAACAAAAGACATTTCTCATAATACAACTTTTTCGAAAACTTACCTGAAAAAAACCCTGGAAGGAATATAGAACACAATAATAAAAACAAAATACATTGCACACAAGACATTTTTCAAATGCAACAGAATACATTTCACACAAGACATTTTTCAAATACCTACCTGAAAAAGAAATCTGAAAACAAAATCCCTGAAAAAAAAACCTAGGAAATGTTGTGCTCTGTACTATTGCAGATGTTTTGTTTTTCAGAACAAAAGACATTTCTCATAATACAATATTTTTTCAAGCACTTACCTGAAAAAAACCCCGGAAAAATTGAGAACACAATAATGAAAACAAAATACATTTCACACAACACATTTTTCAAATACCTACCTGAAAAAGAAATCTGAAAACAAAATCCCTGAAAAAGAAACCTGAAAAACAAAACATCTGAAAAAAATAAAGAGCACAACATTTCCTAGAACAAAAGACATTTCTCATAATACAACATTTTTCAAGCACTTACCTGAAAAAACCCTGGAAAAAATACAGAGCACACTTATGATAACAAAATTCATTTCACACAGCACATTTTTCAAATGCAACACAATACATTTTACACAAGAAATTTTTCAAATACCTACCTGAAAAAGAAATCTGAAAACAAAATCCCTGAAAAAGAAACCTGAAAAACAAAACATCTGAAAAAAATAAAGAGCACAACATTTCCTAGAACAAAAGACATTTCTCATAATACAACTTTTTCGAAAACTTACCTGAAAAAAACCCTGGAAGGAATATAGAACACAATAATAAAAACAAAATACATTGCACACAAGACATTTTTCAAATGCAACAGAATACATTTCACACAAGACATTTTTCAAATACCTACCTGAAAAAGAAATCTGAAAACAAAATCCCTGAAAAAAAAACCTAGGAAATGTTGTGCTCTGTACTATTCCAGATGTTTTGTTTTTCAGAACAAAAGACACTTTTCATAATACAATATTTTTTCAAGCACTTACCTGAAAAAAACCCCGGAAAAATTGAGAACACAATAATGAAAACAAAATACATTTCACACAACACATTTTTCAAATACCTACCTGAAAAAGAAATCTGAAAACAAAATCCCTGAAAAAGAAACCTGAAAAACAAAACATCTGAAAAAAATAAAGAGCACAACATTTCCTAGAACAAAAGACATTTCTCATAATACAACTTTTTCGAAAACTTACCTGAAAAAAAACCCTGGAAGAAATATAGAACACAATAATGAAAACAAAATACATTTCACACAAGACATTTTTCAAATGCAACAAAATACATTTCACACAAGACATTTTTCAAATACCTACCTGAAAAAGAAATCTGAAAACAAAATCTCTGAAAAAAAACCTAGGAAATGTTGTGCTCTGTACTATTGCAGATGTTTTGTTTTTCAGAACAAAAGACATTTCTCATAATACAATATTTTTTCAAGCACTTACCTGAAAAAAACCCCGGAAAAATTGAGAACACAATAATGAAAACAAAATACATTTCACACAACACATTTTTCAAATACCTACCTGAAAAAGAAATCTGAAAACAAAATCCCTGAAAAAGAAACCTGAAAAACAAAACATCTGAAAAAAATAAAGAGCACAACATTTCCTAGAACAAAAGACATTTCTCATAATACAACTTTTTCGAAAACTTACCTGAAAAAAACCCTGGAAGAAATATAGAACACAATAATGAAAACAAAATACATTTCCCACAAGACATTTTTCAAATGCAACAAAATACATTTCACACAAGACATTTTTCAAATACCTACCTGAAAAAGAAATCTGAAAACAAAATCCCTGAAAAAAAAACCTTGGAAATGTTGTGCTCTGTACTATTCCAGATGTTTTGTTTTTCAGAACAAAAGACATTTCTCATAATACAATATTTTTTCAAGCACTTACCTGAAAAAAAAACCCTGGAAGAAATATAGAACACAATAATGAAAACAAAATACATTTCACACAAGACATTTTTCAAATGCAAAAAAATACATTTCACAAAAGACATTTTTCAAATACCTACCTAAAAAAAAAATCTGAAAACAAAATCCCTGAAAAAGAAACCCTGAAAAACAAAACATCTGAAAAAAATAAAGAGCACAACATTTCCTAGAACAAAAGACATTTCTCATAATACAACTTTTTCAAAAACTTACCTGAAAAAACCCCGGAAAAATTGAGAACACAATAATGAAAACAAAATACATTTCACACAAGACATTTTTCAAATACCTACCTGAAAAAGAAATCTGAAAACAAAATCCCTGAAAAAGAAACCTGAAAAACAAAACATCTGAAAAAAATAAAGAGCACAACATTTCCTAGAACAAAAGACATTTCTCATAATACAACTTATTCGAAAACTTACCTGAAAAAAACCCTGGAAGAAATATAGAACACAATAATGAAAACAAAATACATTTCACACAAGACATTTTTCAAATACCTACCTGAAAAAGAAATCTGAAAACAAAATCCCTGAAAAAAAAAAAAAACAGGAAATGTTGTGCGCTGTACTATTCCAGATGTTTTGTTTTTCAGAACAAAAGACATTTCTCATAATACAACATTTTTCAAGCACTTACCTGAAAAAACCCTGGAAAAAATACAGAGCACACTTATGATAACAAAATTCATTTCACACAGCACATTTTTCAAATGCAACACAATACATTTTACACAAGAAATTTTTCAAATACCTACCTGAAAAAGAAATCTGAAAACAAAATCCCTGAAAAAGAAACCTGAAAAACAAAACATCTGAAAAAAATAAAGAGCACAACATTTCCTAGAACAAAAGACATTTCTCATAATACAACTTTTTCGAAAACTTACCTGAAAAAAACCCTGGAAGGAATATAGAACACAATAATAAAAACAAAATACATTGCACACAAGACATTTTTCAAATGCAACAGAATACATTTCACACAAGACATTTTTCAAATACCTACCTGAAAAAGAAATCTGAAAACAAAATCCCTGAAAAAAAAACCTAGGAAATGTTGTGCTCTGTACTATTCCAGATGTTTTGTTTTTCAGAACAAAAGACACTTTTCATAATACAATATTTTTTCAAGCACTTACCTGAAAAAAACCCCGGAAAAATTGAGAACACAATAATGAAAACAAAATACATTTCACACAACACATTTTTCAAATACCTACCTGAAAAAGAAATCTGAAAACAAAATCCCTGAAAAAGAAACCTGAAAAACAAAACATCTGAAAAAAATAAAGAGCACAACATTTCCTAGAACAAAAGACATTTCTCATAATACAACTTTTTCGAAAACTTACCTGAAAAAAACCCTGGAAGAAATATAGAACACAATAATGAAAACAAAATACATTTCACACAATGCATTTTTCAAATGAAACAAAATACATTTCACACAAGACATTTTTCAAATACCTACCTGAAAAAGAAATCTGAAAACAAAATCCCTGAAAAAAAAAAACTAGGAGTGTTGTGCTCTGTACAATTGCAGATGTTTTGTTTTTCAGAACAAAAGACATTTCTCATAATACAACATTTTTCAAACACTTACCTGAAAAAACCCTGGAAAAAATACAGAGCACACTTATGATAACAAAATTCATTTCACACAGCACATTTTTCAAATGCAACACAATACATTTTACACAAGACATTTTTCAAATACCTACCTGAAAAAGAAATCTGAAAACAAAATCCCTGAAAAAGAAACCTGAAAAACAAAACATCTGAAAAAAATAAAGAGCACAACATTTCCTAGAACAAAAGACATTTCTCATAATACAACTTTTTCGAAAACTTACCTGAAAAAAAACCCTGGAAGAAATATAGAACACAATAATGAAAACAAAATACATTTCACACAAGACATTTTTCAAATGCAACAAAATACATTTCACACAAGACATTTTTCAAATACCTACCTGAAAAAGAAATCTGAAAACAAAATCTCTGAAAAAAAACCTAGGAAATGTTGTGCTCTGTACTATTGCAGATGTTTTGTTTTTCAGAACAAAAGACATTTCTCATAATACAATATTTTTTCAAGCACTTACCTGAAAAAAACCCCGGAAAAATTGAGAACACAATAATGAAAACAAAATACATTTCACACAACACATTTTTCAAATACCTACCTGAAAAAGAAATCTGAAAACAAAATCCCTGAAAAAGAAACCTGAAAAACAAAACATCTGAAAAAAATAAAGAGCACAACATTTCCTAGAACAAAAGACATTTCTCATAATACAACTTTTTCGAAAACTTACCTGAAAAAAAACCCTGGAAGAAATATAGAACACAATAATGAAAACAAAATACATTTCACACAAGACATTTTTCAAATGCAACAAAATACATTTCACACAAGACATTTTTCAAATACCTACCTGAAAAAGAAATCTGAAAACAAAATCTCTGAAAAAAAACCTAGGAAATGTTGTGCTCTGTACTATTGCAGATGTTTTGTTTTTCAGAACAAAAGACATTTCTCATAATACAATATTTTTTCAAGCACTTACCTGAAAAAAACCCCGGAAAAATTGAGAACACAATAATGAAAACAAAATACATTTCACACAACACATTTTTCAAATACCTACCTGAAAAAGAAATCTGAAAACAAAATCCCTGAAAAAGAAACCTGAAAAACAAAACATCTGAAAAAAATAAAGAGCACAACATTTCCTAGAACAAAAGACATTTCTCATAATACAACTTTTTCGAAAACTTACCTGAAAAAAACCCTGGAAGAAATATAGAACACAATAATGAAAACAAAATACATTTCACACAAGACATTTTTCAAATGAAACAAAATACATTTCACACAAGACATTTTTCAAATACCTACCTGAAAAAGAAATCTGAAAACAAAATCCCTGAAAAAAAAACCTTGGAAATGTTGTGCTCTGTACTATTGCAGATGTTTTGTTTTTCAGAACAAAAGACATTTCTCATAATACAATATTTTTTCAAGCACTTACCTGAAAAAAAAACCCTGGAAGAAATATAGAACACAATAATGAAAACAAAATACATTTCACACAAGACATTTTTCAAATGCAAAAAAATACATTTCACAAAAGACATTTTTCAAATACCTACCTAAAAAAAAAATCTGAAAACAAAATCCCTGAAAAAGAAACCCTGAAAAACAAAACATCTGAAAAAAATAAAGAGCACAACATTTCCTAGAACAAAAGACATTTCTCATAATACAACTTTTTCAAAAACTTACCTGAAAAAACCCCGGAAAAATTGAGAACACAATAATGAAAACAAAATACATTTCACACAAGACATTTTTCAAATACCTACCTGAAAAAGAAATCTGAAAACAAAATCCCTGAAAAAGAAACCTGAAAAACAAAACATCTGAAAAAAATAAAGAGCACAACATTTCCTAGAACAAAAGACATTTCTCATAATACAACTTATTCGAAAACTTACCTGAAAAAAACCCTGGAAGAAATATAGAACACAATAATGAAAACAAAATACATTTCACACAAGACATTTTTCAAATGCAACAAAATACATTTCACACAAGACATTTTTCAAATACCTACCTGAAAAAGAAATCTGAAAACAAAATCTCTGAAAAAAAACCTAGGAAATGTTGTGCTCTGTACTATTGCAGATGTTTTGTTTTTCAGAACAAAAGACATTTCTCATAATACAATATTTTTTCAAGCACTTACCTGAAAAAAACCCCGGAAAAATTGAGAACACAATAATGAAAACAAAATACATTTCACACAACACATTTTTCAAATACCTACCTGAAAAAGAAATCTGAAAACAAAATCCCTGAAAAAGAAACCTGAAAAACAAAACATCTGAAAAAAATAAAGAGCACAACATTTCCTAGAACAAAAGACATTTCTCATAATACAACTTTTTCGAAAACTTACCTGAAAAAAACCCTGGAAGAAATATAGAACACAATAATGAAAACAAAATACATTTCACACAAGACATTTTTCAAATGAAACAAAATACATTTCACACAAGACATTTTTCAAATACCTACCTGAAAAAGAAATCTGAAAACAAAATCCCTGAAAAAAAAACCTTGGAAATGTTGTGCTCTGTACTATTCCAGATGTTTTGTTTTTCAGAACAAAAGACATTTCTCATAATACAATATTTTTTCAAGCACTTACCTGAAAAAAAAACCCTGGAAGAAATATAGAACACAATAATGAAAACAAAATACATTTCACACAAGACATTTTTCAAATGCAAAAAAATACATTTCACAAAAGACATTTTTCAAATACCTACCTAAAAAAAAAATCTGAAAACAAAATCCCTGAAAAAGAAACCCTGAAAAACAAAACATCTGAAAAAAATAAAGAGCACAACATTTCCTAGAACAAAAGACATTTCTCATAATACAACTTTTTCAAAAACTTACCTGAAAAAACCCCGGAAAAATTGAGAACACAATAATGAAAACAAAATACATTTCACACAAGACATTTTTCAAATACCTACCTGAAAAAGAAATCTGAAAACAAAATCCCTGAAAAAGAAACCTGAAAAACAAAACATCTGAAAAAAATAAAGAGCACAACATTTCCTAGAACAAAAGACATTTCTCATAATACAACTTATTCGAAAACTTACCTGAAAAAAACCCTGGAAGAAATATAGAACACAATAATGAAAACAAAATACATTTCACACAAGACTTTTTTCAAATGAAACAGAATACATTTCACACAAGACATTTTTCAAATACCTACCTGAAAAAGAAATCTGAAAACAAAATCCCTGAAAAAAAAAAAAAAAAAAAAAACAGGAAATGTTGTGCTCTGTACTATTCCAGATGTTTTGTTTTTCAGAACAAAAGACACTTTTCATAATACAACATTTTTCAAACACTTACCTGAAAAAACCCTGGAAAAAATACAGAGCACACTTATGATAACAAAATTCATTTCACACAGCACATTTTTCAAATGCAACACAATACATTTTACACAAGACATTTTTCAAATACCTACCTCAAAAAGAAATCTGAAAACAAAATCCCTGAAAAAGAAACCTGAAAAACAAAACATCTGAAAAAAATAAAGAGCACAACATTTCCTAGAACAAAAGACATTTCTCATAATACAACTTATTCGAAAACTTACCTGAAAAAAACCCTGGAAGAAATATAGAACACAATAATGAAAACAAAATACATTTCACACAAGACATTTTTCAAATGCAACAAAATACATTTCACACAAGACATTTTTCAAATACCTACCTGAAAAAGAAATCTGAAAACAAAATCTCTGAAAAAAAACCTAGGAAATGTTGTGCTCTGTACTATTGCAGATGTTTTGTTTTTCAGAACAAAAGACATTTCTCATAATACAATATTTTTTCAAGCACTTACCTGAAAAAAACCCCGGAAAAATTGAGAACACAATAATGAAAACAAAATACATTTCACACAACACATTTTTCAAATACCTACCTGAAAAAGAAATCTGAAAACAAAATCCCTGAAAAAGAAACCTGAAAAACAAAACATCTGAAAAAAATAAAGAGCACAACATTTCCTAGAACAAAAGACATTTCTCATAATACAACTTTTTCGAAAACTTACCTGAAAAAAACCCTGGAAGAAATATAGAACACAATAATGAAAACAAAATACATTTCACACAAGACATTTTTCAAATGAAACAAAATACATTTCACACAAGACATTTTTCAAATACCTACCTGAAAAAGAAATCTGAAAACAAAATCCCTGAAAAAAAAACCTTGGAAATGTTGTGCTCTGTACTATTCCAGATGTTTTGTTTTTCAGAACAAAAGACATTTCTCATAATACAATATTTTTTCAAGCACTTACCTGAAAAAAAAACCCTGGAAGAAATATAGAACACAATAATGAAAACAAAATACATTTCACACAAGACATTTTTCAAATGCAAAAAAATACATTTCACAAAAGACATTTTTCAAATACCTACCTAAAAAAAAAATCTGAAAACAAAATCCCTGAAAAAGAAACCCTGAAAAACAAAACATCTGAAAAAAATAAAGAGCACAACATTTCCTAGAACAAAAGACATTTCTCATAATACAACTTTTTCAAAAACTTACCTGAAAAAACCCCGGAAAAATTGAGAACACAATAATGAAAACAAAATACATTTCACACAAGACATTTTTCAAATACCTACCTGAAAAAGAAATCTGAAAACAAAATCCCTGAAAAAGAAACCTGAAAAACAAAACATCTGAAAAAAATAAAGAGCACAACATTTCCTAGAACAAAAGACATTTCTCATAATACAACTTATTCGAAAACTTACCTGAAAAAAACCCTGGAAGAAATATAGAACACAATAATGAAAACAAAATACATTTCACACAAGACTTTTTTCAAATGAAACAGAATACATTTCACACAAGACATTTTTCAAATACCTACCTGAAAAAGAAATCTGAAAACAAAATCCCTGAAAAAAAAAAAAAAAAAAAAAACAGGAAATGTTGTGCTCTGTACTATTCCAGATGTTTTGTTTTTCAGAACAAAAGACACTTTTCATAATACAACATTTTTCAAACACTTACCTGAAAAAACCCTGGAAAAAATACAGAGCACACTTATGATAACAAAATTCATTTCACACAGCACATTTTTCAAATGCAACACAATACATTTTACACAAGACATTTTTCAAATACCTACCTCAAAAAGAAATCTGAAAACAAAATCCCTGAAAAAGAAACCTGAAAAACAAAACATCTGAAAAAAATAAAGAGCACAACATTTCCTAGAACAAAAGACATTTCTCATAATACAACTTATTCGAAAACTTACCTGAAAAAAACCCTGGAAGAAATATAGAACACAATAATGAAAACAAAATACATTTCACACAAGACATTTTTCAAATGCAACAAAATACATTTCACACAAGACATTTTTCAAATACCTACCTGAAAAAGAAATCTGAAAACAAAATCTCTGAAAAAAAACCTAGGAAATGTTGTGCTCTGTACTATTGCAGATGTTTTGTTTTTCAGAACAAAAGACATTTCTCATAATACAATATTTTTTCAAGCACTTACCTGAAAAAAACCCCGGAAAAATTGAGAACACAATAATGAAAACAAAATACATTTCACACAACACATTTTTCAAATACCTACCTGAAAAAGAAATCTGAAAACAAAATCCCTGAAAAAGAAACCTGAAAAACAAAACATCTGAAAAAAATAAAGAGCACAACATTTCCTAGAACAAAAGACATTTCTCATAATACAACTTTTTCGAAAACTTACCTGAAAAAACCCTGGAAGAAATATAGAACACAATAATGAAAACAAAATACATTTCACACATGACATTTTTCAAATGAAACAAAATACATTTCACACAAGACATTTTTCAAATACCTACCTGAAAAAGAAATCTGAAAACAAAATCCCTGAAAAAAAAACCTTGGAAATGTTGTGCTCTGTACTATTGCAGATGTTTTGTTTTTCAGAACAAAAGACATTTCTCATAATACAATATTTTTTCAAGCACTTACCTGAAAAAAAAACCCTGGAAGAAATATAGAACACAATAATGAAAACAAAATACATTTCACACAAGACATTTTTCAAATGCAAAAAAATACATTTCACAAAAGACATTTTTCAAATACCTACCTAAAAAAAAAATCTGAAAACAAAATCCCTGAAAAAGAAACCCTGAAAAACAAAACATCTGAAAAAAATAAAGAGCACAACATTTCCTAGAACAAAAGACATTTCTCATAATACAACTTTTTCAAAAACTTACCTGAAAAAACCCCGGAAAAATTGAGAACACAATAATGAAAACAAAATACATTTCACACAAGACATTTTTCAAATACCTACCTGAAAAAGAAATCTGAAAACAAAATCCCTGAAAAAGAAACCTGAAAAACAAAACATCTGAAAAAAATAAAGAGCACAACATTTCCTAGAACAAAAGACATTTCTCATAATACAACTTTTTCAAAAACTTACCTGAAAAAAAAACCCTGGAAGAAATATAGAACACAATAATGAAAACAAAATACATTTCACACAAGACATTTTTCAAATGCAACAAAATACATTTCACACAAGATATTTTTCAAATACCTACCTGAAAAAGAAATCTGAAAACAAAATCTCTGAAAAAAAACCTAGGAAATGTTGTGCTCTGTACTATTGCAGATGTTTTGTTTTTCAGAACAAAAGACATTTCTCATAATACAATATTTTTTCAAGCACTTACCTGAAAAAAACCCCGGAAAAATTGAGAACACAATAATGAAAACAAAATACATTTCACACAACACATTTTTCAAATACCTACCTGAAAAAGAAATCTGAAAACAAAATCCCTGAAAAAGAAACCTGAAAAACAAAACATCTGAAAAAAATAAAGAGCACAACATTTCCTAGAACAAAAGACATTTCTCATAATACAACTTTTTCGAAAACTTACCTGAAAAAAACCCTGGACGAAATATAGAACACAATAATGAAAACAAAATACATTTCACACAATGCATTTTTCAAATGAAACAAAATACATTTCACACAAGACATTTTTCAAATACCTACCTGAAAAAGAAATCTGAAAACAAAATCCCTGAAAAAAAAAAAACTAGGAAATGTTGTGCTCTGTACAATTGCAGATGTTTTGTTTTTCAGAACAAAAGACATTTCTCATAATACAACATTTTTCAAACACTTACCTGAAAAAACCCTGGAAAAAATACAGAGCACACTTATGATAACAAAATTCATTTCACACAGCACATTTTTCAAATGCAACACAATACATTTTACACAAGACATTTTTCAAATACCTACCTGAAAAAGAAATCTGAAAACAAAATCCCTGAAAAAGAAACCTGAAAAACAAAACATCTGAAAAAAATAAAGAGCACAACATTTCCTAGAACAAAAGACATTTCTCATAATACAACTTTTTCGAAAACTTACCTGAAAAAAAACCCTGGAAGAAATATAGATCACAATAATGAAAACAAAATACATTTCACACAAGACATTTTTCAAATGCAACAAAATACATTTCACACAAGACATTTTTCAAATACCTACCTGAAAAAGAAATCTGAAAACAAAATCTCTGAAAAAAATCCTAGGAAATGTTGTGCTCTGTACTATTGCAGATGTTTTGTTTTTCAGAACAAAAGACATTTCTCATAATACAATATTTTTTCAAGCACTTACCTGAAAAAAACCCCGGAAAAATTGAGAACACAATAATGAAAACAAAATACATTTCACACAACACATTTTTCAAATACCTACCTGAAAAAGAAATCTGAAAACAAAATCCCTGAAAAAGAAACCTGAAAAACAAAACATCTGAAAAAAATAAAGAGCACAACATTTCCTAGAACAAAAGACATTTCTCATAATACAACTTTTTCGAAAACTTACCTGAAAAAAAACCCTGGAAGAAATATAGAACACAATAATGAAAACAAAATACATTTCACACAAGACATTTTTCAAATGCAACAAAATACATTTCACACAAGACATTTTTCAAATACCTACCTGAAAAAGAAATCTGAAAACAAAATCTCTGAAAAAAAACCTAGGAAATGTTGTGCTCTGTACTATTGCAGATGTTTTGTTTTTCAGAACAAAAGACATTTCTCATAATACAATATTTTTTCAAGCACTTACCTGAAAAAAAAACCCTGGAAGAAATATAGAACACAATAATGAAAACAAAATACATTTCACACAAGACATTCTTCAAATGCAAAAAAATACATTTCACAAAAGACATTTTTCAAATACCTACCTAAAAAAAAATCTGAAAACAAAATCCCTGAAAAAGAAACCCTGAAAAACAAAACATCTGAAAAAAATAAAGAGCACAACATTTCCTAGAACAAAAGACATTTCTCATAATACAACTTTTTCAAAAACTTACCTGAAAAAACCCCGGAAAAATTGAGAACACAATAATGAAAACAAAATACATTTCACACAAGACATTTTTCAAATACCTACCTGAAAAAGAAATCTGAAAACAAAATCCCTGAAAAAGAAACCTGAAAAACAAAACATCTGAAAAAAATAAAGAGCACAACATTTCCTAGAACAAAAGACATTTCTCATAATACAACTTATTCGAAAACTTACCTGAAAAAAACCCTGGAAGAAATATAGAACACAATAATGAAAACAAAATACATTTCACACAAGACTTTTTTCAAATGAAACAGAATACATTTCACACAAGACATTTTTCAAATACCTACCTGAAAAAGAAATCTGAAAACAAAATCCCTGAAAAAAAAAAAAAAAAAAAAACAGGAAATGTTGTGCTCTGTACTATTCCAGATGTTTTGTTTTTCAGAACAAAAGACATTTCTCATAATACAACATTTTTTCAAGCACTTACCTGAAAAAACCCTGGAAAAAATACAGAGCACACTTATGATAACAAAATTCATTTCACACAGCACATTTTTCAAATGCAACACAATACATTTTACACAAGAAATTTTTCAAATACCTACCTGAAAAAGAAATCTGAAAACAAAATCCCTGAAAAAGAAACCTGAAAAACAAAACATCCGAAAAAAATAAAGAGCACAACATTTCCTAGAACAAAAGACATTTCTCATAATACAACTTTTTCGAAAACTTACCTAAAAAAAACCCCTGGAAGAAATATAGAACACAATAATGAAAACAAAATACATTTCACACAAGACATTTTTCAAATGCAACAAAATACATTTCACACAAGACATTTTTCAAATACCTACCTGAAAAAGAAATCTGAAAACAAAATCCCTGAAAAAAAAACCTTGGAAATGTTGTGCTCTGTACTATTGCAGATGTTTTGTTTTTCAGAACAAAAGACATTTCTCATAATACAATATTTTTTCAAGCACTTACCTGAAAAAAAAACCCTGGAAGAAATATAGAACACAATAATGAAAACAAAATACATTTCACACAAGACATTTTTCAAATGCAAAAAAATACATTTCACAAAAGACATTTTTCAAATACCTACCTAAAAAAAAAATCTTAAATCAAAATCCCTGAAAAAGAAACCCTGAAAAACAAAACATCTGAAAAAAATAAAGAGCACAACATTTCCTAGAACAAAAGACATTTCTCATAATACAACTTTTTCAAAAACTTACCTGAAAAAACCCCGGAAAAATTGAGAACACAATAATGAAAACAAAATACATTTCACACAAAACATTTTTCAAATACCTACCTGAAAAAGAAATCTGAAAACAAAATCCCTGAAAAAGAAACCTGAAAAACAAAACATCTGAAAAAAATAAAGAGCACAACATTTCCTAGAACAAAAGACATTTCTCATAATACAACTTTTTCGAAAACTTACCTGAAAAAAAACCCTGGAAGAAATATAGAACACAATAATGAAAACAAAATACATTTCACACAAGACATTTTTCAAATGCAACAAAATACATTTCACACAAGATATTTTTCAAATACCTACCTGAAAAAGAAATCTGAAAACAAAATCTCTGAAAAAAAACCTAGGAAATGTTGTGCTCTGTACTATTGCAGATGTTTTGTTTTTCAGAACAAAAGACATTTCTCATAATACAATATTTTTTCAAGCACTTACCTGAAAAAAACCCCGGAAAAATTGAGAACACAATAATGAAAACAAAATACATTTCACACAACACATTTTTCAAACACCTACCTGAAAAAGAAATCTGAAAACAAAATCCCTGAAAAAGAAACCTGAAAAACAAAACATCTGAAAAAAATAAAGAGCACAACATTTCCTAGAACAAAAGACATTTCTCATAATACAACTTTTTCGAAAACTTACCTGAAAAAAACCCTGGAAGAAATATAGAACACAATAATGAAAACAAAATACATTTCACACAATGCATTTTTCAAATGAAACAAAATACATTTCACACAAGACATTTTTCAAATACCTACCTGAAAAAGAAATCTGAAAACAAAATCCCTGAAAAAAAAAAAACTAGGAAATGTTGTGCTCTGTACAATTGCAGATGTTTTGTTTTTCAGAACAAAAGACATTTCTCATAATACAACATTTTTCAAACACTTACCTGAAAAAACCCTGGAAAAAATACAGAGCACACTTATGATAACAAAATTCATTTCACACAGCACATTTTTCAAATGCAACACAATACATTTTACACAAGACATTTTTCAAATACCTACCTGAAAAAGAAATCTGAAAACAAAATCCCTGAAAAAGAAACCTGAAAAACAAAACATCTGAAAAAAATAAAGAGCACAACATTTCCTAGAACAAAAGACATTTCTCATAATACAACTTTTTCGAAAACTTACCTGAAAAAAAACCCTGGAAGAAATATAGAACACAATAATGAAAACAAAATACATTTCACACAAGACATTTTTCAAATGCAACAAAATACATTTCACACAAGACATTTTTCAAATACCTACCTGAAAAAGAAATCTGAAAACAAAATCTCTGAAAAAAAAACCTAGGAAATGTTGTGCTCTGTACTATTCCAGATGTTTTGTTTTTCAGAACAAAAGACACTTTTCATAATACAATATTTTTTCAAGCACTTACCTGAAAAAAAAACCCTGGGAGAAATATAGAACACAATAATGAAAACAAAATACATTTCACACAAGACATTTTTCAAATGCAAAAAAATACATTTCACAAAAGACATTTTTCAAATACCTACCTAAAAAAAAAATCTTAAATCAAAATCCCTGAAAAAGAAACCCTGAAAAACAAAACATCTGAAAAAAATAAAGAGCACAACATTTCCTAGAACAAAAGACATTTCTCATAATACAACTTTTTCAAAAACTTACCTGAAAAAACCCCGGAAAAATTGAGAACACAATAATGAAAACAAAATACATTTCACACAACACATTTTTCAAATACCTACCTGAAAAAGAAATCTGAAAACAAAATCCCTGAAAAAGAAACCTGAAAAACAAAACATCTGAAAAAAATAAAGAGCACAACATTTCCTAGAACAAAAGACATTTCTCATAATACAACTTATTCGAAAACTTACCTGAAAAAAACCCTGGAAGAAATATAGAACACAATAATGAAAACAAAATACATTTCACACAAGACATTTTTCAAATGAAACAAAATACATTTCACACAAGACATTTTTCAAATACCTACCTGAAAAAGAAATCTGAAAACAAAATCCCTGAAAAAAAAAAAAAAAAAAAACAGGAAATGTTGTGCTCTGTACTATTCCAGATGTTTTGTTTTTCAGAACAAAAGACATTTCTCATAATACAACATTTTTCAAACACTTACCTGAAAAAACCCTGGAAAAAATACAGAGCACACTTATGATAACAAAATACATTTCACACAGCACATTTTTCAAATGCAACACAATACATTTCACACAAGACATTTTTCAAATACCTACCCGAAAAAGAATTCTGAAAACAAAATCCCTGAAAAAGAAACCCGGAAAAAGAAAACATCTGAAAAAAATAAAGAGCACAACATTTCCCAGAACAAAAGACATTTCTCATAATACAACTTTTTCGAAAACTTACCTGAAAAAAACCCTGGAAGAAATATAGAACAAAATAATGAAAACAAAATACATTTCACACAAGACATTTTTCAAATGCAATAAAATACATTTCACACAAGACATTGTTCAAATACCTACCTGAAAAAGAACACAATACATTTTACACAAGAATTTTTTCAAATACCTACCTGAAAAAGAATTCTGAAAACAAAATCCCTGAAAAAGAAACCTGAAAAACAAAACATCTGAAAAAAATAAAGAGCACAACATTTCCTAGAACAAAAGACATTTCTCATAATACAACTTTTTCGAAAACTTACCTGAAAAAAACCCTGGAAGAAATATAGAACCAAATAATGAAAACAAAATACATTTCACACAAGACATTTTTCAAATGCAACAAAATACATTTCACACAAGACATTTTTCAAATACCTACCTGAAAAAGAAATCTGAAAACAAAATCCCTGAAAAAAAAAACCTAGGAAATGTTGTGCTCTGTACTATTCCAGATGTTTTGTTTTTCAGAACAAAAGACATTTCTCATAATACAACATTTTTCAAGCACTTACCTGAAAAAACCCTGGAAAAAATACAGAGCACACTTATGATAACAAAATTCATTTCACACAGCACATTTTTCAAATGCAACACAATACATTTTACACAAGAAATTTTTCAAATACCTACCTGAAAAAGAAATCTGAAAACAAAATCCCTGAAAAAGAAACCTGAAAAACAAAACATCTGAAAAAAATAAAGAGCACAACATTTCTTAGAACAAAAGACATTTCTCATAATACATCATTTTTCAAGCACTTACCTGACAAAAACCCTGGAAAAAATAGAGAGCACGCTAATGATAACAAAATTCATTTCACACAACACGTTTTTCAAATGCAACAAAATACATACTACACAAGACATTTTTCGAATTCAAACCTGAAAAAGTAACCTGAAAACATAGAAAATAAAAATCAGAAAAATAAACAAATCCCAATGCAATGCAAGAGCCCAACTAAAGGAAAGTTTTGGGGTTCACTACTCAAACACAAGGCTTTTTTTATGTCGTCTGGAAAATACAGATAGATTCCATGCTAACATTAACTCTTTGAAAACCAATAAACATACTACAAAAAAGACCATACAGAACAGTCATACTACATTTTAAAGCAGTAGTCAGTATATGCAGCATATACTTTATACTACAGTCATTCAACAATTGCCAAGATAATTCCTGAAAACAAATCCAAATCCAAATCCAAAAACATTACAGAAACAAAAAACCCACGTCAGATCAGAAAAAACAACAAAAAAAAAAAACCTTGTTCCATTGACGACGTCTTGAAAAGTCCATGAAAATATTGATTCCCCTTTTCTGGCCACTTCTTATCGTCCTAAAGCGAGTGCAGGAAAGCTGGGAAAACGGTTATCTGAATCATGCTTGCTCATCACCTGGGTTTAGTGTCTCTGCTCAAAGTGTTCTTTTCTTGTGTGACATCACAGCACATTCAACAGAAGAATAGAATGTGCCTTGATCTTTGTTTCACAACAAATTTAAACAAATACAAAGCCGGTTGAACGTTCTGTTTACGTCGCCATGGAGACCACAAAGCTGATGATGTCAAACTAGCTCTCTTACTTGCTCTAAAAACCGGCTTTTAAAGCAAGAAAGCGACAAAATGTGCAAAAATACGAGGTGGGGTCATAATGTGGATGTTTTAAAAAAACGTTTACACTGAGCCCCCGGAAAAAATAGAGAACACATTAATGCAAACAAAATACATTTCACACAGCACATTTTTCAAATTCAACAAAATACATTTTACACAAGACATTTTTCAAATACCTACCTGAAAAAGAAATCTGAAAACAAAATCCCTGAAAAAAAACTGGGAAATGTTGTGCTCTGTACTCTTCCAGATGTTTTGTTTTTCAGAACAAAAGACATTTCTCATAATACATCATTTTTCAAGCACTTACCTGACAAAAACCCTGGAAAAAATAGAGAGCACGCTAATGATAACAAAATTCATTTCACACAACACGTTTTTCAAATGCAACAAAATACATACTACACAAGACATTTTTCGAATTCAAACCTGAAAAAGTAACCTGAAAACATAGAAAATAAAAATCAGAAAAATAAACAAATCCCAATGCAATGCAAGAGCCCAACTAAAGGAAAGTTTTGGGGTTCACTACTCAAACACAAGGCTTTTTTTATGTCGTCTGGAAAATACAGATAGATTCCATGCTAACATTAACTCTTTGAAAACCAATAAACATACTACAAAAAAGACCATACAGAACAGTCATACTACATTTTAAAGCAGTAGTCAGTATATGCAGCATATACTTTATACTACAGTCATTCAACAATTGCCAAGATAATTCCTGAAAACAAATCCAAATCCAAATCCAAAAACATTACAGAAACAAAAAACCCACGTCAGATCAGAAAAAACAACAACAAAAAAAAAACCTTGTTCCATTGACGACGTCTTGAAAAGTCCATGAAAATATTGATTCCCCTTTTCTGGCCACTTCTTATCGTCCTAAAGCGAGTGCAGGAAAGCTGGGAAAACGGTTATCTGAATCATGCTTGCTCATCACCTGGGTTTAGTGTCTCTGCTCAAAGTGTTCTTTTCTTGTGTGACATCACAGCACATTCAACAGAAGAATAGAATGTGCCTTGATCTTTGTTTCACAACAAATTTAAACAAATACAAAGCCGGTTGACGTTCTGTTTACGTCGCCATGGAGACCACAAAGCTGATGATGTCAAACTAGCTCTCTTACTTGCTCTAATAACCGGCTTTTAAAGCAAGAAAGCGACAAAATGTGCAAAAATACGAGGTGGAGTCATAATGTGGATGTTTTAAAAAACGTTTACACTGAGCCCTGTCTAAGCATAAATGAGTTCACATTAGCGTTTTTTTCTTTTTATTTAGCTTGCTGGCGGTGGCAACTGGAAGTTGATAACCGCAGGCGGAAGCCAATACTTATCAGCTTCTGAAGAAACAGGTTGATAGCTACCAGTTGTACTGACAAATTTATCTTTAGATTTAGGCCATGGGTGTATGCTGTATATAAGCAACATAATGAGTGAAGTTACTGGCAAAACATTATGCAGCCCTCTGATGCCCTGTAACATTAAATCATATTTTCCCTACTCCATTATTTTCTTTGACATGAAGTCATGACTCATATGAACCAAAATAAAAGCAAACAGACGCTTTTCTCAAAACATGTCATGACAGTGTTGCATTTCAGATATACAATGGTTAGGAATAGGTATTGATAAGAGTATTTTGACATTTAGAGTTTTTAGCATCATTTACAAACAGTAACTGTGATATGTTTCTGTTGAAATTCTCTTTTAAAACTGACGTTTTATCAGTGTATGCCAACCGCTAGCATATCAATGCAATTTCCTATATGTGTGTGCATCAAGCTAGCGCTATTTTTGATATTACTTTTGGTAAATTAGGAGATGTATAACATGTTAAATGGATTGAATAAGGATCTCGAGGGGGAGAGAGAGAGTAATGTATATTTATTTGTGTGTTCAGTTTTACAGACAGAGAGTAACTTATGCTAGGTTAACACGACTTAAGCAAGTTACATCAACATATGGTAACCGCTAGCCTATTAATGCAATTTCCTACATATGTTAGCCTCAAGCTAGCGCTTTGTACATAATTAGATGTATAACATGTTGAATGTATTAAGTAGGAATCTTGTGTGAGAGGGTAATGCACATTTATTTGCATGTTCAGTTTTACAGATGGAGGAGCTTAAACTAGTTTAGCACAACTTAAGCAGTTCAATGAAAAGCATAACCAGTGCAACAAAGCATGCTTCACTTGTCATGACATGGCAAAGAGTTTTAAACTGAAATGGGAGAGATATTTTGTCATTGTTAACTGCACACAATGTTGTTATAAACGTACCTGTCTGCAAGCTCCGCTCAGCTCACTTCTGTAACGTTGACTGGCTGTAGCTCACACCGGTACTTTTCTGTGAGGGCTGCAGTGAAGACTGAGGATTGAATGAGAGAGCTCCATCTAGTGGACAATTCTTGTTATTATATCCTTTATTTAACCAGATAAAAGCCTCACTGAGATTTGAAATCTGTTTTTCAAGAGGGATCTGGCATGGCAGCAGCAGACAAATGGCGCAAGGGCACATATCAGCGTTCACTCAGCAGAACTCCAGCCAATGATGATTATTTTGAAAGGAGCTACAATTGGCTGATTAAATTGAACAGCTGATTCATTGGTTGGGCCCTACATGACTGTTAAAAAAATGTGCATCTCATGGATATCCTGGTAATCACTTGATTAGGAGGGACATATTGGAAAACAGAATTCCCATTGATTCCATTGCATGGTAAAATTGGGGACATACAGTGGCGTCTCTAATGTGACTGCAGAATTTTATTTATAGAGTCTACACATGTAGGACTCATTCAGTGTAGTGTTATGAAACCAAGAGCTGGAGACTGGGTTTTTGTTTGATAATATGTTTCTGTCACAGGGCTGGTATACATCTTGATTTTGGAAACATTTACCTAAAGCATGAGATCGGGGGAAGGGGAATGCAGTTGTTAGTTGCAAATACTTTCTTGCAAGAAGAAAACACATCAGGCCAAAAATGGAGCACCTTGGACTTTCTTTTGGTTGAGAAAATGCTTGTTTCAAATTCAAATGCTGAGGAACAGTCATCTTTCTCTTCCTCTCACAACAGCAAGGGATTGTCATCACATCTTTCCATCAAATGATGGAAAATGATCTATGGTAGAATCTGTGAAAACTTGATTCTTAAAGAGGCTCAGACAATAGATAGATGATATGAGTAAACAGTCCCCATCTCTAAATACAACAGAATTGTTTATAAAGCAAGAAACGACATCTGTCATGCTTTGAGCTCATCCCAGTTATTCAGTTTGAATGTCACCAGTTTCATCAGAGGTCCATTTCTCTAATCCTTCAGGCTTCATAAACTCCCGAACTGCCTCTCACTTGTTCTTAATTTGACACTTCCCTTCTTTTTAATTAACATTTTGCTGGTGCTTTTTCAACCCTGGGACCCTGATGTGTTTCTGCGGGATATAAAAAGCTGAAATCACTCAGGACGAGCCGTTTTAGAAGGCAGATTTTCCCCCCTCTCTGCTGAGATGTGATAGCGACTGGAAACAGCTTCTCCATGCTTCATAAATGTCAGCCAGACGTTTTGTCTCCATTAAGCTGCTCTCAAAGCTTCTCACATTGGGTCCCCTGATATAAAAACTCTCTCTCGAATAAAAAGAGGAAAAGACGAATAAAAAGCTTCTACTCACTGACAGCGGGTATTACAGGCTTGTGCTGCTGTATGATGAATTAGTCACAATTTAAGGATTGAGGGGATAATCAACAACTGTTTTGCCAATGTCTATATAAAGACATGATGACTCACTTAATATCAGATGTTTGAAGTAAACAATATGTGGAACTTGTCCTCACTGTGCATGCAGTGGTACATTTCCCTCTGAGCCCGGGACTAGCAGGAGTCACAAGAGCATTTAAAACACATCAGACCTGAATGTTGCTGGTTAAAGGCAGAGGCGTGAATCACAGTCTGTATAAAATAATGGACAACATTACAGCTCTCCAACATTGAAATCAATACAAAGTATGCATACATTGACATAATTAACAATACTGTAAGAAATGATCTGGGTATTTCTGCTGTCGATATAAACCGGTGTTATTGGTGTGGTTTTGGAGTGTGTCCATGTTATGACCCGTCTAGGGGCCAGGACACAACATGATAAAAATATCCATTTCCCCCAAGTCTCAAGCAGCCACGGACAAAACAGAAAGCTCCAATGAAAGCAATTGTAATTTATTTACAATAAGACAAATAAATGCACAACAACCGAAGCCAAACTGAAAATACCTCGGGGTGAAAACTCAGGCTTCAACTGAAGTTACTACAATAATTTGAATAAGAAAAATAAGTGATCTAAAGCAAACAAAAGAATCAATTGTCATTTAACTTAACCAGAACAACTCAAGAGTAAGATTAATCAAACTGGGACAAAATACCCCTTCATTAACCAAGAGGGTTAATCTAAACATAACCTAAAGTAACAAAACTCTTAAAACAAAGAAGCACGTGGCGTGGCCGGTTGGGAGATGGGTGAGATGGCATTTCCCCCTGCCATGCGCTGACGTCACAATCCTTCTTATGTAGCGCCCTCAGCCTCCGGCGCAGCCAATCAGCCGCAGAGCGCGGGAACCCAACCACCAATCGTCGTTAAGGCGAAACAGCTGAAGGCACACACCTGCATCCACCTGCATTCACCTACATTCACACACACACACACCACAGCACTACCCCAAAACATTAAGTTAACATATTTTAAACAAAACAAACGAGAAAACATAAAACATTACGACCTCAGTCGTAACAGTCCATTAACTCATTCAACCTGTTACAGGATTGTATTTTGATGGAAGCATAATGGGCAAAATGTCCAGCAATTTGCTTCAAAAACCTCTTGTCTCATTTCTTTATTAGAAACAAAATGTATGTTCCTCCTGGCTTTTATTATCAATTTTTTAATTTTAACTTTTTGTCGCAGGGAAAAAAAAGGTTGATGATGAACATTTATCCATTTATTTTCAAATCAACACAGCACAAAGTCAGTTTTTTGTCTGCAGATCAGTTTATTTTGGGCTCTTAACACTGTGGTACACCAGATTTCCGCTGACATGTGACCTGCTAGATGAAGTGAAATTGCCTCTAAATGTAAATCTTGCAGATGTCCATCAGAGAAATCCTGATGCTGGTTTTAGCTAACAGGTCATCATCCCGGGCACCCCTCAAAATGAGGAGCTGGAAACAGTCTTAATCCAGACACAGTGCCAGTAGAACGTTGTGAAATTGAATGTATGCTCTGAGTAGATCTTATGACCCAAGTATGACAGCTTTGGTTCTTTGGTTAATTAAAGCAACTTCTGTAAAAAAACATTGTGGATTAACACAAATAAATCTGCTGTCAAACTCTTTTGAGAACAAGGTTGAGGGTGCATGTTTACTTGAGATTACCTCAGAGTCGCTCAGACCTCTCTCTTACTGTTTCATACCTCATAATAACTAGACAAAGGATTTTAAGACTGAATCTGAATTCAGTAAGTCACATAGGTGGTCTGATCTGAAGTCAGCTGCAGCTTGGCTTTCAATCTCTAGATCTGAGAGCAAAAGAGAAACTGCAGATCGTTCTATTCATCAATGCAGACAAAACAGGAAAAGATAGACATCCTACTAACAGAAAAAGACTTGATAAGTAAAACTTTTGGGGTTGGCTCTTATCCAATCATATGTGAGGGATTTTTATGTTGTTTCTGGCCCTAAAGAGAATAAACAAAAATCAACAAACTAAACATTAAAATTTGAATAAAGAGAATCTGAGATGAAAGATGATGGCTTTTCTTCTGGGAGCAGTGCGGTGTTTACCTCATTATACCATTCATCATTCCTCCAACTCAACACACACACCCACAGACACACAGACACCCACACAGACAGTCTAATCCCGTGCAGACAGACACAGTCTGATCAGGCTAATCCCTCGTCACCTTGCGCTGCTCTGACTGCCACCTTAGCTCGCTATCGCTGAAGACAGGACAGGACAGACAGATATAAGCACATCTAGACCTGACCGACATCATAGTCTTTCTCTCTGGCTTTCTGTTATTCCCTGACTCATGTAGGGGTCTGCTGATTCATTTATGAATACTTGCTTATTTACTGTGCAGCTAAAATGAGGCAAAATCCCAGAGCTTGAATTAAAAAAAAAAAACCCTTCTGAAAGCTTTAAACACAGCACTTTGAAAAGCAGAAACTGTTTGACTTCTCTGCTTGGCATCATTGGAGTTCTCACATGCAGGAGGTCTGCTTTCACTTCGTTGTTGATATTTTTGTTTTAAAGCCCCTAAATTAAAATGTCAGGGATGGGTATGTCTTAAATCTTTGTAAACGTGTTTGTACATAGCAGTCATTTAATGCACCGTAGACTGTTGTGATGGTGTTGTACAGAGTTTGCAGATTTAAGCCTCATGAGTCTTTGATTGTGTACAGAATGAAGAAAATGTTGCAGATCTAAGGTCAGACAACTTTTACTGCCAAGATCATCTGAGTCAGAGAGTGATAAACTGCTGCTAAATATTGCTCTATTAATAATAATAATAATAATGCTTCTAATAATTCTCTTTGTGTGTGTGTGTGTGTGTGTATGTGTGTGTTGGATCCTGTCAGCTGATCCCTCCTGTAGTAAACAACCACTCCCTGGAGTGACCCACCCCTGATCTTCAAGAGCATATACATACACACATTTAAACACACACACACACACACACAGCAGCTGAACTTTCTTTTACCCTGCTTTTATAAATCTTATTTTCAACTTTATTTGGATCAAGTTTACTGAACTATAATATGATTTATTTTCCCCAGAAAAATAGACTACAGTTCATCTGTATTTGTGGTGTCAATTGATAACAAATGTTATCTGAGACTTCTGTCTAAAAGCAGTTGCAGACTGTTCTTTTTTATATTATAAAGAGCCTAAGCATGTAGAGTTAAGCTTTTCACTTGTGAATCTTAAAATCAAGTAGGGAAGCACCAAAATGAAAAAAAAGAAAAACTGAAGTACTGAAAGAAATAATTTTTCCAATCATTTATACCACTGCATAGATAAATTAATGTTTCAAAGAATAATGCCTTCTTCACAGATATGTTTTGGGAGTGCTTTAAAAAGACAGTTTTTTATCTGCATCTCTTGTGATGTTTTTGACATTTTTCTAGACTCTGTCCTACACATTGTGTGGTTGTCTGTGTGTGTGTGTCTGTGTGTCTGTCTGTGTATGTGTATGTGGGCTCATGTGTTTGTGTCTGTCCATTGGAGTGGAACTCTGCCATGCGCAACACAGACAGCAGAGGAGAGTTGTGAACATGTGACTATATGATCATATAAAGAAGATAAAAAACATGAGTCTGTTTAGTCTGTTAAATAAAAGAACAGGTTAAAGAACAGGTTAAAGATCTGATATATAAGAGAGGTGTGCCCCTCATCTGGTTCAGAGCGACGAGTCCTTTTTTTCTACACTCTGCTCTCCCTCTCCTATGCTCTGCGCTTATCCCTCTTCAAGCGGGTTCTTCAAGTCATTGTAGTCTGGATCATTTCTCATGCATGCATCAGATGCTTTACAAATCACTATCTGTGGATCTTTCTCAGATATTTTGAAATATGTCAGCTCTTATCCAGACAAGAGTGTGCCAGCCACGGTTTTAGCTTGCGTCATCACAACATACTGTGTTGGCCACGTTGTTTCATGATAAAAGTCTTTTGGCCAAAAATTTTTGGTGGCTGAAATTTCAATGCATACTAGGGCTGCAATTAACTGTCAGAAAATGCTGAAAAATGTCAATGTTTCTTGAAATCCAAGATGATGTCATCAAGTATCCCGTTTGCAAACCAAAGATATTCAGGACTATCATAGAAAAGCAAAGAAACCAGAATACATTATACATGAAGCTTAAATTAGACAGTTGCGGACTTCTTTTTCTTAACTAATTACTTAAACCAATCAATTGATTATCAAAATAGTTGATGATTAATTTAGTAATAATCGATTGTTGTATTAACTGTTGCAGCTCTAGTACATACCTCAAATAAAGTTTAGGGCTGCACGGTGGTGTAGTGGTGAGTGCTGTTGCCTTGCATCAACCCTGTCTTGTTGGGTTTGCATGCTCTTGCTGTGCATGAATTGTTTCCCCCAGGTACTCCAGCTTCCTCCCACATCCAAAGACATGCTTGCCAAGTTTGTAAGTTATTCTAATAGTGTGTATGGTTTTTCTGTCACTGTCACTGAATGAAATTGAATGTCAGCCCCCTGACACACTGGTCCAGGGCATACCCCATCTCTTTCCCATTAGCAGCTTTGACAGGCTCCAGCCTCTTGTAACTTGGATCAGGGGGGAGGGAGATTTCTAGATATTAATAGTTCTTGGGACTGGTTTTGTTTGGTTAACAGGACTTGGTATGTTGTGTGAAAGTTTGCTGTTGATTGACGGGGGATGGGTATCGATAACCGGTTCCTGTTAAGAATTGATTAGAAACTGTTCAATCCATTGACATCATTAGCCTTTATGCTCATTGATTCCCTTGTCGATTCTTTACATTACGCCTGAGAGGCTGGCCAGACCTTACGTGGACTATTCTGCCCGAGCTATCTAAGCTTAGCAGATAGAGAACAATTTCCTAAGAAAACTGATTCAGGATTTTACTTTACTTTACTTACTTACTGTAAAACTGAACACACAAAGAAATGTACATAACTCTCTCACAAGAGATGCTTATTTAATACATTCAACATGTTATACATCTCCTAATGTACCAAAAAACAACATACAAAACAGAGCTTGTTTGGAGCTTGTGTATGGAAAATTGAATTAATGTGCTAACAGTTAGCATACGCAAATATAAGTTTAGTTTTAAAACAGAATTTGAACTTTCATCACTGAAACGTATCACGATTACTCTAAATGATTAAAAACTCTAAATGTCAAATACTAACAGGTAAATGTTTTACAAACGAGAAGATGAAAGAAAAGTTACCTGCAGGCTCATGGCTGACTTCAGCATAACTACGGCAAGCTCAAGGTTCCAAACAACTCAAAGCATTGCTATAACCACTTCGAGGCACTAGATGGCCTACTTCAGTCAAAAATATATAACAAAACAGTACATCAAAGTCATGTGATGTATTTTTTACTTATTTTTATTTATTTGTGTCCAGAGATATCCAGATCTATTTAGCAACTTCATAATTATTTACTCATAAACTCAATCTCAAAAACAGCTGATGTTCTGTGGTCTGAGCTTGGTCTGCCTGAACCAGTGCTCTGCTCAGTGTTGGGTTATCATTAGTTATCATTTGTTCAGAATCAGAACAAACAACATGCATTAACTCTTTCTAAAGGCATATACACGTTGCATCCTTAAAATATGTTAGAACAATCCTCATACTTTGAGACGTTTTCTCTCAACCAACCAATTATATTCTACAGTTTGACTCTCTGTGTCCTAGTGTCTGGTACCAATTTATTTTCAAAACATAATACCATATAGAGTATTTTGTTGTTGTTGTTGTTGTTTGTTTTTCTGGGATAGGGCAATTTATAAACCCACTGAGACAGAAATGAAGCGAAGTCTGATGCTGAGTAATAAGAGAGAGGAGGAGGAGAGAAGGAAAGCTGTAATGCTTCTGTTTGTGAGACTGCAGTTTGTGTTTGCTTGAGTCATTCCACTGTCTGCTGAAACCTGAAATTATCTCAAAATGAGGAGATTTAAGGCCTTAAACGCAGTTATTAACTGTGCTGCTCTTTCTGAGAAACATTCAGTGTCGGCTCTGTCTGTCTGTCTGGAATTCAGTCTTCTCATTTCATATCCTGAGTTTCTTTTGGTCTCATTGTTTTCAGATTAATCAGATTATGCCTCAGGTGGAGGGGAAATGTTCACACGAGGAACAGTATGAGAGGTTTGCTGCTGTTCCTGTCTAATGCTGGGATCAGAGCTTCTAAACAAGTTCTGAAGTTTTGTAAGCACTGAGTTGAGTTCTGTCAGGAAACTGTCAAGCCATTGGAAAGTGGACTAACCTCATCAGATCAGGCTGGAAATTGTCCATTTTGATGAAAACTTACTTGCAATACAGTCATTTCCTCATTCATACACTCATGTAGGGATTGAGACAGTTTGGCGCTTGGCGCTAACAGATGAAAGCCTTCCCCATGCCTCATTAAAGGAGGGAGCCTGGGTTTAAAGCCACACATGACAACTATATTTATAGTCTTTTCTGGGGTCAACGTTTTGTTCTTTGTCATGTGTATGTGTTGTTTGTCTTTGCTTGGTGAATATGATGCAGAGTAAATATCAAATTAATGTATGTATTAGATATTGCTGTTTTCCTCTCATTTTTTGACAGTTTAAAAAGTGTCAAACCACACTGAGGAAGAAGTTGGTGCATATGTATGAAGCTGATGTAACAGCTGTAACTGTATGTTGTTGGGTTTTTTTTTACTGAAACCAGAAAAAAAAACCTGACAGACAAAACCACTCACACTTTGTTTCTTTGTCTGCAGCTCCATCCTGAATGACTGCTGTGCCAAAGTGCTTTCTGCCAGCTGCTGAACTCTGAACTCTGAGCTGTGACCCCCTGCTGGCCTGTCTGTGTGGAGACCTCTGCTGTTAGCTGCTTACTGTGGGGTGACAGTGATGAAGGCGGGAGAAGAATGAGGTGCAGACACCGCTCAGCTGCACGTGTTGGAGGTGAAAGTAGGGCAAAAGTCATCGCACTTGCACCACGTGGACACCGGATGGATTAGTCTTTGAAGTCTGGGAATATAATCCAGACATTTATTTTTTGAGGCCTTAACATTTTGCATTTAAACTTGTTGAAGCACGCTGCATGAAAACCTGAAATGCCAACAATTCATCCGATCCTTGAATAGAGGACCTTGGAATATTAGATTGAAGAAATTAAAAATGTACAGTTTCTTGGGCTTACAAAGAAAGATGGACAACACATTGACATCTCTGAAGCTAAAACTGGGATATTCTTAATTGTTTCATCCAATTTTTGAATTTGAGTCAAGTCAGAGAACATTAAGATGTTCAAGATTCATCTAGAAATAAGCTTTTTTCAGTATTTTGCTTTACTTCAATAGTTTGGAACTCTTACCTATTTTTTGCTCATACTTTCTCAAGTGTTTTTGGTCTTCTTCACCTTTTGACTTTCATCCTCCTCTCAGCTGGAGGAAATGGCTCTGTCTCCTTTAAAACGAGAACGGACGGCAGGTAGTTGACTCCTGGAGGGAGTGAGGCTGAGAGACCCAAAGGACGAGAAAGAGAAGGTGAAAGACAGAGAGAGAGAGAAGGAGAAAGAGGGGATTATGTCGTGGAAGAGGAACTACTTTGCATCAGGCGTTGTTGGAAGCGGAGCCGGCGGGGGCAGTGGCAGTGTAGGCAGTGTTGGGATGTTGACGCCTCGCACCATGACGTCCATCGCTCCCAGTAAAGGGCTGAGCAACAAGCCGGGACAGAACAGTTGCTTCCTGAACAGCGCCCTGCAGGTAACACTCATCCATACACACACTGTCACTTCTTGCTTCTTCACACACACCTATGCCACCTGTCTTCATGACCTTTGATCTCTATCTGTTGAGCTGTTTACATGACCTGACCTCTAACAGTTGGTGTACCTGTTGCTAAACATGTCAGCTGAGCTTCAGATTCTTTCATATTTTGAAGACATGAAGCAAAATAAGATTCATAAAACAATGTGTGCAAACAGATATATAAATATCCACAGGTGTTGTGCAGATTATTTGATGAGGGGGCAACTTCATTTTTACAGCTCTGAGAATGTCAAGCAAACATTGATTATTACTGTTGTCTTTCAACAACACAATTGGTTCATTCCTCTTTTAGCCTTTTTAAAGCTCCTTTTTGGCATTAAGCTTGTTTCAAAACAGACTGATTGCATCTGCTCAGTGTCTCAGGAGGGGAAATCATAGTACACACCTGTGTTGCTTGTAACTAACCTTTTGATAATAGGTTTTTAAAAAGAATGTCACATTCTTTGGAATTAGGGTAATGCCAACCATTTTCTGATGACTCAGCATCTTTTGTCAGAGCAGCTCAGGTCTTAAAGGACTCTTTTTCTCATCGCATGCCAACATACATTGGAGAAATATGCATTTAAATTCCCAGCTTATCCTGTGTTAGTACAGAGGCAGTCACTGAGCAGCAGAATCGAGGTAGTGAAGTGATCTTCAAGGAGTTTCCTGACAGTTTACTCCAATCATCAACTCTGAGTTTACATGCTGACGTTAACACTTAGTTTTAACTAAAGCTGTGCAGAAGTTCAGCCACGCTAAGCATGTCTGCCAACTCCTAAAATAAAGGGTGTGCACTAATGGTCCGAAAATCCTGCTGTGTGTAAGAGGGCCTTCATGTGAATAATAACATTGATTCTCTGTTGAACTGACATCACTGTCTGCTAGCTTGCTCTGCAGACAGAAGCCTGGAGCCTTACAAAGCTCTTTGAACTGCAGTTCCACCACAGTGCCTCTGAGCCAGACAGTCATTCAGTCCTTCTCTGTCTGGTAAACCACAGTCAGACAGACGACTCCACCATGCATTTCACACTCCCTCCAAACTACCAATCTGATCAACTTCTCCATATCTGTGTGAGTCTGTAATGAGCGTGTGCAGCTTCAGAAGCTGATCAGCCTGCAGAACCTCCCAGACTGAACATCACATACATTTCATGACTCATCTTCTTCAGAAGGAGGAGGTGGGGAGGTGTGCATTGTCTTCTTCTGCCAGCCGCAACAAAAGAAGTGAGACAGTGTGTGTGTGTCTGTGTCTGTGTAAGCAGTAATTACTGGTGTTGGTAGAAGATTTGAAACAGAGGCTGACTCATTAACCCTGAAGGGTGGAACTGCAGAAATGACAGACAAAAGAGGAACCACTCTATAGCTGTTAACTGAAGCTTACAGAATCTTACACTGAGCTCAGCACGACATTACTTACAGTCAGGGGTCAGAGGTCACAGTACACTCATCTTTTAAGGCTGAAGTTAATGAATATCACAGTATCTCTTTTGTCTTGAAGGGAACTTTTGAAGCCCTTTGACACCAGCACTGCACTCCTGAACACATCTGTAGTTTACCACAGAGGAGCTTCATGTGTGACTTGAAATAAGCTTTATTTCACCTGGCTTTACCTTTAGAGTCCATCTAAAGCCCAACACAGGAATCCTGTCATGGTTTGTCCAGACATTGTCTGGTATTGAGAATCAGCTTTACACCTCTCAAAGCTGCTGTCCAGAAAGTTGAAATCCATCTATTTGACACAAAGTGACAACCTTTGGTTTTGGGAAATGAAGCCACTGGCTGTTTTCCAAACCGCCTACTACATACTACATGCAAATGTTGTATGTATTAGGCACTGCATGCTGCTTACTGCTTTTGAATGTAGTATGTATGACTGTTCTGTGGGATCTGTTTTGTAGTATGCTTCTTTGGTTTTCAGTTGTAGAAAATGGAACTACAGCTGATGTATTTTTTAATCTTTAACCTAAGTCAATAAGTAGAATCAAGCAAGGGAAGAAAATAGTTATTATGTTTTAGCAAAGAGTCCTTTTAAGTAATTGTATTTTTGTGTTTTTGGTCCTTTATTATGGTTTAAGGCACATTTTAAATTGATAAAGAAAAAAACAAATTCAGGGAGAGATTTCAGGGTCCTGTTTTTATGAAAAAAAAAATTGAAAAAGACATCAAAATTTTATCACAGCAGAATCATCACATTTAATATTTATTCTCACACCAAAAGGTATATCATTTATTGAAAATAATTCCAGAACAGATTTACTTTTCATTTTTTACAGCTCATGGAAAAACCACCTCCATATAATCTAGGTATGTTTTTTTTCTAAAAAGTCTATCAGTGGTATGTTTGGGCTTTAAAGAATTTGTATAAGTAAACACCTCTTATAAGACTTGAAGTGACAAGATTTAACTGTTTCTTTTGCATCACTTTACTTCTATTGTACTGACTATCTCACATTAGTATTCTTGTAGTAATTCACCCAATCCTGATTGCCACTCACATAGACACACAGCGTTGGCACCGTGCATTGTGGGAAACAGTATGCCAGGCAGACTGGTCCGTTGCATACTGTGAAATTTTCCCGGATCAGTAGGACATCCAGAAGTTTTTGGCATTGTGCAGGTTTTGCAAGTTTTCGCATAATGCCCACTACAAACTGAATTTTGGCCAAATCAATATGCACTGTGAGTGTAGTAGGCAGTTTGGAAAACAGCCATTGCCATCATGCAAACACTGCAATTCCTGGAATGTCAGCTTGAGGGTAACTGCCCAAAGTCAAGAAGTTTTTAATGTCTCTAAAGAATGAAATTTAAAGGCTCTGTGAGAACTACCAAGTGGCCCTGAGACAGTCTCACTTTGACATACTTGCCTTTTTGCAATCCACAATTTGAAATGAGACTATCAGCACTAAAAATTGATTGTTTCAAAATGCTATTTCTCACACCAATTTCAAGACCACACCCATTTTTAAATAAAATAAATGTATTAAAAGATCATCTCAAAAACTGAATTTTAGGATAAGCTTCATCCACACACTATGAGAACATCACACATGATGTAAAACAGGTAATTATTGTCTTTTGTATTGGTCTGTGGTTCAGAGTTTATTACAGGGCATTGAACTGCAGTTGTAGGTTAACGCATCATTTCGGTGGGTCGCTCCTGCATGAGAAGTGTTTGTGTCACAACATGAATGGAGTCAATAACTAGACGACAGCAAAAAATGGTCCCAAAAGTATACTCAAGTGATAGCAGGACACAACAGTTGTTAAACATGCCTGTAAAACATAACTCAATAACAGCTTTTTTAAGTATTCAAACTAGTTCAAGTGTTTATAATTCTGAATTAAATGACCTAATAGTTCAGCGTTTCAAAAATGAGAGTTATTCTTTCCTTTTCAGGATTGAAGTCACTCTTTCAAGCATGTACATCACATCTCATGTCATAAACCCTCTATTTGGGCTTTAAAAATGAAGTGACATTCATTTTTATAAATCAATAACAATACCACTCATGCATGTGCATTGTGTGTTTAATTCTGCAGTCTGTCTGTCTGACTGCAGGCATCAGACTGCTGCCCTGCAGGATCTGAATCCCTCCTGAGCCTAGTGTACCAGAAACACACTCACTTCCTCATGACTCCTCTACACTGGCCAACTGTAAATCTTTACCAGCCTCACCCCCTGCAGCCCCTCTATCAGCCCTCTACCCTCCATCCATTCGTCTTCACTCGGCACTGTAGGCTAATGTCAAACCAAAGCGATCAAAAGGATTGTGAGCCCGCGGCCAGCTGAGCTGAGCTGAAAGGAGGCGGCGTGGCGTGTTGGTGGAGCCATCAGGAGGCTCAGCAGCTTGGACATGTGATGAGGACAAATTGAAGAGGAAGAACATCACAGTAACAAGCAGCTGAGGCCTTCAGATGTTCACATACCTTCATGCGGATGAAAAACATCCCAAACTCCACAGAATTTAGATTTTCCCTGTTAAAAATCATTGAATAGACACTTTGTTAAATGAGAAATGCTTGAGATTTGTTTTTGATAGTTCCCTGAGACAGACTAATTTTCCCACCATGCAACATTTACTTTCACTCTTTATCAGACTAATGTCCTTTTCTGAACTGATTTGTATACAGTCATGGTTGGTTATTTGGCAGTAGTTTATTGTTGCTGCAGGATGTTGAAAGTGTGAGTAAAGACATTCTGTGTGAAGAGCACCATTGCATGATCACACTTCCTTCAAATATTTAAAAAATGAGGGTGCAGCCACCCCTGCTCCCAGTTGGATACCCCACAGCCGACACACCCTCTCTGCTTACAGTGTCCTAACCCTAACCTGCACTCCATAGCAGCTGGATACAGGAGATCACAAGATCACAGGGGAACCACATGTCCCTGCACGAATCACACCCATGACAACGTACTTGCATGATAATTAGTTAGTATGATAAACTCACCTGGCCTTTTCAGAACTTCAGCAATTTCGGTCCACCCCTTTTCATTTCTGTTGGTGTCCTTATATATATAGCAAGGATGTGCTGTGTCATATACAATTATAATGTTTTCCACCTCCAAGTTAAACTTTTCCTCGTCCATGGTGTGAGATTTCCTCTGGGTCTGACCTGCTGATGACTTCTGCCAGTGACGTAGTTTTGATATATGATGGTAATTTTACGATCGGCAGCCAGAATATGGTGCTTTATTTTGAAATGACCAGAAACAATTGTTGTTTTTGTGTCTGTTTTTCTGTTTGGTACAATCTGCTCTGCAGAGATTGGTGCATCTCTGCAGCGTACTCCAGCAAAAATAGACTTGCAGGGTAACTCCCGCAAGCAATCATTTGTGGCACGTGCCGGAGATGGACCACAACGCGGGCTGTGTGGATACAATGATTTACTAGAGTGGCAGCTAAATACAGTGTAGTGCACGGTGTTCACGTCTAAGTGTGAATCAGGGGTAACTCCTCATACAGCCCCTTTAATGCTAAAAATATTCCTGGCTGTCTAGATAAGATGCATGTATGAATGCAGATTTTCATTTTTCCTGAAATGTATGTTGCAAAAAGTCCATGAAAGGTCAGGTTCAGTTATCATGTAAACCCTGAAGGTAATGGCCTTGAACAATCAATGAGGACTCCTACCCTCAGGTATGCTCTACCTGATGAACTAAATCTCCCGAGATTGTCAAGAAATTGTTAAAAGTTCATGGTTTAATCCTTTAGAAAGCATTGGCACGTCCCTGTTTACTGACTGCAAGAAAGGCCATACAACCTGCCTTCTCTATTAAAACAAATGGGACATGGTTCAAACTAGAAAGTTAAAACACATGCTGTTAAATTTGTCTTGAACATGCTTTTTGTCACAGCAGGAATTAATCTTTAATTAGTTATCCAATATTAAAAAGAGATGTCATTCTTTTCCAGTTTAGCAATGTAAAACAGGAACAGAGCAAGAACTTAACAATTACTAACATGAGTCACTGGACTTAACATAACAGTGAGTGGCTGCTTCACCCAACACAAAAATCTATTCTGTGGGTTGAACCAGCCTAAGGGAGCCTTGACATTTTCTAGGTTGTTTTTCTCAAGCAGTTTTCACACATAAACCCCAACTATTATTTGCTGTGTTCAGACATCTGCTCCATCTGAGACAGACTTTGAAATCAGGAGTCTTTTCAATGTCTGATGTAACTGGTGCTGTCATTTTTTGTTTCGACATGTCGCTCTTATGGGTAAAAATCCTGTTCATTTTGGGAGCACAGTGCTGTAGGAGGCTTTTCGTTTGATTAACATATGGGACGCTGATATGTGAGATCCATTATTTGTGCCCCAAACATATAATCCCAGCAGCAGTCCTGTTACAGTCTGATGGCTTGTTACCTGCCTGAGCTGCTGAACACTGCAGCTTCCTCCTGCAGGAACAAAGCAACATATTGGTGCTGGTGGGGGGGGACAGGAAGGGAAAACAAACACACCCAAAGTGCTGACACTACATAATGTTTTACTGAGGATACATGCCCAAAGATATATCATTTGTTACCTCAGGGCTCTCACCTCTATACGCTCTCTGTTTGAGAAGAAGTATTGATTTTGCAGGGAACTATTGTATCCAATGCTTTGATCACTTAAAATTCTTCCTACTTAGCTTTGAATTGCTGTATAATATCATACTGGATCTTCTTACTTCTTTGTTTCATATTTTGACAGTATTAAAGGGTTACCCTCGCTAGCTTCTATGAGGCTAAGTTTATATAAGGTGTTCAGATAGAATAGGGATACTTGTTTTCTCACTATGCAGTTTTAGCATCTTTTTCCAAGTAACATCTTTATTAGAGCAGTATCTATCAGCTCACTTGGAAAGATTTTCATTTCATGAGTTTATTTCTCAATATATTAATTTTATAATGTAAGATTAACATTTGGTTTCTACATTTAGTCTAATGTATTAATCTTCCTCCTCTGTGTCTGAACAGTCCAATACACAAAGACTGCTGAGACGGAAACAGCTGTACATACATACATACATAATAGTTGATCAGTTATTATATCTTGTTTTGATCGGCTCAGTTATCACTGAATCGTTGCAGCGCTAGCATTCTACACTTTCCTACATCAGACTGGCCTCCAGACTGGATGTTTTCAAAACCCTTCCCATAAATAAAATGATGTGAGCATTCCTGCATGTCTGGATTCAGATCCACTCAGAGAGAGAGAGAGAGAGAGAGAGAGAGAGAGAGAGAGAGAGAGAGAGACAGACAGACAGAGAGAGAGAGAGAGAGAGAAAGACAGACAGACAGAGAGACAGAGAACAGGGGGATTGAACTTAATAGTGCAGAATCTCCTAACCTGAAGATAAATGATGAATATTATGGATTGAGTGGAGATGTACAGAATCACAGTCCTGAAATACTATTATATAATTACTTCATCATCTGCAGCTTCAGCTCAGTGACATTGTGAACTGCTGCTTCTCAGTTTGTGTTTGTGCTGATGTTTCTGATCCTGTTATGAAACCTCTGGCTGCCTTCACACGCTGCCATCACAGCTGCTTAAAATCCCCTCTCTCTCTCTCTCTCTCTCTCTCTCTCTCTCTCTCTCTCTCTCTCTCTCTCTCTCTCTTTCTCTCTCTCTCTCTGTGAGAACGTAAGAGAGAGAGAGAGTGGAAATTGTCCTTCATGGTTTTGGACTGATTTGGACTGAGCTATTTTCATTTGGCTCATCAGAATCCTCTCTGAAACTTGTACACAATTAATCTTACTTGAATAAACCAGCCCATTTTTTTACTCCTCATAATTCAAACATATACTTCAAGAAATGTAAAGTTTTTTTTTTATATCAGCTTGGATCTTATTCCCGCAGTATTTTCTTTAATTAATGATTTAATGAAAGTCTATTCACATGCTGTGGGTGAACTGGTCGAGGTCAGGCATTTTACTCCCAAAGTTCACGTCTTTTTGGATCAGAAGTACAAAATAAATGTTAATAAAAGTTATATTTTCAGTTCTTGTGATGCCTTAGGTTTTGCTCACAACTTAAAGTCACTTTAGTCATTCTCAGTCTAAAATAAAGAATAAACAGACACGATGACTACAGTTGTAAGCAGACATGCATTCATGTTTAATTTACTTTATGACCCCATGATAAGTTAATTTTAGCAGTTGTCTGATGATCGTAACTCTTAACAGTGATGCTTTTGATTAATTTGTCGGATGTCTCTTCAAGCTGAAAGGATTCCTATTGTTAAGAGACAGTTCAATAAATAAATTGTATGGGTGCATGTCTGCTCAATGCATCTATAGATAAGGCATTTGTCTGCTTCTCATTCACACTCATGGAATAAAGACATAATCAGGTAGATATTGTGAGCTTTCCCAGCTAAAAACCAGACATTGTTTATGTCATAAATACTAGGACTAGGACAGTATGCTTTTCTCCTGATACAATTATTTTGCGATTTTTGGGGTGCTGATTTGATTTAAATTGGGATTCTATGATATTGGCGATTTGTGCGATTTTACTTTCCTTATTTAACACCAGCTCATGTAAAGTTGAATGTCTACAGGCTATATCAGCAGCCATATTTACCTCAAAAAATGAACATCACATTTGAGTCAGTTTTTAAGATGTATTCAGGGGATCTGACATCATGTTGCAAGATAGTCAAAGAAAAACATTTTGCCCTCTGCTGGAGAAAAGCAGTAATGCTTTTTCCAACCCAACTTATAAACAAAGACTAAAATGAAGGTTAGGAAAGAAAAAGATTCTTTAACAAAAAAAATTGAATTTATATTTGTAAAACAAAATATCCTGATAACTATATGAAATGATTTTTTTTCTCCCACCCCAAATAAATACACAGTTAAGAGATGGAGGGGAAAAAACTGTTTCGGCTTAAATGAAGAGACATAGTTACTCTCTATCCTTTGATTATTCTGTTTGCAAAATGTTTTTACATTTAGCTTCGTCAATCTGTATGCAGAGTACATGCAGGTCAAAGAAATTTTCAAAATCACATCATTTATTCTCTTCAGTAGTTGGGAACATTAGTAAATGATGATTTCGTTTGCCACGTTGATGTCCTCCACCTCCATACAAACACCAGAGTTTGTTGTGAATTGTTTTAGTCAGTAGCATCAGGCCTGCTGCAAACATGTCTGCAGAAGCAACGGGGAGCTCGGAATGATGGGGGAAATTAAAGGTCAGACGTCCAAGTTGTGTACAAATGTGCAACTCAGCTTTGTAGCCCCAGATACATGCAGAAATGAAGCTTTTTCTTTATAGATACAGCTTGCTCTTGTCTTAAAAGTTTTGGGGCTGTTGAAATGTTTTGTGTTTGTTGTATAAGATATGATGTTAGTCTTTAAATGTACAGTGTGTAGAAATAAGTATATTTGGCAATATTTATTCTACACTGACCTGCTCCCTTGTTCATTCCTTATGTCAGTAAATCAGTGACAGCTTTCCAAGACGACAAACTTTGATTCATGATGCTCCACTTGTCAAGACTTAACCATCAGAAATGTTCAACAACACCCTCTTCATCCTTGTGCCACATTTTGTGCAACCACATACCAAATAAAGAAAGGATGTCATGTTTAAATGTGTTCTGTGCTGCTATAGAAACATGGCGGTGCAAGATGGCTGCTGCTGTGGAGGGGAACGTGCTCCCTATGTTATTTTAAATGACTTCTTCTAAGTTAACAAAAACAAAAGGATTTTGACACTGAACATTACATTTTGATTTTAGGTCAGGTCTGCTAAATGTTGAAGTTGAAGACATTTTTTCTTTTCTATAATTTATACTTCAACTCAATTCCTCAAACACACACACAGAAGGGATGAGCTGAAAGGATCAAACACACACACACACACACACACACACACACACACACACACACACACACACACACACACACAGGAAATGAGGCAAACCCCTTATGACATTTGCCCTCTCTGAACATCAGACATCATGTTGTGTCTTTTTCCCCTTTTTGGCATCTTTTTTGCACAAACACACACTCTCTCTCTCATGCACACACACACACACACCCACACACACGCACGCACAATCACGCAAATCACAATCTCTGAACATCAGTCTCACTTAAACACAGTCCATTTCTCTCACACACTTTTTGTCTTTGTCACGCAGAAGTTCAAATGGACTCCTGAAGCAGATGGAGAGAGTGATGGACACAGAGTGACATGCCAGCACACACAAAGACAAATCCCCCTCCACATGCACACACTCACAAACTCACACACACACACACACACACACACACACACACACACACACACACACACACACACACACACACACACACTCTTACACACAGTTTCATTTCTAGTGTTTTTGACATATTCACAACCCCGGGTCACTAAACTAAAAAGCTCTCTGATTGGCCAGCTGCAGTTTCAGGTCAGCCATAGCTGTGCTGCCAGGTGATTGGCTGTGAGCTGATGTAAAAGCCGCACATTCAATCTGAAGTGGAGTGTTAGTAGCTGCTGCAGCAGAGAGATGCAATGTTTTTTTTCAATGGTTTGGACTTTTAGAGTTTGAGCTGAGTAGATACTCGTAGTTACCAGCTTGTCGGCTCACTGTCTCAGGCCAAGGGGAGCAATTTCAACTTTTGGACTCCATTTTCAAAAAGAGGGGTCAGTTATCTTCTGGCTTTTAACTCCTATTCAGAGTCATAAAAAGAGATTCTTGACTGGAAATATGGGATATTTAAGAGTTTCCAAATTTTTATTTTCTGCTGTTGTCTGGTGAGTTATGTAGGTCAGATCTGTGCACAAGACCTAAAATAGTTGAAAGGTTGTCGTCTTCATAGCTGTTGCACACTAACCAACAGTCTCCTCAAATACATTTCATTGAACCCTTTATGTGAATTTGTAAGTTTGTGACGATGTTTTCCTTCTTTTGACTCTTAGGTTCTGTGGCACCTCGACATTTTCCGACGTAGTTTCCGTCAGTTGACAACTCATAAGTGCATGGAGGACTCGTGCATTTTCTGTGCTCTGAAGGTGAGTCAGACTGACTGCTATCTGAAGCTGATCATGGATGGATTATTAATCTAAGGAACAATGTTTTTATCTTCTTTCTAACCTACCCATCTGTCTTCTTCAGAGCATCTTTGCTCAGTTTCAGTACAGCAGTGAGAAAGTTTTACCATCAGACGCTCTTCGCAGCGCCCTGGCCAAAACCTTTCAAGATGAGCAGAGGTTTCAGCTGGGCATCATGGATGATGCTGCAGAGTGCTTTGTAAGACAGCGCACATCCTGCAATCATGCCTTACTGCCCACTTTAAAACAGTGATGTGAAGTTTTTAAAACGCAACTTTAACGATGTCTGTTCTGTGTTTTTACAGGAAAACATACTGATGAGGATCCACTTCCACATTGCAGACGAGACCAAGGAAGACATCTGCACAGCCAGACACTGCATTCCCCACCAGAAGTTTGCTATGACGCTGTTTGAACAGGTAAGATTGGAAATAATCTGAAAACAGTCCACTATAGTTAGTCAACTAGAAAACTATTTGTGTAGACGAAAGAACACTGAAAGATCTTTTAGATTCATTTGATATCTGCTTTATTATAGTCTGAAATTTACAAATATCACCCTTTATTAATAAATCAAGACATCTGTTTGAAAACAGACTTAAATGAAACTGAAAATTTCTCCATGCAGCCAAGAGAGACAGTTATTGCATAGTCATAACTTCAGTTATAAACACTGGGTGGCACTGCTGTTCAGATATTATCGTCTGAAGGCTGTTAAAAAACCAAAAAAACGGAGGTGACAGAGTGGAGCAGCTTCTCAAAAACTATGTGGAGAATGTGTGAAAGTTGAGGGAAGAAAAGAACCTTCACAGATTTCATTTCTACATTTGTGAGCAATTTTGTTGAATAAATGATCATAGCTAAAAAAATATACATCAAACAGCTTCAATATTAATTTAGTAAAAATCTGTACAATTTTGTGAACATTGACGTTCATATAATGCCAAAAATTACCCTAAACCGGCAGGTCAGCAGGCTGGTTGATTTGCATATCTGCTTCCTGATTGGATAATCTGAAGGAAGCGTTTCAGATGGAGGACGAAATGAGGGTTTCTCTGAAACAACGGTGTGAGAAAAATTTGGAGTTTTTGAGCTTTATGTCATGTAAAGCTGACACAAGGGTACCAGAGGGACAGTATAACCCCTCCCCCATTTAACCAATTAGAAGCCGTCTGAGATTCCTCCATGTTCCATTCACAGTCTGTTAAAGCACAGCGAACAATCTGTTTTTTAAGAGGTTTTCTCAAATCCAACTTTCAAACTTTTAATTTGTGGGGTTCAGTGTGCTCAGATTCATCCTCAGCAACCAACAGCAAAAAACATACTCCCTGCAGAATCTGTGCCTGTCAGAGTCCATCTGTGTGCGAAAATAGAATAAGAAGTAAAAAGTGTGACACTCAGTGTTTACTGTGTGTGTTTCTGTGTTTCAGTGTGTGTGCAGTAGCTGTGGAGCATCCTCAGATCCATTGCCCTTCATTCAAATGGTCCACTACATCTCCACTACCTCCCTGTGGTAAGTCTGCGTGTGTGTGTGTGTGTGTGTGTGTGTGTGTGTGTGTGTATGTCTGATGCTCTATGTTTAGATGTCATCTTGGAGAGTTAAGTTGAGGCCACACTTCCCCTGCACCCCAACTTCTGTCGCTAGGTTACCTCTGAGAGTCACCAAGGCAACTAGCTAACCGCTCTCTTTATCTTGGTGGTTGAGACATAGCTCATATATTCACATAGATATAGTAGTAGAAGTAGGTAAGTTTATTGTCCCCATGGGGAAAACCAAGTTGCAGCAGAAATCACACAAGACATTCTAAACATGCAACACAGACATCACTGGGACATGACATAACAGGACACATCATCCATGAGACCAGATTTGCACACACTCTCAAACACACATACATGTTTATTCACCAAGAGGGGAAAAGATGGAAAAGTGTGGGTGTGCCCATCCCTCTTGATTGATAAAAAAATTGTTGTTGGTCTCATGACCTTTAAATATTTAAGAAATATTAACATGAGGCCTCTGAAAATGATCTCATCAAGCTGCAGGCACTGATTATATTTGTCAGAAACAAAGACACAAGCAGGGAAAGTAAACTCTCCCCTTCCTTGTGTGTGCCTGTTGTTCTTTCTTCACAAACCTCTGAATACAAATAATGTTCTTAGTTTATTTCTCTGATTTTGTTTTCTTCTTTTTATTTGTTTTTGTGACATAGCAGTTTACCTCTTACATGAACACAAGCAATGCTTAGATCAGACTTGGTAATTTTCTAAGATAAGACATTTTGACACATTTTGCCCTGGGATCAGCTCAGTCACAAGACAATGTGGTTTAGTGTCCTTGTTATCTGAACTAGCCTACTACTTACTTTTACGCATCACTATCTGTACTTTTGCTTTTAGAAACTTTTGCTGTTATTTGCGTCCTTTTTCTGTACAAAGTCTTGGATTATCATCGTGGAACATATCAATAAGACACTGTCTTTCAGTATCATCATCAATTAAATTGTTCTTAAAGTATCCACTTACTCAGTTGTGACTTAATTCTGCTCTAAAGGACTCACATGATTGCAGACACGTCATCCATTTCTTTTTGATTTAGTAATTTTAACACTGTGTCCTCCTCAGTAACCAGGCAGTGAAGATGTTGGAGTCAAGAGAGAAAGCCACTCCGGGCATGTTTGGGGAGCTCCTGCGAAACGCCAGCATGGGTGACCTTCGCAGCTGCCCAGTGAGAGATTTAGCTTTAATAACACAGATCGTATCTCATATAATTTTCTTGTCTTAGATCTGAGTTACCACTGTTTCAAACTGATGTAAACTTTGCAATTTTATTAATCCTTCCCTTGCTCAGAGTCAGTGTGGTCAGCAGCTCAGGATGGCTCGGGTCCTCCTCAACAGTCCGGAGATCATCACCATTGGTCTGGTCTGGGACTCGGATCATTCAGACCTTGCTGAAGATGTCATACACACTCTGGGCACCTGCCTGCGTCTGGGAGATGTAAGTCATGCCAGCTCATGTAAAAGTTTTGGCACCCTGTATGGACAAAGCAGTGAATCTTTTCTGTCTGCTGATCTTGTCCTAACATGTTAAATTAGTCTGAAGTAAGATTTTGTGCCTCATTTCTCAGTCAAACAAATCACTCACTTGATCATCTTGTTGGAAACGAAAGCTGTTTCTACAGCATGCAGTTTGCCTGTCTACACCTACACAGTGCCATAAAAATTACTGTATAAAAATAATCAATCTTGAATAAGCATATTAATTACACAACCTTTAAGTTGTGCAAATTTTTATACAGTCAGAAGATACAGGCTACAGTGTCTTCACCTAAACACGTCTTTTGTCTTCTTATTCCTGCAGCTGTTTTACAGGGTTACGGAGGAGAAGGCCCGTCAGTCAGAGCTCTACCTGGTTGGCATGGTGTGTTACTACGGAAAACACTACTCAACCTTCTTTTTCCAGACAAAGATCAGACGATGGATGTACTTTGATGATGCACACGTGAAGGAGGTATGTTCAGTCATGCACTGCATTACATAAAGCAGCTCAAAGACATAAAAAAATACAAAATTAAAAACAAATTTTAAGTTGTTTTTTGGGGATTTTTATGCTTTTATTGTGACAGGACAGGATAGAGTGGGAAACAGGTGAGAGGGGGGAGTGACATTAGGGCAAATCGCCACAAGCTGGCTTTTGCCTCATGCAGCACCACCAAGGCCCAAGGCCATCTGCACTCCAAAAGTTCAAAACAGTTTATTTGAAAATTCTATCATGCTTAAAGTACAATTTGTGATTAAATGTCCAATATTATCAAATCACTAACACTACATCAATCTCAGTCGAATACCTACACACTTGTATATATTTGTAGTTGTAAGTATTTTAGATAAAATGAGCTCTATATTTACCAGACAACATCAACATCACATCTGTGAATTAGGAAGTATTAGTTTGTCTGTAGCAAAATCATCAAAAATCAAAGAACCTAAAAGGCTGCAGAATACACCTTCCAAACACTAGGGGTGGCTAGATTATTTCAGTGTATCTCACAGGTATAGTGTGTGTGTTTGTGTGTGTGTGCGTGTGTGTGTGCGTGTGCGTGTGCCAGTTTAAGGATAGGAAATGACCTCATGCTGTAGCCAGTGGTGTTTCTTTCCCGTCCATCCTAACCCTTCTCCTATCTCCCCCTTTGACCTCTCTTTCTCACCTCTTCCTGCCTCCGTCAGGTTCCTGTTTTACTCTCCATCAAATTTGTTTCACTCTCCATGCTTTGCTCTTTTCATTTATTGCTGCTCTCTATTAACAGTGCTGGAATGAGATATCACATTCCCTCTCTCTCGCTCTGTCCCTCTCTCTCTGCTGGTTGTAAAAACAAGGATATCCCTCCATTGTTTATCAGTACAGCTGGACAGAACTGAGGGTGTGGTCAGAACCCACACACACACACACACACACACACACACACACACACACACACACACACACACATATCCACCCATAGCTGACACTTTTTGCCCACACTGCACACTTTCTTTCTGTGTGTTTCTCTTAAACAAAAACACGTTTTTCCTCGGTAGGTGGACAGGAAGCTTTTTGAATTTAGTGATGTCGCATTTGAAGGAAAAGAGCCGGACGTGAACGTGGTCTTTGGGAAAATGGAGGAAAGGTTGGAATAACATACGGGAGGATTTCTGTCACACAAAAAGGCAAACAGAAAGAGAACAGGAAGCCTGACGGAGGGCTTCGAACAGCCCCGAACATTTCAGCTGCCATCACTGTTTAACCTGCGTGGTTGTGTTTTTAAGGTGAACTAGACGTGCTCACTGCGACGGGTAATTTCTAAAACTGCTTCTTCAAGACTTTTGTGGATGGTTAAATGTGGAAATTTTTGTTTAAAATGAGAATATCTGTTATATGTGAGGATGTGGCAGGGCTGAGTCTGGAGTGCAGTGTATGACGTTGGTTTATTAAGTTTATTATTCATGAAACTTTAGACTTAATGTTATTGAGTCAAGTTTTGAGTTTCTGTCGGTTCAGGCTCAACATTTTAACAAAGACTTAAAAGAATCGATCAGAAAAAACATACTGTCACCCTACAAAGTGAAATCAGGATAAAGTTTTAATTATCAGGATGCATGACATGATAATACTGGTGTTTGTGAAGTATCCTGAGGTGACTAGGCAGTCTTTTAGATAAAGTTGCGATTGTTTTAATGTGTGCTTTAGTTGTTGGTCATGCTTTTTTTGGCCTAAATTCCTTTATTTGTAAAATGAAAACACTGAATTGATCTGTTTCACTAGCTCAGTCCTAGCAGACAAACAGTTTCAGGCTTCATTTATTTCATTTTTCTATGAAAGTACAATTTATGTAAAGCAAAAATGAGGAATTCTGACTAAAGCTCTTCAACAAGGCTTCAGACTTCAACTTGCTAACATTACAATATAACTTTGGCTCAGCTGAATTTAGGATAACATGCGATCAAACAATTAGAATCCTCATCCTGTTGTGTTTTGATGTTCTCTCTCAGATTTAAGACAAAACTTAAGTGTTCACAAAAATGAGCTGTTTGAGAAGTTGCTCATCAAGAACGGAAATACGTGTTACCTTGTAGCTTTCAATCCATCCATTAATCCATTAATCTATTTGCTGCATTCAAGGCTCCAGATTCTTGCAATGAGACAGTGGACCAACTCATGAAGGGATTCTGGAGAGTACATGGGTGTTCATCAAGTTTACATTTGTTCTATGGACTTTCAAATGGACTATGGAATGCTAAATTCAAGAGCTGCAAGCCATGCAGCCCCTACATGACCAAAGTGAGAGCTCTGTTAGGTTAAGAGATTCGCTTCTAAGTGTGCAAGAGCAAAAGTGGTGCTCATAGGCTTGTGAAAGCAGGTCAATCAGAGGAAGTGCGTTTATTGCACATCCTTCTACACTGGACACTTAAAATGCTACAATTTGATAAAAGGTTTTATAGCAGTTCTGTCAAATCGAAAGGTTAACATATTGACATTTTTTTTGTAATTGTCCACTCATCAAAAGTTGAGAGTTTGTTTTCCACGTCTTATTTTTCAAAGACTTCTCTGTATCTTTATCTTTAGTAATCATCTCCTTCTTGCCTTCTTGTTCTTGTCACTCTTCTGCAGATTGGTCCCAAGTGGAAGGACGTAGTGTCACGCTGCATTAAGGGCCACTACCAGCCTCTGCTGCTGCTGTACGCCGACCCCCGTGGGACTCCAGTGTCAGTGCAGGATCTGCCCTCACGCTTCGATCTCCAACAGCTCAACAAGGCCTGTTACGACAGCGAAGATTCGGGTAACTACAACACAGCTAGGAGTCGTAGTAGTAGCACAACAGCAAACATTCAGGTAACTAAACCAGACTTAGTCGTGCTTGTTGTAGTCATGGTAGTTCTATGACAGACATGACTGAGGTAACTCAAAGACAGCTAACAGTTGGAGAAGTAGTTGAAGTAGTGGGTGTTGTGGCTGTTGTACTAGAACCAGAAGTCTCAGTTCTTGTAGAAATAGAGGTGTTAAGACCAGTCTAGGATGTTCTGTATTTTCATATACTGTGTGTGTGTTTGAGCACAAGGACATCTCCACTGACGCCCCAACCTGTGTACTAACCCCATCCCCTGCACCCCCTCAACCAGGCCGCGAGCAGTCTATCTCCAGCGACACTCGAACCGATTCGTCGACAGAGAGCTACTCGTACCGACAGCCCTCCCACTCACACCATGAGTCCCTGGCCAGTCACTACTCCTCTGACTCCCAGGGAACAGTCATCTGCATCGAGCGCCCAGATGGACCCTTGCACACCTCGCTCTGCAGCCTGGATACCGTAGGTGGGTAGCTGCAGGGGCATGAGACATCTTAGCCGATGAATGTTGAAGGTCTCAATTAGCAGTGTCAAGATGATGCATCGTGTTGACTGTTTTATGCAATGATGACTGTAAAAAGTTATCAATTTGCTGTGTTAAAAATACAGAAAGCTAATTTATTTGAAATTCAAGTGCAAATGCTAAAGCTTAAAGATCTGGACAACTAAAAAAGACTATAAGGGCCAAATCCTGATTTCCCCTCTATAGTTAGATTTAATCATTTTATAAGATTCTTAACAGTATTTGTAGAGAATCATTAACTCAGAGCAGCTCTCCTGGGTAGCCCATCAGACTCTGTCATTCATCCTCTCTTTTTTCTGCCATTGTGTGGAGCAATGTGGTGATGTAACCATGCTGTAAACATCAACATGCTTTTTGTTGCTAAGGCCACGTGACCAACAGTGAGCAGCACCAATCTCTGAGGAAGGGAGGCGGGGCCGGGGATAGGAGGCGGAGCTCTAGCCGCCACCGGCGATCTAAACCTGACAACGAAGCCTCGTCAGCCGGTTACCACAGCGAGGGTAGGGATTTGTGCAAATTTAGGGGCTGGGGAATAGGGGCAAAAATTTTTAAAAAAGTTCTCTCAGGAAAAAAAAAAAAGAGTTCAATCGAGTTTTGCAACTCCAAGTAAATGGAAAATATAATTCAGTGGTTTGCAAATCATTTAAACCCTATATTTAACTGGAAACTGTGAAAAAAAAAGTTGAAAAAGTTGAAAAAGAAATATTATGATATAAGAGTTGGGACAGGGAGAAAAAAAAATAAAAGGCTGTGCAAAAAAGGAAAAAAACACCTTCAAGAAGAACTCCTGAATGATGAAGTTTATTCACAACAGGTTAGTAACATGACTTGGTTAGAAAAAGGGCAGAGAGAGGAAAACATGACACATACTTCTGACTTCTCTGTGCTGAGCCCATTTAAGACGGACAGAGGAAGTAGAAAACTCTCCTAAGGGCCAACGAATCAAAATTTGAGATTTGTTTTTTGAAAGTCTTGGACATTTTTACTTGGCTTGTTTTCAATCCACAAACGTACTTTTTTCACTTTCTGTGCACCAAAGATTTTTTTGATGAATGGTATTTAAACTGGAATAAAGCAGGATGAGAATAAGCGAAACAAAAACAATACGAGCACATTTACAGGACAGAACCAGCAAAGAGATCAGAGATACCTCTTTGTTGACAGGAGCGCAACAAAACTGATACAAACAGAAAATTCAAATTGACTATTGTACGGATTTAAAGTTATGATAGTTAAAGGCATATTTAAAGGTTTATCAATACATTAAATTCTAAGTCTATAATGCAAAATTTAAACACATACTTTGTATTAACAAAAATGTATCCAGATTATCTCCCAACTTTCACAAAAGTAGAATTTTTCAAAAATAGAATTTTTCAAAAATAGAATTTTTAGAATTTTACTAGTGAGTGTAACTTTACGCATTTTCAAAGCAGCAAAAAGCTCTAAGGTCAAGTCTCTTCGAGCAAAAAAACGAGGAAACAGAAGAACTTGGAGCTCAGATGGAATATTTGTTTTGTCCTTTGAACTAACACTTAAGAAGCTGAATAAAGAAAATATAGAGTGAAACTGAAATAACTGAGGAAAACGACTGAGCTGCTAATATCATTTGTTTAGTTGCGATTCATTAAATCATTCTTTCTTTCATTTTTTTTGCCTCTTTGACGTTACTTACTCTTTTTTGTACTCACTTACCTTATTTCATCTTTTTTCTCTGCTTTCCCTCACTTTATCCATCTTTATTTCCATTTCCTTCTCTTTCTTCCTCTTGCCTTCCCTTCTCCCTCCCAACAGGAGAGACTCTAAAGGAGAAGAAAGTTCCTCGTCACCTCCCCAAACCTTCCTCCTCTTTCTCATCTTCAACTAGTCGCCTGAGAGACTTAAGAGAGACCATGAGCAACATCATCCACAACCGACCGCTCTCCTCCTCTTCCTCTTCCTCTTTGCCTGCTGCCGTCCTCTCTGAAATAACATCCTCTACCAACAACCACCACCACCCTGTCAGTGCCACTGCTCCCTGCTCCTCCTCCAGTAAACCCCAGGACTGGGAGGCTGACAGCACCAGCAGCGAGTCCAAGTCCAGCTGCTCAGGAGGAGCTGGGTCAGGGAGGTACCGGCCAGCATGGAGACCACGTAGGGAGGCTCTTAATATCGACAGTATCTTCAACAGGGAGAGGCGAAGGCAAGCAGGGTACAGTCCACTTGGAGCCTCTCTGCTGGATGATGGTGGAGCACCTGCTGCTGGAGGAGCTGACTCTTTCCTACAAGGCCAGGAGACAATGATGTCTGCCAGGCCTGGTTCTTCCTGGACTCTACCAGCCTCTTCCAGCAGCTGCAGGGCAGCTGGAGACTTGCCAGTAGCTGAACTGCCTCCTCCTCCTCCTCCTCCCAGGCTGATCCAGAGGATGGAGAGTGGATATGAGAGCAGTGAGAGGAACAGCAGCAGCCCGGTCAGCCTGGATCTGAATGTGGGAGACAGGTGAGTGCACAGAGCTCCAGCTGCTCCGGCTATTTACAGTTTCTCCATGATCATCATAACAACTCAGAACTAAGGACTCCTCGTCTGTGCCCCTCTGTGTCTGTGACTCTCAGTGTCTATGTCTCTCTGTCTCTCTTTCTTTCTTTCTCTCTTTCTCTCTTTCTCTCTTTCTCCCTCCTTTTCCCTCTCTCTTCACCCCCCCTATCCTTCTCTCTTTCTGTAATCCCAATTGGCGCTATATAAATAAAGATTGATTGATTGATTGAGAACAAAACCTGATAACTGTCTTTTACCAACCAGAGTGATACATCCTGTAGAAGTTTTGAAACGTTCATTAATATTACATATAACATAAAATCCTTATTTTATTATTGAGCATATGTAACTTCATTTCCATCATAAACACCTGTCACTCTGTTTCTGGCCCAGGATCAGGAGGGTGACTCCTTTAGACTAAATTACACCCTGTAGCATCCAAATATTACTTTAAATGCTGCTTCTGCCCTCTGTTTGAAGACAGACGGCACTGGAAAGAGGTCAGCTTTTGGACCGTTATTTAAGTGAAATTTGAATATAAAGAATTTAAATTTAAATGATCAACAAGAATATGAGTAAAAGTTACCCACGTATGAATCCCCTTTTTTGTCTCTTTGCTCCTCAGGGAGTGTGTTGTGAAGAAGGCTCCGTTCTCTTCTTCCTCGGGACCATCCTGGAAGAGCTCAAGGTCAAAAAGTAGTGGAGCTCTGCTGCAGGAGCTCACTTCTACAAGCCTGGGTAAGACATACCTCCTGAACGTGTGTAGATGTTTGGGCTGGGTGTGTGCTCAGATTTTACATTTTTTCACTTGAATGTATGATCAGAGTGATGAGCAAGGAGATACTAGTGCAGGCTTTGTGGAAGTCTTTTCACTGACAGACACGCCCCCATATGGAATATCACTCACTGATTGGAATCTTCAGCGGCTCAGACTTCTCTGAAACTTCACACCACTGGAGTTTAATGAGAGTGAAAAGAAGGAGCTAAAAACAGTCACTGAGGATAGTTCCAAAACGGGTCACAAAGCTGAGATTAAAAAGTGTTTGATGTGAGTCTGAAGCACAATTACTGAAGACAATCATCATAAAATAGTACAACAGAGGATAACGGTTTTTATAACTGTTTTGGTTAGATTCATCATGTAATACAAAAATAATTCATATAGTTCAATAACATGAATAGAAGGTTTCTTTCATGATTATAGGGTTTGTAAAGAGTAACACGATTTCTATTTTCCCTGAGATCTAATAAATAAGTACTATCCAGTGTTTCTGAGACATCATAAACTAGATTATATTAATAAGTTTCAGGTTCGCAATCAGATACGCTCTAGGTAAAGGATAAATAATTAACAAATAATCTAATAATGACACATTTTACCAGTAAAGTGATCCGTGTGCTTCTAAACAGGACACAGAATAAACAGAGGTCTGGTTTTCTTCATGTGAGTGTTTGTTAAACAGGTTAAAAACAGAGACAAAGCTCTGTTACCATTTTAATTTTATTAGAGTTATTACAGCGCACATGTGAAGACATATAGACAGCTGTTAGAGCTGACTGACAGATGATCCAGAGGTAATCAGCTGGTGCCGTGATCACTGAAACATGTCGCTTCATGTGACGCTCCTGAGGAACAGACGTCTCATTTCTCCTGAAACAAATCCCCTCGTCTCCTCTCTTCTCTCTTCATTTCCTTGCATCTTTCCCATGGGACCAAGACGCAAGTGGAGGAAGGAAGGATGAAACTTTGGAGCACTAAGCCACAACCACAGTATTCATTTAGTGTGTGTATGTGTTTGTGTGTTTGACCAGCACCCCCTGCAGGCCGTAGCGAGCTGGATGAGCTGCAGGAGGAGGTACAGAAGAGAGCGAGAGAGGAGGAGCAGCAAAGACTGCAGGAGAAAGAGAGGGAGGCAGCCCTAGGCTTTAACCCCCGACCCAGCAAGTACCTGGACCTGGACCAGCTGCAGATCCAGGGTAAACACATCTTCACACACAACAGCTTCAAAAGTTGTGACCAACTATAAAAAAGATGGATACGTCTAAACACAGCCAGGGCTGATAAATGGATACTACCACAAAGCACAGATGACATCTTGTAAATGATAAATGAATGAATAATGATGATGATAAATGAATATTGATGATGGAGGCATGGGCATGTGGATGTTAACCTGCAAGGAGCATACAAGGCTGATGGTGCTAGCTCTGCTAACGGTAACCCCACTCAGCATCAACAATCTGATATCATTGTGTTTCTCCCCCTTTAGAGAAGTAGGTCGGTTTAAATTTCTGTTTAAGTGACTGAAAAATCCCTTGTGTTGATTTATGTAATGGGTATAATTTTAGGGTCTTTGAACCTGTTATTCAAAGTCTACACTGCTCTGGAGCTCCAGAGACTTCCATTACAGGACAGACTAATGAGAAAGTATCATTACACCTCTGTGTGCATTTGTGTGTATTTTGCATGTGTGTGTTTGTTGTATTACACAACTGGAATAATCCTCATTGGGCTGCTGAAAGAGCCCAGCTCAGCAGACAAACAAAAGACAGAATGAGCTACCCAGCAGAGAATTGTGTGTGAATGTTCATCATGTTGTTCGTTGTGCTCAGGCCTTCAGAGAGCCATGTAAAGGCTGTTTTCACACATAAAACTGTATCTCTGTGATGTTCTCAGACACCTAAATTACAATCTGGGCCTGCTTGATTCGACACATTTTCCTGGTGCAAATAAACAAAAATACCTTTTTACAGTATAACATCTAATGTGATGCGTAAACAGTCTCAAAATCTGATTAAAAATTAGGGGCACAAAAAAGTTTAGAAACCATGACGATTAATGTTTCTGTAATCTTTGTTGAACCTTGAATGCAGAATCAAAAAGTGTGGGTGTTTGTGTGTGTTGGTGCTGTAGGTAAAGGTGACAACTTTGAGAGATGTGTATCGGAGGCGGAGCTTCTGCTTGACCAGTCGGTGCGTTTGGAACAGGCGGGTGAGGTCACCGCGGCACTGTCAGCCGTCAACGAAGCAGTCTGTAAGCTCCTCCCACTCTTACCCCTGACGCTCAGCTCAACAAACACGCAGACACACACAAATCACATGCACACACTCTTTGTCTGTTGTGTTTTAAGATAAACTCACTATGAATAAGGTCATCTTGCTACCGCCCACCAACCCTCTGCTCAGTTGCTACTGGCAACTACAGGCATCACAGTGGCCTGCTAACAACTGACATTAACAACTGAGAAAAACATGTTTGTGTCACTGCAGATTCACTGCAGACCGATCATTTATCTTCACATCTCTTTCTGTCGTTTTATTTTATCTGTCAGTCATACTTTCACACACACACACACACACACACACACACACACACACACACAAACACACACACACACACACACACACACACACACACACACACACACACACACACACACACACACTGCCCTGCTCAGCATACGGTAGAGCAGTACAACAAACCACTCTGTCACTTTTCACAAAGTGAAATGTCAGGATAAAATAAATCCAAATTAATTAAGAAACCTGGTAAACTAAACTCTCCTTCAAATTAGACCAGTCACAGCATCATTATCTCTCAGAAACCTCAGGCCTGCTTTATTACAGCACAAGTCGAACTTTGAAGGTTAAACCAGTGAGCAGTCAGATCATCAAGAAAAACTAGGACGATCTTTTTAGTGAGAGTCACTGTGGCCAGACATTTTTTGGTTTAGTTATTGTTTGAAGTTATGTTGTGTCTGAATTTAATTTCAGCATTTCATGTTTGAGATCCATACTTGGGTTATTGATCTTTCAGTGCTGCTATTTCTCATGCCCACCATTCCATATTAAAGCCACACATCATCATGTCTAGTATGAAGTTTTTTAGGTGTATTTGATTTTGAAGATTTTGCATGAAATCATCAAGTTAATTTCTACATCTTTCTTTTCTTTTTTTCTTTTCTTTTCTTTTCTTTTTTTATTCTTTTGTCTTCTGTTGTCTTTTTTTGTGTTGACATGCAATCTGGCTGCAGCGAAACTACAGCTGGTGGCAGCTGAGAGTGGAGCTAGTAGTCACAGTCGATTGCAGCGCTGCATGAGGAGAGCCCGCAGTCTGCAGCAACGCATGCAACTGCAGCAGCAGCAGCAGGACTCAGATGCAGGCACACAACCAGTGCAACACCAAGAGGAGGGGCAGCAGCTCCATGAACAGCCCAGGTACCATCTGCTCAACCAATCACAAGTTTTGGAGTGCCATTAGTACACCATATTTCAGTTATGTAAGCATTCACATATCCTGAATAAACACTGTCATCTTTTTGATGTGGACAAATCCTCCATGTGCTGCTGTGGTGTGTGGTCACCTGTGGAGCAGGTTGTCAGATTCGGGCTGTGAGCCTTTGTCAAAGTTTGGATGCAGGGGTGGAAGACTCCTTGGCAGGACCCCTGACTTATAACCAGTGTTGGTTTAAGGTCTCAAGGAAAATGTAAACACTGCTCTCAAACAATAAATGTTTCATCACTGGATGAATCATTGGATGGATGTAGCAACTGAAATCGACCTCAGCCAGTCATACTGATGCGTGTCTGCTCAGACATGATGACTCACATTTAAAGACCAGCTTATAAAGTTATGGCATACATTGAACTAATACATTCAGAGACAGAGGCATGGTGGGAGATTATTGACACCAACAGAAATCACACACACAAACACACACGCTACCACTTACACATAAAGCGAGGTACAAACATACACACACACTTCCAGCTGGTGCTCTCAAATGGCACCATCTGCTCCAAACGCACTGTATTCTCACCCTCACACACACACACAAATAAATAAATAATTCCTCTCTGTCTCTGCAGTGAAAAGCCTCTCCCGCTCCAAATACTTCTGACTGAGAGACAAGGGGACCAATCAACTGCCAATCTGGACCAGCAGGACACGCCTCTCTCTCCCTGCCTTATTAAGCCCCTCCCTCCCAGCTCAGCTGACTCCAACTCCAGCAGTGGGGTCCTTTCATGTTCACCCAAGGAAGAGAGCAGGACCAGGGGCCCCTGCTCACGATTTGGGAAACCCCTTACTTTCAGTGGCTCTCTCCCGGCTCTGTATGTGGACCCCTTGGAGCAGAGCAACCTGGAAAACTTGGCTCCACCCACTCCACCTGAGAAGGTGGACCACCCAGCTTCATGGACCAGAACACCCCCTGTCTCCATCCCCACAAGTGAATCTTCTCAAACCAGGCTATATTCGTTGACCCCATCACCTGTTAGCTCCACTGACAGGTGTCGTCTGATCATGAAGGAGGAGAGTTATATCACACACCCACAGACCAAGCCCCCTCACACCTCCAGATTAGCCCTGCCTCCTTCCCCTAACACTACCAGAAACTGGTCCTGCCTACACATGGATCAACTTGATGTTGTTGATTCCCCAAGTGACCCACCAGTTAGTTCCTCCCCTTACTCCACACCAGCATCCCCCTCAAGCACCCCCTCATTGCCTGTAAGCCAATCCGCCCTCCCTTTCCCCACTCTGCCCCCTAATCAGGACTTCAGAGCAGCACTCCCTGTGGAGCGCTGGGCTGAGAACGTCAACAGGTACTATGGCTCCCAGAATGCAACAGCAGAAGTGGAAGTGGCGCCTGATGAGGAGTTGTCAGAGCTGGACTCTCTGTACCAGGCCAGTCTGCTGGCTCCTAGCATGCACCGGTGCAGCCGAGGAGTCAGTCCTCTGCCGAACAACAGCAAACCAGGTAAGAGCTGAGATTCAAATTAATATTGTATTCAGTTTCTACCAATTATCATTTCAAATAGATGCCACTAAATGCTACACATGATACCTTTAATATTTCTTAGAAAGGAGGGCAAAGTGGAAGGTGACTTAACAATGTGAGAATGAGAACATACAAACGAAGCTAGAAATACTTACAATCTTCAGTAACTTTAACCAGAATATTGTGTAAAAGGAGTGTTTGTATTATTCTTACGTGAAATGGAAATGTGTTGTAAAAACAGGTGTGTAGAAAAGAGGCGTTGATTAGACTGATCCTCTGCCCTTGTTTGAATAGGGTAACAACTGTTTGTACCGCTGCTGATAGTGTCTGTGTGTGTGTGTGTGTGTGTGTGTGTGTGTGTGTGTGTGTGTCTGTGTCTGTGTCTGTGTCTGTGTCTGTGTAGGTGTGAGGAGGATGCTGTCAGGACTTGGACGTTCAAAAACACCAACAGCTGAGATCGAGAGATACGCCTACAGAACACCAGTTACACCTACTCACAAGGTACAACTGATTCTGTGTGTGTGTGTGTTAACTCTAGTCCATCCCTCTGTGATCTTGTTTGGGACTTCTGAGTAAATACAGACCAGGTCTTGAAGCAGTTGAACTGTTTAAAGTATTTATTAATTTGTAGTCCTTCAGGTTTGCCCTGCAGATCTGATATGTCTGATGGAAATCAGATCTGAAATTCATCTTGTGAAGTGGATATGCACTGCAAAAACAGGAAACCAAAAAAGCTCAAATGTCCTCTCAGTAATTCATTATCTTGTCTCAGAGTTCCTTTTATTGTGACACGAGGAGCAATCAAATCTTCTACAGTGTGTTTCATTTGGGTCACCTTTTATCAAGCTTCTGTGCTTTGTCTTAGCATGATGCTTACCTTTTTCCTCTGTGCAGCCCGCAGGTGAGGATGAGAACTACAGCGCAGAAAACCTGAGACGCATCGCCCGCAGTCTGAGTGGAACTGTTGTGGGGTCACGACCCCAGAACTTTGGCCCCTCTCGCAGCTGTGTAAGTCAAACCAAGCACAGTCACACATATTGTAGTAAAGTTGCTGTGTTATCTGGGAAAAACTCAGATGTGTGCATATCCTGTCGGCTGGTCATTGAACACCATGCTGCCACCCTGTGTGTGAAGGTTGTTACTGCATTCAGGTTCAGTTCGATTCCTTACTGCTTCTCTGGTATTGATCCTCGACTTTAAAACAATGCACTTTTTTCCTTTAGGGCATTACTAACAATAAATAAATAAATCAGAGGCACAGCTGACTTGACTGACAGGCCGGCACACTGTAGCTGGTAACGTTGGGGCTTAGAGCCCGCCTCAACTCTGCCTCTTTTCCTCACACTACATCAACCTATGTAAGGTTGAGTTCAGCATTTCCAGTATGGCATCTTACGACAGTATGTCTCAAAACTCTGCCTCAGAAACAGATCGGTGACATCACAGAAACTTCACCTTTGTATGATGTGGTTGATGGTAATACTGTGGCGATTCATTTTGTCACCAGTTTGTGTCGACAGTGTTGGCTAATTGTTGCACCCTAGATGTACAGTTTCTTGACCTCAGAAATAAACCTTACTCTGGCTAAATAATAAATATGTTTCACATGGACCCACTCCTCATCATTTTTCAGCCCCACACCGTCAGTAGCTGCTGGTATTTAGCGCTGCTCATATTTAAACAATGCAGGGAAGCCTGTGAACTGCTAACTCTACAGCTGTAAAGGTTTCTGTGTGAGCGCGAAGCAGCAGCCCACATTTCTGCACAGAACCTGTTTCTCTCTCTTCTCTATTGCCACTGGCATTCAGCCATCTTGTATTCAGCCCTCAGGAATCGCCTCAGGCCAGCGCATTAAAGATTGATCACTGATTTAGTTCTTCCATTAAGCTTTTAACCTTAGCACTCGCTGCCTGATCTGAACCGACAGTTGAGGTCTGAATGTGGATACCTCTGTCAAATCCTCCTAGCTCCACCATCTGCAGAAGGAATTTCAATGTTTGATTTCAACCAGAGGGCTTTCCTCTTCAGCTAAGCGTTGAGTGTGTCTGTGTAACAGCTGCATCCCTCACTGAAACATTACATCCCACACAGGGAGGAGTTTCTTAGTAAGAGCAAGGTGAACCCAGACCCATCATCAATAATCCTCATTTATAATTCAGCTTTGACAGAGAAAAATCCTCTCTAACAGTAAAGAACATTTCAGCATTTCTACTATTGGCTGCACTTAAAGATTCCACCCATCATCGATGTCTGACTGATTGTCATTCACTGCTGGTGCTACACACATATAGACCATAGGCTTCTCATTTCCTATTTATTCTCATGTATAACCAAGACTGCTCATCTCATGAGACTCACTTACTAAGCTCAACCTCAAATTTGATCCTCATGGTCCCAAATTTAACATTTCCATCTGTATGTGTCTGACTTCAAGTAAATAAAAGACTTCAGTGAAATCTTCTACATGCAAACAACATGAAAGTTTTGCTGAACAGGCATCATGACCACTCAGGCAGTCGGTGTCCATTCAGGATCAGTGCATTTACTCAACTAAACAATAACAGGTCATTATCTTCACTCATTGGTACCAAAAAAACACGTTGGTTCACTTTGTCTGTTATTGGGGATCGTAGTTAAACAGCTGAAACTAGAAGCAGTCTCTCTAAAGATGGTGGAGACCAAAACAAAGCTCCAAAATAAAAATCTTTACTATTTTCATCATCGTAAAAGGGAAACTTGCATCGCTATGATACAAGGGTTTTTTTTTGTATGATCTTTCATGTTTTCCCACCATCATGTTGAATGTTTTTCACATTCTCTTTTTCTCCTTTGTTTTTCCCCAAACATTTTCAATTCCTTTCCCTTTCATCCTCTTTTATATCCCTCTATTCATTGTCTTTTTTTTTCATTTTGTGTGTTTTCCCGTTTATTCTCACCTTTGACCCTCTCTTATTTTTCCATCTTCATCTCACTTCGAATACTCCTTTTCTTTGTTTCTTCATTCCTGTCGTCTCATTTTCTGATCCTTATTTGTTGCCTCCATTTTCTCTCTTCCTTCTCAATCTGAAGGATGCCACTCTGCCCAGACCCCTCCATAGACAAGTCGAGCATCCCTCATCTTCCTCCTCCCTCCTCCGTCGCCCCAGCACTTCTTCCCTGCACCTCCCCTCCTCCTCCTCCTCCTCCTCCTCCTTCACAGCAGATCACTCCCACCACCACCATCTCCAACACCACCAACCCCGACACCACGGCCCCTCAGCTCCTGCACCTCCTTCACAGCACCCCCCCACGCAGACATCACGGCCCCTGAGCTCGGGCCTCTCTTCCAGGGGACACTCAGGTAACCTGTTGGCCAACCACCTTCATCTCCACCTCCACCAGCACCAACAAACCCACGACAGTCACCAGATTGTAGTTTGACCTTGATGTCTCAGCAGAAAGTTAAAAAGTCATGTATTCCATCGTTGTGTCTGATTAACTGTGGGACAAGACTCCAGGCGGTTTCCGGTTATTGTTTTTTTACACTTGTCTTCCTCTTCTTCCTCCTCCTCAGGATCTGGATCAGGAGTCCAGCAGCAGTTTCTGGCTGTGTCTGACAGGCATCAGGCTCTCCCAGGTCAAAGCATCCACAGTGTCGCGCTGAGTTACGGCACTCTGCCTCGAGCTCCTCGCCGGGCCCCTCCTCCCTCTTCTACCTCCTCCCTCCCTCGACCCCGTGTCGGCTCTGGCCCTGACCACACAGGTCCTCAAAGCCTCTACGCCACCCTTTCCCACCCTCGCCGCTCTGCCAACACTAACGGTCACTTCAGGCAACCATCACAACCAAGTAGAGTCAACGGATCCTCCTGCTATGCTCCACAGCCTGTCAGGGTGACGGGGGAGGCCCCCCAACAGCCGCTCCGCCTAGATATTCCACCTGACACTGACTGGCGCCGGGAAGCTGAATATAGGACTGCCCAACCTCTCTCCTCCTGGGACCCTCGCACAGCTCGCCACCATCAGCCCCTTCAGCGGACCAGCTCCCACCAGCCCCTCACCAACCGGCCTCGCAGGGACTCCCTTCTCTGCTCACTGTGCCAGCAACTTCCTGCTGAGCCGTCACGCCCATACTGTGCATCCTGTGGTGCCTACGTGGCTCGGTTCCGCCCAGCCAGTTGATCAGGACTGAGACATACCATCACAACCCCACAACGTTATCTGAAGCCGCTCTCCAAAAACGTTAACAGGTCTAGACCTGGGAATGAGAATAAATTTTATTAACAGAGACCCAACATCAAGACAAGATAAGTCTTAATCCAGACGTCTCATATCCATCAATATGAAATGAACTCAGATCTCAAAGTTTGGTGCCAACAAGTTATTAGAACCTCCTCTGGCTCTGAGTTCCTGCTCCTTCTGATTGGTGGACATCTCTCTGTGAGATAGCGCTCTCTGATCGGTCTGCGGCTCTAAGTGAGGTCCCCCACCTTCACTCTCAGTTTAAGTTTCTTCAGTTTAGAAACAGTCTCCTCCAAATAAACGGCATCAAAGACTTTACAGCCCACCTGCTCCTACACACCCTGGACCTGACAACATACACACACTCACAGCATGCAGGGCCACAAAACAAATATCAGAACAGACAGAACTATACACAGAACCCATCAATGAATGTCTGCTGGATTAAAGCACATTTGGATTTCTGAAGGATAAAGCACTAGACGCTGTTCATGATACAAACAGCAGGTGAGCTGAGCGTGTCGATGTGATTAGAAGCTGCTGTCTGTTCAACTTCACTGCTTTTAACTTCACAAAGCTGCTGACACATTAATAAACATGCAGCAAGCTTAAGGTTTGAGTCAAGATCTGCAAGCTGTCAAGTAGGAATCTGAAGAGGTGGATCGACTATTATCATTAAAGAAGAACATGTCATGGTTCAGGTTCTGTTATATTCTGGAAAAACTGAAATCAAAGCAAGTGCTCATGAATAAATTTGTATTTTTATTTTTTTAAAATCTCATTGGATTTAATATCAGCCTGACAGAGCCAGAAAAAATTTCTTATTTCAAGTTATTAAATCATACCGGAATTGCTTGTAAAGAGAAAAAAATCTGTCAATGGGTTAAGAAAAATGTACGTTAAGGTTCTTGTATTATAACATTTTTTTTAAAAGAAACTTGACGTCTACTTGTTTCCTACACCATTATTTTTTACTTTTTACAATCAATTCAGGCATCATTTTTTGTCCTTTTAATGTCTTGAAATAAGACTTTTTGGACTTCTCATGTGAATATGGCTCATATTATGAGTGTGGTAAGACGATTCTTACTAAAAATAAGACAAACGCTTGATACTTTACAACAAACATACAAAACTGTTTATGATTGAAAGAGAAATTAAAAACACTGCCTCAGACAAACAATAGAAATGCCCTGAGAAGTAAAATACAAACTTGTTTTCCTGCCATTAAACAAAAACAGCAGCTCTGAACATCAATTTTATAAATGTTTGGTTTGTTTTGATACTCTTCAGCTGTGCAACATCTCTGATTTACTTTAGATATAAGTAGAGTCCAGAGGAATCGCTCCTGGTTTGAAAATTATCAGTAGTTTATTTTATTTTTTCTACTGTGAATTCAGTTGAAGCTGGAAAAAGGACGCCAGCCTTGGTGCCTTTTAACTTTTACTCACCATTAAAATAAATCTAGTCCGCTTATAATTTAAACTAAACTCAGCATTTGGAGCTGTGGGTCACATGTATTTTTCTTTATCTTACAGTTGAAAAACCGTATGTTTTGACACCAGTTCAAGTTTACCTTTATTACATTCACGATTTCTCAGACTGACCAACAGTTCAGATCACTTCACACATTCAGTTTACTGTTAGGAATGCGCAGAGGAGCGGCTTTTGCTCTAACAGGACTTGAAGAGATGACTTCTTGCAGATTGACTCTCCTCTTCAGCTTCAGTGAGTTGAATCTGACAGACAGCTTCAGTCATGCCATGCGTCTGTATTTCGATCTTTAGGTGTGATGTTGAACTGATGTTTCGGCAGGCGCACTGTAGATATAAAATATATATTGAATACTGATACAGAATATATATATATATATATTGTATCTTTGTGCTGAACCTTCAGAGCTGCACAGACCTTAACAGGAAATGAAGGACTTCTTCAGTGTCTTTCTGTATGACTCTACTTGTTACTCTATTTATTTTTGTAGCTTGTTGACTGAGTTGTGCATATATTAACAAACTATTCTATCTGCCTAACCTGAATATACTCTATAGACCTCATCTACTTTTTTAAAGCTAGTTAGTTGCCTGACTTGGGATGTGGAGCCTTCTTGTACTTGCTAGAAGATTTTAGATTATCAACTAAAGCTTTTATTTTGACAGAGTTGCAGCTAATATTTAGCATGATGTTTTCAGATGTATTCTAGCCTTGAGAGAATATCTCTACTGTGTGTACATTTATCGTAATGATGATATATGCAGATCTTTTTTAGTGCTGCGGCGCTGCTGCATGTAACTCTACTTTAGTGCACTTCAGAAGTGTTGATGATAGATTTCTTTCTGTGCTTCTTGCTCACTTTGTTTTTCACATCTCTCCCGTTATTTAGGGAGACGTTTCTTGTTTTTTTTTCTGGATTCTTACAACATTGAGATGGTTTTTAGATCATTGAAATCAATGCACTGTTTGATAATGGATTGAGTTGATCTGTCTTACTGCCAAGGACCCACCCGGCCCACCTGGATCTACTGGTGGACTGAGCAAACATACCCTGCCTATTATTTAACAATAATGAATCATTTAATCCGATTAGATCTATCTCTCCTGCTATTTGACTTTCAGAATAAAAGTTCCAGGCCTGAGTTCATAATAATATTCTGCTTTGTATTGATGAACAGTAGATGGCAGGCAGGGAGTGACATTTTTCCCCAACATGTCTTTTATTTTTATTATTATTTTTTTTTTGCCATTTTGCTTTGCTTTGTTGGATTTTATTTTGTTGATTTTGGTATATTTTTGATGCTTATTTTTCTACATGGTAGACTTAACAGAGATGATTAAAATGTTTAAAGGAAACCTTTAAAGTGTCATTAAGAGTCTTATTTTACACTGATATTTTACTTTCTGCATGTTGAAGGAGAATATTGAACTTACTGCCAATAGCAGCGGAGTCATGTTTACCTGAAGGAAGAATTTATGTCTTGTTTTCAAGTTGCAGATGTGAAAACAATCTTCAACACAAGTCAGTTCTTCACTATGACTAACGTCAGCCACAGTTTCAAGCAGCACAGTGTGCACAAAGTGGGGAGGGTCAGTAATGAAGCAACAGAGACACTATCCATAGACATTGTTCTGGTCATGGACAATAATTCTGTATGTTTTAATCCCCCTTGTTGCATGTTGTGGGATTTTTTTTAGTTGTTTTTCGGGGCTTTTATGTCTTTACTTGGAGGGACGGGGCAGTGGATAAAACCTAAAACCTAAAAGTGAACCTAAAAGATGAGAAACTTCTTTTTTTCAGTCACTAAATTTGGAGTGAATATTAGAGTCATTTAGTTACACTGTACACAAAAAAAAACAAACAACAACAACAACAAAACCCTCAATTTTACTGTAAAATACTGGCAGCTGTGGTTGCCAGGAATGTACAGTAAAAAAGTGAAAACTGATCAATTTAATTTTAATTTAATTTTAATACAATTTATATACTTGTCAGCATCATCAAATGACAGTCTCAGTGGTCACAGTTTATAATGAGCTACATTTCTGTGTGAGAACACACCGACATAGATGTACACACTTCAGTCACCTGATATGGAGAATTCTCTGAACTACTCCTTCGTCTGTTCTCACTCCTCGGCTTCATGTGAAAAAGGTTCACAAACTAAGAAGAGTTTTGAAAACTGATTTAATCCTTAAACTTTTCACATGATTCTGTGTTTTATTAGTCTGAGAAAACATTATTTAATGTTTTTATCAACCAGAGTTGAGGGATGTTCTGTGGTTAAATTGTGTCTGCTGTGTTTGCAGCGTGGAAACATCACACAGATACAGAGACAGAGATAAAACTTTATTAAGTTACAGGCCGGTGAGAGTTCAGGTAGGACCTTTATATAAACACTTTCATCTCTCTGTTTACACCAACAAACATCTCAGCTCCTTTATATAAATATTCACTTTAAGCGTGTATTTATCCATATAAGTACTTATTTAACATCACAGATGACTGGTGACTTAACATCACAGCACTTTCTTCATGTTAAGTAGACAACTCCCTTCAAACACTCTAATGATCCGAGTTTTAAAGATCTGTTTGTAGAGAAAAGTTACACCTTTAACCCCCCCAGGAAGAAAAAAATGGTCAGAGCAGCTGCCGCAATGACACTTCATTTTTTAAAATCACATTTTGCATAATAATACTGAGGATCTCAAGCAGAATTCGATGCATATTACTGACTATACTTTGAGCCTAATATGCCTGAATATCAAATCTCAGAGGTGAGGATAAAAATTTATCTTTTCAAGCAGATTCAGATTTTTCTAAGTTCCTCACAGGTAAGCTGTATCTTAAGCATCCTTGGTGATTTTCTGAACAGTGTGAGCTAAACCATCAGCACATGTATCTGATTTACCATGACACTTTTTTGTGCTTAAAGTAATTCTGCAGCAGCAACATTAAAGTATTAAAGAGGGGGTTTATGTATACACGACTGTGTCTCAAAGCCTGAGCACAAAACACTTAGTTGAACTTGCCTGTCAGGTCTGACTGTAAGTCTCCATAAGGACCTGACACTATACAACAAGGAGGAATTGAGCCACACTTGGTACATCATTACATAAGTTAATAAACATAAATAAAAAAGAAGCCAATTCTCTGTATTTGGACTGTGCAGCGCTCATTCAGTCAACAGTCAGGGAGTCCATGGATGGACATGATAGCATATCTAGCCAAAAAAAGGTCTTAGGGTTTTTAATAGGGCGCTGGTTTGACTCAGTTGGTAAACCTGGGCTTCATGTACAAATGCTGCAGTTGAAGGATCAGTTTCAAGTCTCATCATACTTTACTAGACTGGGGTAATACTGTTTCTTTCCCAGATTGTCCCATCTACAAATGCAAACACACTTTGCTCGGATTAGATTTGATAGTAGGACGGAAATCCAGGTTTATATGCCATTAATTTGCCATCAACTATGGACAGTAGTTAGAAAAACCCATGTAGCATCACTTCTAAGCCACATTGCTCAACATGCTGTTTCTTTTTTGACTTATGCTGAATTTGTTGTTTCAGAGAGAAGGTGTTTCTCACTGATGAGAGTTCCAGACAGCACCCAAAATCAAAAAACTGTGCTCTCCACCTTTAGCTGACTCTTTAAGTCTTCCAGAAGCTACTGAGCCTAATAGTTCTTTGTATTAAGATATGAACTATACGATATCTTCCCGAAAGTAAAGCCATAAGGATTACAGCCTCAAAAAATGTTGAGTATTTGAGGACAGGTCGAGCTCCATTAACTGATCCCTGCTGTAAGGACTCTGGCTCCACAAGCACAGCAATCTACAGTATGGAAACGTTATCAATCCTATCAAAGAGAGTAGAGCTCAAAAAAGCAAAACAAAACAAACAAAAACTTTACTCATTATATTTAAACAAATTAGCACACTTTTTGACATGTCAAATTTTTGTGGACTTAGTGTGTTTTTGTCTAGACACAGGCTGACTGTTTTTATATCTTTCTAGCTCTATGCTAAGCTAGGCTAACAATGCTCAGACTCGGGCTCTGTACCTAAAGGGACGTCTATGTAGCAAAGAAACTCAGATAACAGTTTGGGGATGTGTCCTCAAAAAGTAAACATATGTTTACTCCTAGATTATTTTTCTGGTTATATATTTTTGAGGTCTGCCTGCCAGTGCTTCAGTCTGATGTTTTTAGAGCTTGAATATTCAGATTATCAGGTGGTTTAAAGTGTTGAGTTTGCTTGTCTCACTTCTGAAAGGTGCTTTAAAATATACCTCCACAGAGATATGTTAAATTCACTTTATCCAATTCAAAACTAATTTTGATCCTCTTGTGTCTCCATGATTTATCCCTCTCAGAGTCACTGAGAAGTATTTTTAATTGAGTTCATTGTTTGATAGCGCCCTCAGGTGGTCCGGTGGAGCAGCAGCGCGCTGAACACATTGTCCACTGACTCTATCAACTGTCCTCCATTAAGTTCCAGCCACACCTCCTCCCACTCACTCAGCGGCACGAGGCTCACCCCAGTCACCAGCCCCGCCTCCATCACCTCCTGTTGATAGAGAGACACTGTGGCCCCTCCTGATCCCCTCCTTAGGACCATGTGGGCAGGGCCCGGCCTCAGGTTCAGTGTGAGGACAAACAGGTAGGTACCATCCACTGGTGCTGTAAAAGTGCCAGTGTTGTTGTAAAAATGACCCTGGTTCATAGACGCTTCAAAGTGGATAAGACGATTCGAGACACGCACAGGAGATCCAGCCACGAGCAGCAGAGGGCTTTCTGATTCACGGTCCAGGACGGAAACAACACCTGGATAGAGTCAAAAATCAAATAAAAATCAAGTAAAATTTCATTTTCAGCTAGCTGTCTTTTTTTTCCTGAGATAAGAAATTTTCTGAAGAAGTGAAGAGTTTATATAAAAGGTTAAGTTGAAATACATAGTTTAAATTAAATGTATTTTCCAAACTGAGGGTAAGCTGACAGACTTGTTTCAAAACATGACTCAAAAGAAGATGGAGAAGTTTAAGAGGTTTGGTAGAAAAATACATGAACCCATAGTTCCTGCTCACCTGATGTCTCCCTCCTGCTGCGATGGTTTCCCCCTCTTCCTGTCCCCTCCTTCCCTCCTCCTCTCTTCTCCTTCTTCCTGTCCCTACTCTGCACCAGCTCCCACAGTTTATCCAGCTCCAGCGTGGCATCAGATCTCACCAGCACGTCAGCATTACTGAACACACTCTTGAATACCCTCAGATGTTCTTCCAATCCTCTCTTCAGCCGCAGCACCTCTACCTGCAGTTTGGCCTCCACACCACTGGGAGGAGCAGCTCTCACTGTAGCATTGCCCTGTACCTCCTCCAGCAGGAGAACCTTCTGCCTCAGGTCTTCCACCGCTTTCTCCAGGTTCCACAAGTCACTGCCATCCACTCCGTGCTCTGGATGCCGCCCCTGAGGGTGCATGATGATCTGCCGTTCCCTGGCTGGAACTACACTGGTGCTCCTTCTTCTGTTGCCAGGCAGCCAATCCTCAGGGAGGTGGTAAGAGGAGGAGGGGGGCTGGTCAGCAGACGGTACCTCCTCTCTGCTTTCTGGGGTCACAGAAGTCAAGAATTAGTCTAAAAGTTGGTAAATCTTCCTGTAAGGACTGTTAAAAAGAAGATTTATCAGAAATTTAAACAAGAAAACCTACCACCGCTGCCACAGGGTGTCAGTCATTCACATATTTTATGTGCCAAAACAACCCTGCTGTTAGTGGACACAGGCCCTTACCCGGGCTGTGGCTTTGGGTTTTACTCTTATTTATCAAAATGTCAAACAGCATGCACAAAGTTCCTTTTCTCCAGCGTTGATGTTCAAACAGACAAGTTTTCTGATGGGTTTCAATCATATATGAAAATTGTGAAAAGTGGGCAGCTGCTATTTTGTTTTTAGCTTATAAATGAAATAGAGAAATTATGAATCTAAAAAGTGTTTGCTGATTGATTCATCCTGCCAGGTCAAGCAAACACACCAGCATCAGTTTGGATTCCTTGATTCAGATGTCAGTATTTTAACAGACATTTTAATGTCAACATTTATTTCCATGTACAACTCCAGCACTTCTTGTTTGTGCAATATTAGTGTAATTTCTCACATCTGCCACTAGATGTTGCTAAAGGGCTGTGAATAACTGCAGATCCAAAGTACAGGTTCAGCTCGAAACAGATTAGTTATTGAAAGATCTTAATTACTGAATAATAATCTGACTTCCAGTATGCAAAACACTGTGGTGACTTAAATTTAATTAAAACTTGGTTTTAACACAGTTAGCTTTACTTCCACCTCTCTGTAGGTGCTTCATACCTGGCTTGTTGCCCATCAAGGAGGTGATGCTCAGGTTGTGTCCTCTGAGTTGCTCCTGCAGGAGGCTCAGCTGCTCCTTCAGAGCCGGGATGGAGTGGGCCTCCTGGTCCTGTACGGGCCACTCCAAGAACTCCAGCACCTCCTCCCCAAGAAGCAGCTCTAACACGTCGCTGTGTCGGATGGCATCTTTCAGCAGAGAATTAAAGGAGCCGGACAGGTGTTTCATCTCCTCGGCCACCTTACTGTCGACAGCCTTCAGGCCTGAGACCTCGGCCAAATTCACAGTCACGGAGCTGCTCAGCTGGCTCAGACTCTGCTCCAGAGCACTTGTCCTAGTCTGCTCTGAGGTCAGTGTCTCCTGCACCTGCAGAATGAGATCAAGGTCAAGATAGTCCTCATGATCTCTGTGCAATCGTTTGCACATTTTGCAATGTCCATTCGTCTAACAATAAATGCAGCAATAAAACTCTAAAATAGACAAAAATCTGAAGGAAACGCACAGTAAGCAGCCAGAAGAGAAAGGACTTAGCAACTCAGCTAGCTTAAACCAGATTCAATAACACAAGACAAAGAAATGCTGAGGCCTGGTGTGGAAAAACCATCAATGTGTTGAAGAGACTGCATGTGTCTGTTTTAGACTGCTTCATAACCTGGCTCATTGAAACAAGGTGAAATGCAGTAAAATGTGTCCACTTCCTCTGCTGTGACTAGGGCTCTAAATCTAACGCTGAGACGGTTAAAAAAAGAAAAGCAGATTTTTTTCGTTTACCTGCTGGAGGTCTTGTTGAAGGGTCCCCACTGCTGGCTCCCAGTCACTGGACCCGCCCCACTGCCCTGCTCCTGCCTCATTGCTCTCATCTAGAGCTAATCTGTTCTCATTGGCCAGCTCGGTCACATTAGCCACACTCTTCTCCAGGCGAGCCAAGGTGGCTGTCAGGCCTTTGCAGTCACAGTCTGTAGAGGAGTTGTGTTTGTAGAGGATGGTGTACAGATAGTCCACATCCACGTCCATTTCCTGCAGCCGCACGCTCTGCAGACTCAGGTTCCCTGCCAGCTCACCCACTCGCCTCAGCACTACCTCCCGTGCCGCCTCCACCTCCAAACCGGTCTCCATGAACTGGATCTGACTGGTCCTGGCTGTCAGATTGATCTGCTTCCCAAGATCCTTAAAGTCCCGCCTCAGCTGCTGCACATCACCTGAGGTCATCTCCAGATCCTCCATCAGCCCATCCACCTGCACAGCAGATGATAAGAAGAAGAGAGTTTCTCCAACTAAAAGCCCAAAACTTCCCACCTTTCTTTTTCTTTCTTTCTTTCTTTCTTTCTTTCTTTCTTTCTTTCTTTCTTTCTTTCTTTCTTTCTTTCTTTCTTTCTTTTAAATTTTTCTCTCTGTTGTAAATTTCTCCAGCAGCTAAAGCAGGGCAGTGCTTTAGCTGCAGTGATCTTAGGTCATAAATGTGTCATGATCTGACCCACCTTCACTGTGTTGTTGACCACCATGTTGTCCAGGCGCTCTATGGCTTCCCACAGCCCTGTGTCTGAGGGCTGCAGGGGCCGGGCAGGAGGCAGGGTAGGAGGGGAAGGATGATCCTCTGCTTCCTGGTCCAGCTTCAGCTCAGCCAATGTGCTGTTCATAGCCTGCAGATTGACCTGAGGTGAGTAGAAACATTTGTGAATAGAGTTTTTAAGTGAGTACCGATGTGAGTTCAAACAAAATAAATCCACTTGGTGCAGTTGTTTCTTCTTTCAATAAAATGTGAATGAGTTCATTATTTTCATCGAAACTTATTTTAATATCACCCCTGTTGTCACTAACCTGCAGCATCTTCTGATGACGTTTCAGCTTTATATCAATGTCTGTCTTAAAGATTGTGAGGTTGTAGTGCAGCATTGCATGCTGGGAGTGCAGCCTGTTCTCTATATCCGTCCGCTGGCTCGCCATCTGCCTGCGAACTTCTCTGATCTGCTGAAGCGCTTCATCCAGTCTAGTGTTCAGGAGCTCATCTGCTGTGGTGTCCAGCTCAGAAACCTCAGGGGGCTCCGCCTGCAGCTCGGCCTCCAGCTGGCTGCTCTTCAGATGGGCCACGTCTCGGGCCAGGTCCCCAACCTGCTGGCTCAGTTGGTCCAGGGAGCGGTTGAAGCTCGCAAACACTGGTTGAAGCTGAGACATCACCAAAGCCATCATGTGGGGGACGGGGAGGACAGCAGGGGCTTCTTGGTAGCTCAAGTGGGCATCATCCACATTACCTGTAACTAAAAAAAAAAAAAAAACTTATTTGAGATCATTTACGTCATAGAAATTTCCTTTTTATGAGAAGGCTATTTCAAAATCTTACGTAGCTCACTAATAAAGCTGTCGAGTGTAGCGTCTCGTAAGGGTTCTCAACACTATTCAAACACTGCAGGTAGTAACTTCAATATCCCAGCTTTTTAAGAACATTTATTCTGAGGAAGAAAAAAACATTACTGAGTCTCTATTTTTGAATATTCTATTATTTTTAAACCTGTGTTTAAATAACTGATTTCTAGAAATAAAAATAAACAATAAACTCCTTCCGACTGATCGCATCAGTCTGCTGCTGAGAAATTGTCTGTACTGCCTGTAACACTCCTAAAGGAAATGTACACAACTTCCACAGGAAGCAATTCCATCTCTAAGTATGTACTAACCACTAAACACAGACGGGAACATTAACAGAGATACGATCAAGGTAGCAACTCCTGTTATATAACATCTGTTTTTGTCACTGGTGTTTCTGCAAAACTGAGAATAAGAGTTTTAGTTCATCATGAATGAGCATTTTTAGAGGATGTACTCTGGTTGGGCTCATTCGCTGTCTGATGAAGTGATCTGATGGAGCCATAAAACTTGCTGTGATTCATTCAGGGCTATAAAATATAATGAAATATATACTGAATGTTCTCTGAAATTATTTTCTTTTCAAAGAGAACTTTCTGCTCCAAAAGTAATTTCCTTTACTGTGTTTTATATTAAAGGGATTGATCTGTTCTTTGAAATGGGGTTATATGACTGCAGTGTCCAGTGTATTACCCACAGGGGATGCTGCATGGAAGCAAGTCTATCAGCAGCTGCAGATGAGGTCAGATCTACCACATAATGTTAGCATTTAGCACAGTAGCATCTGAGAATGACACGTAGATTTCTACAAGAATTAGGCTAAAATAAACTCACATTGATCAAAGCCACCCAAATCTCTTCCTGCTTTAAAAACATGAGGCTAATTTAAGCACAAGTGGAGTCAAAAACACACTCCCTGCTGAATTGTTGCTCCCAGGGGACCAGTAGATGATCCCTCTGCTCTAAAATGGAACAAGTTTAGTTTCCAAACTGGAACATAAAGTTGACACAGCCTCCGCCTGGAAAATCATCCAGATAGGGAAAAACAAATTCCCCTAAAGGGCTCAGAGCACCACGCTGCCGTTCCTACGTGAAAACTAGTCATCAAAGCACATTGTTTTTCAGTCAGCAGAGGCGCTCAGAGACTTTGTATGTTTGTTTCTCTTAGTTCAGCGGAGGTTGACTGAACACAGACCAAAGGACTCTGCTGCTCCTCCAGATGGACCTCATTGATCAGAGGTCTGAGATGCCTCAGGGCTCAGTGGATCCATCTGATCCCATGTGTTGTTATTTCTTGAGATGAAACTAACCTAACTGTACTGGCATTACCTATTTATTGCTCTCAGCAGTCAGAAATAGAGACTCAAAATGAGGATATAGACACATAGTGGATTAGTGGATTAGTGGATGTGGGGAAACAGATCCCATCCCTAGAAAAGAATCCATTAGCTTTCAGTCACATCTGCTTTGTGAGGCAGCTGAGAGAGTCTGCTTTTCTTGACTGTATATGTAGCATGTATATACTGCATATATAAAAGACTCATGTATAATTTCTAAAGCACGTTCCAATAGCAAAATGTTTGTTCTATTTCAACTTTTTTTTTCTTTTTTGTTATTGTTCTTGAATCTGCTCTTCAACTTTTATCATCGCCAGTCTAGAGTTGACCACCTTAAGTGTTTTTTGTTTCCAGCCTGACTTGCAGTGAAACATGTGATTGAACGCATGCAGGTATGTATCTGAAAGAATTAATTCAATCTAAGCTATTGCTCAAAAACAGCTTTGGGGGTCCAAGACTCTTTAAAGAGCTTCTTTGCTCTCCTCACACACTGCTTCCCTTCAGAGGTACAAAGCCTGATGATTGGTATTTGTTAATTAGAGTGGAAGTGTTCAAGGCCCCAAACTGTACCTTTTTCTGTGAAATAAATGAACAAGTTTGAAGTTTGACGGTTCAGACTTTGTTTTCAGGTTAACATCAGGTTTGGGTTCAGCTCAGGGTTAAGAGCTCAGGAATTTGGAATGGCCTCACAGGTATAGAAATACAAATGTGTGTGTGTGTGCCTCAGGTCACTGCTGTCACTCTCCCGTAGAGACACAGTCCAGACAGACACACACACATACACACCACACACACACACAGAGTGACCTCACCCTCTTTCATTGCAACCTGTTTTCATTACGAAAAACCAAACTCTCATTTCCCACATGCTGCACGGTGCTGAGGGGTCAGAGGTCACGCTACAGTGAGGCCACACTGCGACAGGAAGTTCCAGCTCACCTCAGACTCCAGCTGCTGCAGTGAGCGCGGCGCTGCTGTTTTGAGGAGTTTTGAGGTTGAAATCCAACACAAACCGGTCAGCTGGTAGTGTTTCTGTGTAATGACTGTCAGCGTGATTTACTGAGGCAGGCTGAGCCAACTTCCTGTTCGGACAAAACAACGTCTGTAGGATGTTTGCTTCTCCTGACATTTTGTTGTAAATGTCACAATTAAAAGGTAAGACAACACTAAAAGGAGCAGCGAGGGGGAAACTGTGGCAAACAGCACCAAACTCAGCAAACTCTCAGGGTGAGAGCACCGGAGAGAGTGAAGGGTGTGCCTCATGTTTTAAACGTTTCTATTCCACTGATCTAATTTCTTATCTGGAATCAATACACACATGTGATCACACTGATGTGAAACATATAGCTTCAGGCTGAAGTTAATGTAAGCAGTAGGAGGATTTAAAATACTTTAACTGTAAATTAACATCCATAACCCACAAGAGATGATCCTAATAACTGCAAAACATTAAAAAAAACAAGTTATGCAACATTATGGATTCCACCACATAACCACTCAGACAAATGGTTTTTGCACAGTCTTAGCCACTTCAGCACAGTAAGTGTGTACTTAGTTTACTATTCATGCCTGGATTAGAAAACAAATGGTTTCAACTGGAGCATCTGAAACACATTGCATACATATTTACAGTAATTTAAGGCTTCTTTATCAAACTAAGTTTATTTGACCTGCTTCTTTCTGCTGCTCTGATTAACGAAAACAGGTCTGACTTTCATCACTACTGAGGAAATTCAGGACAATGAGGGTCATTAAAACTGATGCATATAATTAATCTGTGGTCTAGAAATAATGCATGTTAAGGTTTCTGGATCAGTCTCAGGCACTGACACATCAACACTGAGGAAAAAATGTAAAATGTTGCTGAAATCAAAATGAATGGAATTTTTGTCCATAACTTGTCTTTGCTGTTGTCACTGGAGGTGTTCAGCAATTTAATAAACTTGTTGGTTCTGTTTATCATTAGCCTTTACACTGTATTTGGTTGACCCAGGTTATTATCCATCCATCCACCTTCTATACCGTTTATCCTGTACAGGGTTGCAGGTGGCAGGAGTCTATCCCAGCTGTCTTAGAGCGAGAGACGGGGTACACCCTGGACTGTTCACCAGCCAAACACAGGGCTGACACACAGAGACAGATGTTTCACACACACACTCACACCTACGGGCAATTTAGAATAACCAATTAACCTGATGAGCATGTTTTGGACTGTGGGAGGAAGCCGAAGTACTCAGAGAGAACCACCACATGCACGGGGTGAACATGCAAACTCCACACAGAAAGTTCCACCTTACCCAAACCGGGTTTCAAACTGGCAACCTTCTTGCTGAGGCAGCAGCACTAACAGCTTTGCCACTGCGCTGCCCCCAAGGTTATCATAGTTAACAAAAACTGGCAGACAACACTGATGCAGAGCTTTCTTGTTTTATGAGGATGGTTGATCATTTGTCCTCGGTGAATACAGTTTCGAAAATAGTGCAATGTTTTGATTTTTTATAACACATTGTTTCTGACATTATCACCCCTGACAACTATCCCATATAACAAACAAAGACTCAGCTAATGAAAACTGAATAAACTAAACAAATAGACTAACTAACTAATAAAAAATAAACTACAACTAAGCATTTTCAAAAAATAAAAACTAAACTAAACTAGACAACCTGTTTTAAAAACTAATTCAAACTAAACTGAAATTGAAAACAAAAAGTCAAAATGAAACACAAATAAATACAAAACTATAATAAGTTTCATCTCAACCAGAATGAAGCAGGTTTTTGTTAGAACAAAAGTCTTCAAAAGCACAACTTCCTTCCTTAATGTCCCATTTGGTGTCTCCTCTGAAGAAAGTAACCCAAATAATGTCACTTTGAAAAATGTGACTGAATGTCCTGCTCCTAACAGTGTAAGAATCAGATGAGATAACGGAATCAGACAGCAAAAACTCAGCATGAAGACTGGATGAACCAATGCAGCTGATCCTTTAAGGATGAAGTAATGCTGGTCGGTCAGTGGGGTCAAAGGTCAGAGAGAACAGAGAGCTGTGGGAACGCAAGACAAGCTCCACACAGAAAATTAAGAAAGTGTGTGTGTGATGTAATACACATGCTGGTCTAGTGATATAAGAGATCTGATGTCAGCAACCATATTACAGTATCACACATGAATACACACCACGTATGGGAGACAAAAGAAAAGAAGAAAGAGAGGATTTCCTGTGGAGGAAATCTGTGTGTGTGTGTGTGTGTGAGAGAGAGAGACTCATTGTTGTAGCCTCTTCATAGGATGTGAATGAGACACAAACACATCACAGCTCTGTCAAAATAATCCCTAGCAAACAAAAATCTGTTGAACTTTGTTTTTTGGTTAGTCACAAGCTTGACCCTTGTGCAGGTAAAACTCACCATGGCGACCTTGCTGTGGCCCATGGTGATGATGGCTCCCATGATGGCTGTGGTGGAGTTGTTGGTTGTGTGTGTTTGCCATCTGCCGTGAAGCATCATGGAGGTTGTCACCATGGCCTGGGTTCAGGGTGTGGCGTGAGGTGTTGTGTTGGTTGTCTGTGTAGCCGGTGCCATACAGTGAGCTGAGGGGGACCTGGTGGTCATTCTGTACTTGGTCTGGGTCACCGCGCTGCAGCTGGAGCTTTGCCTGAACACCTGGAACACACATTTGACAATATCATAAAGAAATATATAAAATAAAAAAAAACACCATCAGGCTGTAGATGGCAACTTTTTCACCAACAATAATGCTGATAATCTCACAGCCTTTTCCTCACACTGTTTATCTCACATGCTAAGAATCAGTTTAAGGGTTTGTGGTAAGTTTTCTTTGAAGTAAATAATAAAAACAAATAGACTTAGTAAGCGGCAGTGAGAAATGCTCTGTGATTTAGTTCAGCACCAAAGCCACTGTTATTGGATATCAGCTCCTACTCTCACTTCTTTTAAAGGTACTGTGAGTAACTTTCAGGTTGTATTGATTCTTCAGCAGAAAACATGCATCAATGGAAAACTATAAGTTCAGTTTAAACTTTAGCTTCTTATAGACCTGCTGGTTTCTTATACTTATTATCCAGTTTTACATGTCTTATTCTTTAACTACACGTTTATTCAACAGACCTTCATGAAACTGTAGCAAAGTGAGAGAAAAAGAGAGAGAAACAGGAAGTCAGACAGACAGGTAGAGAATTAGACAGACAGGCTGATGTATATGGGGAATTTCTTGCTGAGTTTCCTCAGTTTTGTTTCATTGTTAAACTCAGAATCAGGGCAACAGCAGGAAAAAGAGCTCTATATAGCTGTGACCTGGCGTCAGAGTGGAGGGCAGAAACACAGCAGAGCTGCAACAAGATGAGGAGGAAGTCCTGCAGTGTCACCAAATCTGTCCCCTTCATAGGCTCAAATCAATAGCGCTGACTTAGGACCAAGGGTTATTTAAAGTTTTTAATTTTTTAATAGTTTTATGGTGTTTGAGTTTAGGGATATGGTTCTTATTTCCAAAGATGTGCATCTGTTTTAACTTTAAATCATTGTTTATAAGCGTGAATGTTTCAAATACTCCTCAGAGGACCCCCCCCCCCCCCCCCCCCCACACACACACACACACACACACTATTTAGTAAACTGTAAATGGTTTTTACAGCTCCATCCACAGGTAACATTTTAAAGCATGTCAGTCTCTTTGTCTTTCAGTGCTGTTGTGCTGATGTTTTGGTGTTTATATTCTAATATTGTTGGTTAATGAGGCCTGAAATGACATCATGCTGCATGTCTCTGGATTAACTTCCTAAGAATCATGTTTCACTGTATGAAAGAGGTGATGACTCATCTCCGAGGCGTTCACATTGTATTTTAATGTGTTCCTGTTATTGTGTCCTGTCTCTTTCTGCTGTTTTCATGGTTTAAATGTGTTGACTTCAGCTTGCAGGAAGTAGGTTCAATCAGAGGTGTGGTGGGAGCAGACTGTACCATGCAGAGGTGTGTGTTTGTGTCCAAATGCCTCTTTATTTTTCTTTGTTAGTTAGATCAAGACTCTAAAGGTCAAAGGTCTATTTTAGTATGATTTCCCCCCCAAAACAGTCACTGTTTTGATTCTCAGTGTTCTCAGTTCCAGAGGTAAAAACACTTTGTTTTGTACGCTGCATGTTTCCTGCAGAATAACACTGAAACGAACTCTTATGCCTCCAGTGACCTTATGTTTAGCTCGATATTAAGCTCCTATGAAATGCACATATAGCAGAAGCAGGAAACAAACTGAACTGAGACAAGGAAATATTAAGTTCAGGGGGAAAAATGTATTTAAGGGCATCAAGCCATCACTAAATTATAAGCTTTAAAGAAATTGTACACAGTGCCAACATAATGCATAATCTTGTCATGCTGAGCCAAGTCCAGTCCAGCTCATCCAGTGACTGAGCTGACTTGCCATCCAGTTCTTTGAACTAGTCAGCATCTCACACGAAAAAAGTTGTTAAACCACTTCACAGACTTCTCAGACCATCTACCTTATTTTGGGGCTGAAATTGAAGCCTCTGGCCCGGGGCAGAAAGGGGGCTCCTCTGGTCTGTGTTGTCTCCATCACAGGGATGCACCAACAGCTCTCTTGTAATGACCACAGTGGTCCAGGGAGTCTTACTCCTGCAGGAGCTTGTCTTGAGCCATGCATCTACAGCTCTGCTGTAGATGCAGCTATCTTCATCACCCAACCAAGTTTGTCCTCAACCTAAACATTTATCTATCAAAACTTTCATGTTCTTTATCCATCCAACATGGGTCAAAGTTATCACAGAATCAATAAGTGAGTCCTGATCACTTCTGTAATGTTTTATAGCTCTCCAAGGTCTCCCCAGGCTGCAGGGGATGTGAGCCCTCTTCTACTCCCAGGTCTCCTTCCAGCGCATGAAAAACTCCACCCTCACATCAACTCTATTTAGTGAAATGGATTGATCCAAAAAGCAGAGACATACTCAGTTGGTTACAGTCCAAATTAAATTTCTACCTATTACAGCCCAAATACACCAGATGCGTCCCCAGTCCGACTGCATACATCAACTCACACCGGCTGCATGTTCAGTCCAGCACGTTGCAGGATTGCCAGACAGCTGGAGTCGTGAGACCAAGGAGTTCCTGAGCTTTCCACTTCATCGATTAGCCTCTCCTCATTCATGTGGGCTGTTAAACCTAAAACCTGTCAACTCCTGACCTGCTATATCCATTTGTTGTTGTAGTCAAGCTAAATACGATTTGGTTTTGACCTGGTTTGTTTTTTATCTTGAAAGTCACCGGGTGTTTTTAGGTGGTTTCCGTGCACGACTTCCTATACCAATCGATCAGCCCCACCAGAAATCGACGTGTCACAGCTCCGGCATCCAGCAAAAATAGGATTGTTGCGTATGCTATGACCAGCATTATTTGGCTTCAAATACACAAGATGCATCTGAGTTGCAGCTCCACTCGGCTGTGTATTGACTGTGTTTGTCAACTCACACCAGCTGCGTGTTCAGTCCGACAAGCCGCAGGACTGACAGACAGCTGGAGTCGTGAGACCATGGCATTCTTGCGCTTTCCTCTCCATTAACAAACCTCTCTTTATTCATGGTGTGCTGTAAAACCTCAAACCTGTTGACTCCTGGCATGTCTTTGCTCATTGTGACGTTTTCTTGCATTGGTAAAGCTAAATACTATCTGGTTTTGACACAGTTTGTTTTATTTTGAAAGTCTCAGGTTCTTTTTAGGTAGGTTCCGTGCACTATTTCCTGTCCTGCTCGATCTTCTCTACACTGAATTGACGTGTCACAGCTCCGGCATCCAGCAAAAATAGGATGGCTGCGGATGGCTGCGACCTGTCAGACCAGCTACACAGCTGAACCACAACAGAACAGATCCAGTGTAAGTCGACACATTGACTTGAATGGAAACCTGTCTGATCCAGCACTATGATGGAGCGGAGATGCAACACAGACAAAGCTGGTGTATTTCAGCCGTTAGGGTCAAAATCAGATCTGACTGATAAAAACTGCCTTCAGGATGCAACACTTTTGTATGAAATACAGTAAATTTCAAGATCTGTTTTTACCAGAACTGTCTTCTATGTGGTGAACAATTTCATTTTAATTAAATAAAAAAAACAGTTACTCTGATAAGATTCATGGTGATGTTGTAAATGTGGACAGTATCAGATGTGTTGTGCAGAACCCTCAGTGGATCTTTCAGTATCTCACAGACAAACTGTTTTTAGGCATTTCATGTAGACGTTTTTTTTGTCTGTTAGATTATCTAGTAGAAAGATAAACACAAAGCTGAGCCTGTTTGGGCTGATTAAGTCTAAAATAGTCAGTCAGTATAAACTTTCAGTAGCGGTCATCTACTTCTGCCGCCCTCGAGTGAAGAGAAGAGTCCAAACGCTGTCCATCTACCTCAGAACATTTCAAACGTCCTTCACAAAGACCACAACATGTGATCCCAGAGTGGTTATCAAGCCCCGAGCTGGTCGTGCAGGGCTTAAGTTAAAACAAACAAGCACTAAACACAAAACACTTCTTTACTTCGTCAGGTCACAGTTACATCAGTTTCACCTCCCGTCACTCTGCTGTGACCTCTGACCTCCTCGTACAGTGTGTAACTAAGTTAGCTGATGACAAATCTTCATTAGGACAATGACGCACTCTCTCTCCTTCAGCTTGTGAGTCACTTTGTTTACAGACTGAGGATGTGGTTTGACCTTGATAGTGGGAGCAACTCGCCCACACCTCCTTCCCATGAGGGTGGGTGGAGGTTTGGGGGGGGGGGGTTAGACCTCCTCCTGACCTGATCTGAAGGTTTATCGAAGCTGAGCCACACAGCTTCCTCACTTTGTTAAGAAGGCAGGAATGAGTCAGAACGGTTTGACATGTCCTTTTTTAGAGACTGGAGGTCAGGAGTGTGTGTGTAAATAATTATGGACATGTTTTACTTTTGCTGTGGACACATAAATCTGTTGTTCATTGTGGGGACTCCCCTTGCCTTAGGAAGTCCCCATAACAGTTTTCACTGGGTGACATCCAACAAGTCAACAGATTCTGTTCACTTTATGGAAAGCAGGACATCAGACCATGTGGCGTATGATGAATCCAGTGTGGGTTGCTGACAGAGGGTCCCACTACACAATCTAACCCCACTCACTGCAACAAATTGGGCTCACAAGGCTTTGTTCAAACAGAACATCTGAGCCATAGTTGTCAAAACATAGAACAGAATCAGGGTCCATTAGGCGGCCAAAAAACGATTCTAAGACACTTTATCCGTTTGTATTTGAAACAGGGAGTTTATAATTCAGCCACAAGTTTGGCCAAGATTAAGCATTGCCTATCTCTCAGTTTTGGTAGTGGAGAGTCTAAAGGTTCAAATTCCCAGACTTAGTTATTCAAAGGTTTGGGTAAAAATGACAGGAAATAAATCAAAGTTAATGTAACATTCTATAAAGTGATGAAAACATGTTGGCATGTGTGTGTTCCTGGGCCCAGAGGGAAAGAATCAGAAAACACAGCAGGAAAACGGATTTTTGATTCAAGTTCAGAGTTTTAGGATTCATCACTCAACTTGAACATCAGCACTGATGTTTAACTTGTAGTGACTGCATTTAGACTCTAGTCTCCTCTCATTGATAGAGACGCTTTGAACACTTTTATTATTTTTTTATTTAAGGTCCTAATAATAATAATAATAAAACAACGACTGGCTTATGTTGCATGCATGCACATTCACATGTAGTCCTGTTCAGTAACAAATTGCCATCAGGATGTTTAATCTGTGCTGTGACTGTTGATGGTATCTGCAAGAGCAGATACCATCAAGCTGTTGATGGAGAGGACCGCAAACTTTACCAAACCTGTGTCCTACAGTCACTCAGACAACTGATAGGGTTAGTGTTGATGAGTGAATTTAACAACTGAGTAGAAAAGTGAGTGGTCAAAAGACGACAAAAAACACTGCATAATTACAGTCCATGTGCCATTTATCGTTAGCAAGCTGCTAATATTAACAGTTGTCTGATTATTTCAAAATTTTGCTTTAAGGAATATTTCAGGGTTTTTATTAAGTTTGTATGTAGACTCTAACCCAAGCACTTATCTCAGTTTAAGTTCTACTGAGAAATTTTTCAGCACTTCACATTGCCATCAGAGATTTGTTCACTGTATTTGAACAGAAACAACGAGTGTGTCTCTTCCCAGTGAGAGAAGTGTAGTGCTACACCCGTGGCACAGTAACTTTAATGGTAATTTCAGGTTGTTATAATCCAAAAGGCTCCTCATTGTCAGTTCAGGGTAATGCTGTAAAGAGTTAGGAGTGAAACAGCCTCATGTAAGAATGCTCATGTAATGTGGACTCAGACTGAGACCCAGGAAGGGTGGAGTTGACTTCAACCTGAATAAGATTTGGTGACTCAACAACAACAGGGCACTTCTGTAGGCTAAGGCAGAGAACCACTGCCTTTAATACAGTGGATACAATCTTCAAAGATCTTCATAAATAAACCCAGTCCTAGTCATTTGTTGTTCTACATGTATCCAGGAGATTTCAGTTTTTAGAACTAATTCATCATTTTAACAGTTTTTTTTATTTTTAACATGGACTAAATCAAAACATCTTGCTTCAGCAGCACACGTGTGGTGGTGCATTTCTGCATGGTAAAACTCTTTGTTCTGAGCACAAAGCTCCAAACTGTGTTAGCATCAGACCCTAGCTCAGAAAGCTAATCAAATAACACAAAAAAATCACCCCCTGAGCCTCTGATTCAACAAAACACACACGTAGGCATCAGGTTTTTGGCTAGCCAAAAGGTGCATTCAGGTCAAAAACAGTGAACCACAAGAGAAGTCCATGAAACAGCTCCTTCAAGAACCAGTCTAATAATAGTTGTCAGTAGTTGACAGTGTCTAAGGTGTCTGTTTGTGTGAAGCGTTGTAACTCTTACAGTGTATAACAAGCTATTGAAGCAACAGCTCTGCTCAGGGTTAACACTCACATCCTCTATCTCTCAGCTGTCTACACCTTCATCCTCACTTCGATAACAAACAGCTTCTGGAGTGCTGATAAGTTTGTTCTTCTGGAGGTGACAGGGTGGGCTGCTGGTCTTGTTTACCATGTCTCCTCCAATTTGTTACTGGTTATGATGTAAAAATAATTTAGCTTTCTTTGATCTTCTCAGGTTGTGTTTATCTTCCTTGTCACATTTGTTTTGTTGGCCTCTGACCACCCTGAAGCTAAATCAACCTGCTTATGTTTATCATCTGAACCTGTAAATAGATTGAACTCTTCCTGTGTGAAGTAATCTCTCTTGTCACTGCTCCAGATGTGGGAAAACAAGGTTCAATCATTTTGTAGAAACTACCATCCACTTTTAAGCAAAGATCCATGTTCCTGCATGAATGTATTGATTTTGTGTTGCATGTGCATGGAGTGTCAGGAATCTGCAGGAACAGATCTGCAGCTGTGTGATGCTGTGCACAGACACAGTGTTTGTTTGGCTAGCTACTGACATCAGCATAGGATGCTTACAGTAACAATGTTAATATCAACAGGTGTGATGTTTATCATGTTCACCATTGAGATTTAGCAAGCCAGCACACCAGGTACATGTGTACCAATGAGATACATGTGTTATGATACACTTTCTGATAGTCATTTGATTTCTGTGTCAAACCTGAGCACATGTAGAGTGAAGCATTGTGGGTAACCCACCTGAAGAATGTGGTTCTGTCTTCACTGGTTCAGATACTTCAATCAGAGCCAGTTTCTCAGGATTCAGCTGTGCATCAATAACTGTTGGCGACAAACAGAACAGGATTAATCAGACAGGATACTCGTCACTCATCTCTGAAATCAGACATAAGCTGTTCGCACATCTGTTCTGCAGAGCTCAACGTGTGACAGCTCAAATCTGTCCAAACGTAGATGATATGCTGAATGAGGAGGGGACACTTCTTACCAAAGACTTGTAAGCTCTTTCATGGAGATTTATGAATTTCAACATTTATAACAAAGCTTTTTCCATAGAATGAACAGAAAAAGCAACTCACTAAGATTCAAAACACTTTCATCCCTGTTCTGCAAAATGGCTAGGGGTGATATTGAATTATTCATCACAGTTATTTCCAAAGCTCATCAGATGGTAAAACAATCCATCTGAAACTGGTGTTTGTTGAGAAAATGGTTTTCTGTCATAGAAAGGGAAAGGGAACACTTTGAACCACATGTGGATCCATGATGGATCTTTAATACATCCTGTAAACCAGCTTCGCCAAATGTTCTGCAGGGCAGACTGAGTTGCTTGTAACCATTTGGGTATTCTTTCTGTATCAGAGCATGTCTTTTTGTCTTAGTTGCACAGGTTTATCAAAGACACAAGCTGCACATTTATTTTGTAAATCAGATCCACGTTCATCACTAATGGCTGAAATGACTTTAAAAGGACTTTCCTCCCTGACTGTCGTTTAAGGCCAAAAGTTATTATTTTTCCCACACGGACTTTCAACACAAACAAAAGGAGACGTACTGAGAATAGAAGAGAGGAAACACTGCCCCCCCCCCCCCCCCCCCCCCCACACACACACACACACACACATTGAGTTTTCTTAGAAGGATGTTCAAAAATAGGCTTCGGAGGAAAAGAAATAAAACTGTGAACGGGGGAAAGTTTGGTCAGGTTTCTATTCTGAAACTAAATCCAAACTGAAGTGGGTCTGAAGAAGTCCAGTCTAAAATAATCTATTTATTATTATGCACAAGTGAAACTGACCTTTCAGAGCCACCTCTGGAGTCCTAACTAGGCCACAAGGGCATCTCAAACACATCAACAGAGGACTCTTTGGAGTGCAGATACAGGATGTGATCAGCCTAACTTATTATAAGGACTTCAAGCAGGAAACAACAAAATTATTTCAGACTGACATGACATGACATCCATCCTGCATGACTCAGAAACCAAACTTAGGGCTCCCAGGCTAACATCACAGATATAATTTCCAAAATGTTTGTTTATTTGTCCTTTAAAACTGTCTTGCCTAACAAATGGGAATCCCAATGCATTTAAATGAAAAGCTCTTTTTGCATAGTTAAATTTGGGAAAATGTAACCTTCTTTTGTTAAAGTCATGTGATTATAGCCATCAGCTGAAGGCACTTTAAGGTTGGTCAAGGTCTTTGGCATTAACCGGCAACCACCATCACTGACTTTCAAAATGTCTTGATTGAAATCAAAAGCTGACATCAAAGAGACAGTGTCCAGGTTTTCTCCAGTCTACACTTGAATTTATCACATGGATACATTTAAAGGGCTGGATTCACTTATTGTAGATTTGCTTCAAATTCACACATTTCCGTTCAACACCCAGACTATCACGTTTTCTTTATGCCCTATAATGTCTGACTAAAAATTGCCATTTGAGTCAAAAACGATGGTCTTATTCTGTCATATATAGAAGCCGTCATCTGGCCCAACCTCAGATGAGTTTATGTCAGACTTTTAAAGACTGCACCAAAAAAAAAAAACTTCCTTGAAAGTTTCAAAGACCCTTCCAACAATACATACACTTACCACCTATTACCAACCCACTGATTCATCATTGTTGAAGTAAAGCTGGTGTCTGTCCACTCACCTTTGTCCTCACAGTTGTTTCCTCCATGTCCTGGGCAGCATCTCCACAGCAGAGCAGTGACGATCCTCTGCTCAAGCTTGTAGAGTGGCCGAGTGGACAGCTTGTACCTGGACACATTAACACAGAGGGAGGTTAAATAGCTCAGCATGAGCACAAACTCGTATTAAGTTATTTAAGACTGAATGGGTTCAATTTGTGCTTTTAAATAGAGCAGCAGAATGCCTTTAATCTAGATCAGCTTTCTTTCAGTTATACTTTCGTTAAATGGCATTTTAGTTGTTTAACTGTCTCCGTCTCTTTTGATCAACTTTAACTGAACACAGATGCTGTTAGCCTCCAGCTGCATGTGTGGATTTAACTACTCTTTGCCTATTTCATAAAACTAAACATTTTGCCTGCAACATTTTACTTCATTATTTTTGATTTTTTAAATTTGTTTTAAATTATTTTACTATTTCATTTTTTTCTCATCTGAGAAATAAGATGTTTCTGAGAAAATAGTTGCCTAAGCCTGTTAAAGTTTTTCCACATCTGCTGTTGCTGGTAAGAAAACGTACCCAGCCAGGTGATTGGAAGTCCAGCAATAAAGTTATCAGAGTCAAGTTAAAGTTGAGAGAGTGAGTCCAACGCGGTTTAGCTTAAATTCACTTAAATTGAGTCTCACCATAGCAGTCATTTTACAGACTGAACCTGCTTTTAAATATAAAGAAGTTTTGTTTTTGGTCCATAAATTACCCAAGCAGTATTTAATCTGCTCAGAGCAGAGGCCTGCAAAGCAGATGAGGCTTGAAATGGTTTCATCTTGTATCCAGAATTTTTTTACACATCCTTATTCCTGAAAAATTCAAACTATGAAAGTTCAAAGCTGACGTGAGAAACTTTTGGTTTCTGTGTTTTGGCACCCCCTGTGTGGAAAAATATATGAATGCAATCAATAATAAAATATTAGGTTATAACTCTATATTATCCTTTTATCCTTGTAAACTTGTGTTTACAGGAAATGTTTGAGTGCTTGAATGTTCACCTTTAAAGAGTATTCTCACTGTGTGGTGTCTGCCTTTTCACCCAAGCACAGGATGTACTTACATGACCACCTGACAGTTTGGCTCCTGACTCGGACATCGATTCTGAGACCTGACGATGTATTTCTCTGTTCCACTCACAACTGCTGTAGTGACCACACGCTCCTGCACGAAAGAGCACCAGTTTCTGCAGAACACAAACAAACACACACGGACACAAAGTCAGGATACCGATGCAGGGCGATAGCACGTCCACAACGCTTCAGGGAAACGGATGAGATCATTAAGCAAGACTTCAGTCTCACACACGCACACAGTGTCTGGCTTTTTCTGAGTTTGTGTGTTTCCAGTTCATTTATTGATGCCTCCTTCCTGTTTGGGGTCAAAGGTGAAACCCGGTGCCCTCTACTTCCTGACCACCAGCATTGAACTTTGAATAAAAGTTTGACCATTTGGAAAGTTATGTGAGAGGACACATACCAGTCTTATAAATCCCAGAAAATGACCCTGCATAAAATTTTAGTGTGACTTAGCAGTTTTTTCAGGTTCATCAGTGAGCGGTAAAAGAGTGGAAATGAAGATATCATCTATTCAACACGGGCAGGCTAGCTGTTTGCTCCTATGTATGTTTCTTTTCACATTGCTAAGCTAACCAGGTGCATGTTTGGGTTCGACATTCACTGTACTGACACAAAACTGAACTATCACCAAGAGAAAAATTAATGTTTTACGATGGGACAAACAGCTTCTGTCTTAACTGACCTCCAGAACTATGAGACAAGAAAACACAACAAGGAGACAAAACTACACTCGTGTATTAAAGCGGTATACACGCAAAAAGCACCACCAGATAGGGGAAACAATGCAGGTGCATATAGACCTTAGTAAGACACAAATGTATGAAACAAATCCACAACAAGACCTTTAACTTACTTCATACAGTGGTGGGTAACTACTATAGGTAAGCAATTAGGTCTAATGACAACACTGTTGAATGTTTTGAGTAAAAATGAAGAGAAATATTTCACTTATTCATTTAGCATCGTTCACTTTATTCATAGTTAATCATAGACCCTCACCTTGAAACTGTTGTATTCATTTCACAAGGGAACAAATGAGCAAAGATTTATACATTTATAATCAGAGCTCTGCTTGTTTAAAAAGCTGTCACACTCTCACACTAATAATGTGTTAACACTCCTGGTCGTTTATTTTCGTACTCTGTGCTGTTTCTGTTTCTCTGTCAGTCACAGTAGATATCATGGAGTCACTCTGTGTTGGCTGTTGTCCTGGTTAGTAAATACCTTAAGACCCCTCTGTCTGACATGTCCTGTGTCTCATCCTGTGTGTGTGTGTGTGTGTGTGTGTGTGTGTGTGTGTGTGTGTGTGTGTGTGTGTGTGTGTTGATGTTGGACTGTTTGTCTCTGTACTTCCTGTCTATGGCCTCTGGCTGACTGTGTCACCATCAGCTTGGAGAGTTCAGCTCCACTTTCATGTTTCACAATCAGTCCTCTGTGTCTGAAGTGTTTCTTTATACAGACAAAGTCAATGTTCAACGTTCACTCTGTAAACACAGAAAATAGCCTCGTAAATCCGACTTATCTTGCTTTTTGAATATCACAACCTTTATCTTGGCTCGATCAGATGTCATGAGAGAGAGAGCTAGGTCTCCACCCACCCTCCTTTTAAAAAGTATGTCACATAGTTAGCGTTTGGTCTGTATAAGCTTTTAGAAGGTCAAACTGACTGCAGCTTTCAGCTCAGATGGAGCTGTATTTTTTGTAGTCTAGTATGGATTATCATTAATCTATCATCTTAAAATATTCTTGAATATATAAATTATTCATATGGATATAAAAAACTAAATTTGCATCGGAGCATAAAGCATGCAGGAAGCATCAGCTCTAAGTACAAGCTCTCACCTGCAGTGTCTTAGACCTGCATTCTTTCTAATGGCTGTAGTCCAGAGGACTCCACTGCTTCCAGATTAAAGTTACATTATGTAAAAGTATAGACGTCTATGCTAAGTGCTTTTTAGGCTTCACACTGCCCCTCGGAAACCTCTTTAAAATGCTTTACATGATTTAAAGCTATTAAAAAACAACAACACTTTTTTCCCTTGAACTGCAGTTTTATGAAACCTTTAATTCAGCCTCTGTCTGAAACGCTTTGATTTGGCCGCTGTCTCTTTAAGTCAAACCCCCCACCTTCTGATTGACCTGCCCTCTGGAGGCCTGTTTTGGGTGGAGCTATGGGCAGGCCTTGGTGTTTGAGGCCTGCCTCTTCAATGTGTCGCGAACCTGCAAAGAGACTATTATGTAATGATCTCATCATTTCACCAAGTCTCTTTTAGATCTCAAGATGTTTATTTATTTATTTATTTATTTATTTATTTATTTATTTATTTATTTATTTATTTATTTATTAGGTCAGACTATTTAGAGCGATTTATTTATAGATTCTGGGATTTCTATGAAAAATGTATGAAAATCCATCATTGTTGCTTCATATCCATGCTTTAAGAACAGGAAACCATAATAGCCCCTCTTTTAAGATATTTTAACAGATGCACACTCTTGGATAGGTTCCATGTTTTGTTGGGTAGGTTGTACGTGTAAATGTAACACATAATTTTCCTGCCATCCCCACAGCTAACTCACCATATAAAACTAGGGTGAACCGATATTAGAGAGCAGTAGGAATATTGGGGATATTCAAAATCAGTGGTGGTGAGATGATATGGCTTTTGTATTATGAGACCAACATGGAACAGGATTAACAAAGTATCAGAGGCTGAAGCAAATAAATCAGTTTCAAAGGAAGCAAAGATGTCTGAACATCTGGTTGTTCACTCAAACATATGATCTATTGCCCCCCAGTTTGTTGTCAACATTACACCATTTGTAACTTGCTATTGATAACATGTCCTACATCCTTAGCCTCATCCTCACCCGCGACCCCCTTGATCATCAGGGGGGACTGTACAACGTGAAGGATATGTTTAATAGAGTAACCTTAGACAGCTTCATACTGTATGCTCTATAACTTGGAAAAGCTTCACGTGACATCCCACACAGAGCTTTGACATCAGACACCCAAAGCTGTGGACAGGAAAAACTTCCTCATCCTGAGCTGATATGAGACATTTCCCCTACAAATGCACACTCAGGAACTTACACATCTGATAAGATTATTACCTGGCTGTGTTAAATACTCGATTAATGATGAATTCTCCAGAACAAACGTGGTGCTAAAGACAGCCAGATCACACACGTGTCTCATCAAATTTCTCCACAAAGCATCTGTTTTATTATCTTTTTGTCAGCAGGGGTCAATATTGTGTAAGCTGGGGTTTGTTTGGCTTTTGGTAAAAATGACCAAATCCCTCTTGATCTGATTTAGGGAATGCCATTGGACTGTCTATAGTAATTACTTGAAGATGACTTTGTTCCCACAAGATGTGGACACTGGAGTCTTGCACCAAAGCCGAGTGTTAAAAATAGATCTGTTTTCTAAATCTGATCCCACACAGGGCTCAGCCTGTCAACCTGGTTTCTGCTTTATGCAACCACTCTCCCCCTTTGACCTCTGACCTGTGAGGAGCATGCAGTTGATAAATGTTTACAGGGTATAATTAACACTGTACAGGGTCAGCTGAATACAAACACCTGCAGGCTCCTGCAGGTTAGAGGACTTTGATGCAGCAGTGCACCTAAAATCATCCGGAGTGGACAGAGGACAGATTTATTGGTGCTGGAACAACATCAGAGAAAAGAAATTTTAATCTTCAGCTTCAGCTTAATATGTCGTGTCAGACTGAAATCCAGAAGGCATCAATTAAAGCATTTAGTATTCCTTCTCATATTTTCTCCTTCACATGATGCAGCTTATTCTCTCCCCCTCTAGGTATCTGTATAACTAGTGAACTAAACTCTTGTAGGTGAATTTTCATCAGGTCATCAGTGACCTGATGTGAATAAAGGCTGTGACAACAGAGTATATCAACATTTAGTTTCATTATAATACATTGCTTTTCATGCCCCTTGCATTGATACATTAAATTGATTAAAAATGTCTGTATTTACATAAAATTTCATTAAATAATGCAGAGTATTGCAAAGTGTTGTTGTACATTAGATGTAATGATTTATGTATTGTGATCTGTGATATCTTTACCTCCTAGAAACATTAAAGAGGAGGTATTGTGCCTCTTTTAGGCTTTATATTAACCCTTTGGAACCCCTGAAGAAGCGTTACATCGTTCACAGCTAAATAAAATTCTTTTTCTCACATTTGTGTTTCAGAAACTTTTACTTCAGCTTCTGTCTGCAACACTTTGTTTTAGCTGCTGTCTCTTTAAGGCAACAAGCGCCACAAACCCCCTTCCCTCTGATTGGGCGAGGTCTGTAGGGGACAGAATTTTGTGTTTGAGTCCTGCCCCTCAAACATGTCATGAATCAGTTCTGTATAGAATGACCTCATAATATCACCAAGTCTCTTGAAGCTATTGAGCAAAGTTTTAGAACAGAGCAATTTTATCAGTTTACAGACAGATTCAGGGATTTCTACAACTTATGAATATGTAGCAGTTTGACAATCTACATACCTTTAATATGAACATCCAACATTATTACTTTATATCTTTGTTTAAATGATGGGAAAACATAATACCCCCTTGATATATATATATATATATATATATATATATATATATATATATATATATATATATATATATATATATATATATATATATATATATACACATATATATATATATATATATATATATATATATATATTGGTATACATGAGTGTTAGATCATTTAGAGTTCTTGACACCTTGAGACTGAAGATAATATAAAGTTACTTTTCTTGATAAATGAAAAACGCTTCCTCAAATTGAAAGAAAATTTATGGTAAAGACAGATTTTCAGGTTGAGTCCCAGTCTTTGTGTTTTGATCCTTTCTGAAGGAACCACATCATCTGCAAAAAGAAGACTTTTAGTGATTATACTTTTGTTTTTCATTACAGAGATAAAAAAAAAGACTGAAGTGGGTTTTCCATATTTTTTTTTCTTTTTTCTAATTTTAATAGTCAAATAAATAAATGATTTAATAGCTGTGATTTGTAACCCCAAATGTTCAGTCAGACTTCAGACAATTCTTTGACAGAGCAAGACCCCCCTGAATAAAGTCAGCTCTTAGTTTACCGTGATGTTGTTTATCGTTGTTTTGGGTCCCAGACAGAGCGGAGAAACATCCACAGCTTGTGTTTTACACTTTTTAAATTGAAAACTGTCCCACAATTAAAAACCATGTGTCAGGCTGAATTGATGTGATCTTGTGAAAGAGAAGACGTTAGATTCTTCCAATACAAACATCCCAACATTTGGTTTAATTTTGAGCTGTCAGTCATTCTTTGTTCAAACAGTACTTCTCATCTTGGACCAAAAACCAGCTGGACTTCCTGTCTTTATTAAGACTTACTTCTTCAAATGTCACAGCTGTGGTCTGTAACAAGTGTCGCTTTTGAGCTGTAGTGTTCGATAAGATTTGTTTTGTTCATGGGAGAGGTTCTCAAGAGTCAGAGAGAGGACTTTGACTCATCCTGGGAGAGATGAAGGAGCACAAGAGCACAAGAGTTCAGGATCAGGCTGAAGGATGAGCCAAAATCTGGATAATGCAAGAGCCTCAAAGTGCAAACAGAAAGGGATAACACTTCAGTAATAAATCTGTGATTCAGTTTTATATCATAATAACCACTTTATGTTACAGGAAACTCTTCCAAGAAGATGTTTCATCATTGTTGGGGATGATTTAACTCTGATTTGGTCCCCTGTGGTTCTAGCAGGATAAATTAATAGCAGAACTTACTTTGTTTTCCTGATTCAACCATTCAGGAAAGGCTATCACAAAACAATGTGATAGCTGAGTGTGTGATTAGGTTACCCTCAGCACCCTTTAACCCTCCCTGTCTCTGCTCTACTTTAAGGCCCTCTGACCTCTCACTGTATTGCAGAAAAAAGCCCTCTTCTGGTTGCTCTTCAGGTTCATAAGCTAAATATCAACATTAATCCTCCTGCATGATCTTAAGACCGATAACACTGTCTTTAGATCAACGTCTCTTTCACAGTGGTCTAGCCTTTGAGAGTCATTCTTTCATCTGCCAGCTGCGTGCCTCCAGATTATGGCTGAATGAGTAGTAAATGATGCCTTCATGGTCACGTTATCTGCAGGTTCCGCTCTCTTTGATCTGAGCCAGCCAAGCTTTCTGCTCACTGAGCCTCCTTCTCTTCTTCTTGATGTTCTTCTTCTGCCTCTACTTCTCCTCCTGCACCAACAGCTGCTCCTTTTGGTTTTATTCTTCCTTTTATTTTCCACTATTAATTTAACAGTAAAGGTCACAGGGCTAACATTTACTTTGAGTAAAATAGGAGCGCTGATACATGCAGCCGAGGAGGCAGAGAATCACAACATCATAAGGGACTGACCAACGTGGGCACAAAGACAGGAAAAATGTGTGTTTACCCTTGAAATCTAAGGGCATGTCTTGAATGTATTATGTTTAGCTCTTTATACACTGAAAATGGTTTAACAGGAACTGAAGCAAGTAGAGGCTGAAAAACTTTAAATGAATCAAAAAATATTGAACTGAGAGGATATTCATCTGTAGGCCAGGAAATATACAATAAATTAAGACAAGTCTGTGATATTCTTATTCCTTGGATCAATTCATGAAAATGAGTTCCCACGAAGCCTCAAATCCTCTTTTCTTGTAGCTGAACAACAAACTTTTCAACCTCCTCTTCACCACCACTTAACTACCTGTTGACCTCTGACCTCTAAAGCAAGTATGCACCCCTTACCCCCTCCCCAACTTGAACAATCAGCCTCCAATGATAACCCTGAGTCTAAAAAAAACAGAGCTGCTCTCCATTACAGCAGCACAGTGTGGACTCACAGCACAAAGAGCTCAGTTTGAAAACGATGTCATTAGAGCGGCGTTTAAAGTGGGGGGCGGGGGGATCCTTGAAGGTAATGGAGGGTTGTTTTGTTAAGAACCTGCAGGGATCATTTTATCTGAAAATCTGTGGATGAGTCCTGTGGTTTAATGTATGGATGTGGGTCAAAAAATGACAGAGGCCTCGCTCTGAAAAACGTCACCCGAGACATCTGATCCTCTTATTTAGTCTGTCAGTCTCAGAGAGTGACACACTCTGAAAACAGGCCATGAAACCAATGTTTAAATCTGAAAATGCAGCAGTTCTTTCACATCAGGGAACATAAATGTACACTGAGCCTTCGATGTGCCCATCTGTAAGAACAAACAAACAAAATAAAGTATGTCATGTACTTCACTACTCCTTGTTTCCCTGTCATTCTAGGGTTAACAGGGATTTCTCGTGTTCATAGCTGTTCCATTCCATTTTGGTTATTTTTGCTATATTCCATCACGCACATAACTCTTGAAATCTTTTGACATTTTCCACATACAATTTTCCATACTTATTCATGCAAGTCCCAAAGTATGATTTCTGCAAGATAGAGGGTCAACCTTAGAGAGTCAAGCAGGTAAAAGTCAGGAAAATTCAGGGGTTGGTGGATGGTGGTCAAGTTTTTAGCTCTGTTGTGTATCTTGTGAATGTAATGAAGCCACTTCCAGAATAAGAATCAAAATAAGAATTGGATTTGTAGATGTGTGTTTCTTATGGTAGTTGCGACATTATTTTTCCTGACAGTCTGCTACACGGATTGTGCTTGTCTGTCTCTTCCTCTCTCTCTCTCTCTCTCTCGCTCTCTGTTTGTTTGTGTGTCTGTGAATGCAACGGGGTGAAACTCTGCAGTGCAGTGTGCGATACAAAGAGCAGAGGAGAAATATGAATTCCCGACCATGAGGCAGAAATTACATCCTGTAACGTAAATAAGATAAATAACATAAAGCTATTTAGTCTCTTGAATAAAATAACAAGGTATAGACCTGATTTATAAGACAGGCAATGCACTGCTCCTCTTTGCCTCCATTTCAAGTTTTGAATGAGAAAATGCCAACAAAACAACAGTAAACTCTCTTGGCATCTTTTGGTTTTTAAGAATGGCTGTTTTCCACCGCTTATCGTTGGTCACGGTAACCCCTGACGTAGTCTGTGCTTCACTCACGCCTTGCAAAGAGTTGGTGCTTGCGAAATACCAGTTTTGAGCGTCTGGATCCAGTTCTTTATCAGTGGAAATAAAGAACCAGCGCTAAGTCACTGGCCTGGAACTAACACTAGCACCAGCTCGGTTGAAAAGGGGTATCTGTTCTTTATCCTGTTAGCTGACATGTTTTATTAAATTAAACTTGGAATATGTCAACATACAAATAGCACTGATATGGCCAAGACAGAAAACTGCTTATCTGCCATCAAGGAGCAGGCTGTCCAGGAGCCTTAATGCTTTCAGAATTTTTTCAGGAGAGCACATCTGAAAAAGATTGCTGTGACTAAACGAGTTGGTGAAGTCTGTTCCTGTTTGTGGTCATTTTGTGCCACTTTGTCAGTTTAGTTGTTTTGGATATTGGTCAGGAAAAAATAAAGAGCCAAACGTTTGTTCATTGTTTGTTGTTGTTTTGTATCTTTTGAATGTTTTAAGTGTAGTTTGTCGAGTGTTGCCAGCATCTTGAACTCATTTTTAATCATTTTTTTCATCATCACTTATTCTATTTTACAGTATTATTTTCTTTTTTTTATTGTAGTTCTCAGTCTCTTTATTTTCATTTTGTAGTTATTTTAAATTTATTTTTTATTCTTGTTTGATTGTTTTTTTTTTTTTTTTTTTTTTTTTGCGGCTAGCTTGTATCTCTTTGAACAGACATCCAGCTAACACTGCTGTCAACACAACACTGGGGTTTTTATTTTAAGTGGAGAGATAAAATAATAAACCTTGACTACAGATTTTCTGCTCAGTGGGGAACAGGAAGGATTGGTCTGGTCTATTACCTGGGGGACTAACAGAGGGAAAGTCCACTGCCTGTCTGAGACTCATAAAATCATAAAATTAATGTATGGTGTCTGGGCCGTTTCTCTCTCTCCGTCTCTCTCTCCGTCTCTCTCTCTCTCTCTCTCTCTCTCTCTCTCTCTCTCTCTCTCTGTGTGTGTGTGTGTGTGTGTGTGTGTGTGTGTGTGTGTGTGTGTGTGTGTGTGTGTGTGTGTGTGTGTGTGTCAGCCTGGGTGGTACCAGCCTATTATAAGCCTGCTGGCAGTCAAAACATTTAACAGTCCCTGCTCGGCACTTCCAAATGAAGGAGGAACATTTTATACTCAACTGCTTGACAATGTTGCTTTGACAGGACTGCAAACAAAGCTGTCAAACTGCCAAACCAAACTTGTGGAAAATACAGTTTTTGTTTGTAGTTCCCCTAAAAGAACCACCAAAGGTTTTACTAACTCAAGTAGATGTTTTGCGTTTTACATAAAAAAAAATCAAAAGAGTCAGCGAGCCTTGTCTCATCGGGCTGTGGAAGAGGAGCGCTGCATGCATCTGTGTAACTATACTAAAACTATTTCAGACCAAGGACCACTTACCCCCCCCCCCCCCCCCCCCCAAATAACCTCATGGACCACCAAGCTAAAAAGCCCAAGAACAACAGCTCAGATAGCCAAATGATGTAATACAAACTAGCATCATAAGCACTGGCTACTAGCACTGGCACTAGGGATGCACCGATATGGAAATTTTGGCCGATATCGATATTCGATATTCGATACTAATATTTCTGTTATGGTTGGTAACCAGTATTTACTGATATCTATGTATGTTAAAAAATATATAGTTTCTTAGATGATAAAATTTTGTTAAAACTGAAACTTAAGTAAACTGAATTTTTGAATGTCTTCTTTTATTTTCAAAAGGTGTTTCACTTTCAAATAAGAACATTACAGGGCTACCATAAACACAAGTAACCAACAGTGTCACTTTTTAGCAACCCTCACAACTTGTAGCAAGTTAAAAAACTTAAACTCTTAACTCACAAAACTCCTATGATAAAGCCTGGATCATAAATTATAAAAAGGATCATAAATCAAAATAATATCCTGACAAAGTTACCTTAACAAACTTACCAATATTCATGGCAACTCCCACCCATCACATACACAAACAGCAGCTAGACAGATATACACATTGGTTGTTAATATCAACCCAGTTTTACTCATTGGGCCGATACTGATATGCTAAAAAGAGACAAATATTGGCCGATACCGAAATTTATGCCAATATATCCTGCATCCCTACCTGGCACTAATGTCAGTTTCCACAGCGTCCATAATGTTCACTGTAGCTGAAACATCTTGCCGCTGCACCTTCTCCTGGCCAATGTTAGAGGTTTTCTCTTCCTTATTTGATTTTCTTGTTTTGCCTGTTGGCTCGTTAATGGAGTAACATTAGCTTGACCATTTTCTCTGAGGGGGAGTTCAAGGAAACCTTTGTGAGTCCCTGGAACTTGTCTTTTTTTAATGTTCCATAAAAAATAAAAAAATAAAAAATACTTAACTTACTGTCAAGGCGAACCACTTTGAGGTACTGGTGGACCACAATTTGAAAAACACTGGTCTACGACAATTAGAACAGGATAATTTGCCTCCACCTCAGTGGGCGGTGACATGGGCTGGTGGAGCTGTGGTCTAGATATCACACCAGTTTTTGATTTCAACTATCTGACATATTGTTTACACTGCACCCAGCCACTGGGGGGAGCTCTAAATATTTCAGCTTGACTTACAAAGAGCTGTTATGTCTGTGACATTATTCAGAGTTTTATGGATTGGAAATTATAAAACAAAAGTACTCTTAATCATGGTTAAACAAATTTACTTAATGTTTCTGGAGTTTTCTGAAATTTTGGATTTATCACTCCTCCCATTCTGTTGTTAAAATAAAACAATGACAAGTTTCTGTGTAAGAGAGAAAAAAATAAAGGACGTATCCTGGGATGTACACACACAGGAACTTGTATTAAATATCTTAAAAATTGTTCTTGAGCCAGCTTGAGTCAACGTTACACATTCTCAAAACCGTTTTGTGATTTTAAGTTCCTGAAACTGACAGAAGACATAAACAGAGTGCTGTATAAGTTTTGTGCTATCTGAGTCCTGCTCTAACTTCACATATTGAATGAAGATATGATGTTAAGTGTTGCTAAAAACAGGAGTGTTTATTCATAATAAATATCTGATTGTTAGAGAAAACCTTTATCAGAAAAATCTTTTTTTTTCCTCAGTGTGAAAACTTCTTTCTGGATTATTTTATCTTTTAGCTATAAATATTTTCAAGCAGGGAAAAATATCATATTCAGTGAAGGTAGTGTCTCATGTTGTCTGAATAAATCGAGTTCAAGTTGCTAAGAAAACGGAGTTTAAAGAGCACTGAATGATGATTTTAAACTAAACTGACTTTATACCTGATCACAAAAGTCAGTTTTCTTAGCTGCTAACTCACACCTGTTAGTCAATGCACTTCATCACACACTGTCCTCAGTGAATGAAACATGCCCTCATGAGATTTAGTCGAAAGCACAGAGGTAAAAGTTACTGGATGAAGCTTTAGTTGAGACTCACCCTGTTCTGCCTGGGATGCCCCCTTTCTCTCCCACAGGGGGGTTCTTTGTGGATCCAAGGTGTAACTCCTCAAGGTGAGGTCCTTCTCCTCCTCTTGCTGCTCTTCCTCCAAAATCCTCCTCCTCCTCTTCCACCTCAGGGTCCCTTGCCCTCACCTCACAGTGGGCGCTAACCAGTAAGCCCAGTACCAGGACCAGCTCTCCTACAGCTGCCATGTTTGCTTTCAGCCACATCACTGAGTGGAGGCTCTCACGACCACCGGCTGCTTTTAAACAACAGGAGGAGAGAGAGAGAGAGAGAGAGAGAGAGAGAGAGAGAGAAGCGGGAGGAGGAGGAGGGAGGACACACCTCCTGTTTCCTCTGCTGTAAGAGTGTGTTTACCTCTGCCTCTCCAGTCTCTGTCTCACTTTCTCTCTCACTGGAGAAGAGCAATTATGTTGTGTTAAAACTGTCAGTATGAAAAAAATGAGCCATAGTTTTCCCTTCTCCTATGATTTCTTCTTGATTGTCATGGGATTTTGCACAACAACTATGGCTACCTGTGCTAACTTGTGGGAGGTTAAAGATCAATGTCTAAGTAAAGCAGTATGTAGTACATGACTCTTAAAGGCCCGCTTAAAAGTTTCTTCTTATGTACATGATACTGTCTGATTTTAAAGTTAAGATTTAAATGTCCGTAAATCTGAGTCTGCCTCATATGGGCCCTCCGTCCATCTTCATTCTGTTACTGTGGAGGTGATAAGAGAAGAGGAAATCCACTGACCTGCTGGAGAAACGACTTCCTTCCTTTCTCTCTTTGTGTGTGTGTGTGTGTGTGTGTGTGTGTGTGTGTGTGTGTGTGTGTGTGTGTGTGTGTGTGTGTGTGTGTGTTCTGCTCTTATGTATTTGTGAGGACTGTCAAAAGTATAAGATCTGCAGAGCTAGGACATGTTGTAGTTTGTCCTTCTGCTTATATCAGCCTTAAGGTTGTGTCTAAGCTGTGTTTAAACCTAAACTGTAAAATGTTTCATGTCAACAGTTTTCTTCACAATGATGAGAAAGTAAAAATGTCTACAGCACATCCACTTTACTGTTAGCAATGACTTCTTAAGGTATAAAAAATTAGGGTGATGTGCTTTTTTTAAGGTTTTACTCTGTCCTGATGGTTCCCCTAACAGCCTAACATGATTTGCACCTTAAAAAAATTCCTATTTTTATCACAATGGTGTTTATTTCAGCCTCTGTCTGAATCACTTTGTTTAGTTGCTGCTGTTTCTTTAAGGCTCCCTGCTCCACAAACCCCCTTTCCTCTGACTGGCCAGCCCTCTGGACACCTGTTGAGGGGCAGAGCTATGGGCAGACCTTTGGTTTTTTTTTCAGTGTTGATGTATAAAATAAGTTTGTGTTGTTCCATATATATTAGAATATAGGATTTACATAATTTACAAACCACTATAAGTTTTTGCTGTTGCCGTTGTTGTTGTTGTTGTTGTTGTTGTTGTTGTTGTTGTTGTTGTTGTTGTCAGTACTTGACACAGTATTCCAACTTTTTGGAGTTGGAGATGGATTGACTGAAGGACGGGATTAGACATTATGATTGACAGATCTGTCGTTGACCTATGCAGTGTACTTTACCAGATTAGCTGAGTATAGATGTAATGGAGAGAAAATGTAAAACCATGAACATGAATTATTACTTTCCATAACCACTGGAGTCTACTTCAAACCAAAACAAGTTTAAATACTTAAAATGATTCAGGTTTGTGGACATGGGCTAGGTTTGTACGCTACTTTTAGGAGTGCTTGTGTGCACAAGAAGTGAAATCCATGAGATAGTCAGACTTTACAGCTGTGCGTGATGACTGTTGTAATGTTCTGTGTTTTAAATTTTTGTCAGGGATGTTTTTGGAGAGGTAAGTCTATTTTTGTTTCATGGCAGTCTCACTCTTAATATTTTAGTTTATCATGTTGTTTGTGTGTGTTTTTTTATACATGACATTAAAGCAGGTTTAAGTTATCAGAAAATGTAAAGGAGTTGATGTGGTCGGAGAGAGGGAGGGAGGTTGACATTTCCTACCAGGCTGAGAGAGCTGAAACTTTTCCACGGGGAGAGGGGGGGAGGGAGGGTCCATTGGTGGTTGGGTGGGTGCGGGTCATTTCCGAGGATTGTTTTAGAGCTTTGAGGAGGTGGAGGAGGAAGAGGACGAAGGAGGGATTTTAAAATATGTGCCAGTGGAAGAGAAAGTGTTGAAGAAAACTGTAGCAAGAGACTCTTATTAAGCTGGCATTTCACCTGTTTGAAGCTCTAACATGTCTGCTACTTATTATCAAAGCAGAGAATTGACAGAAAGCAGCAGGCTTTCCTTGGTATGAGTCATCATCAAATAACATCAAAACAGATAACTCTGCCTGGGAGACCCTGTAACATTGATTTAGTCATTCTCTGAAGCAGCTTTGACTTAGAAAACAATCTTTTTTTTATATTTATGACATTAAGTCCTTTTTTGTATTACTGTTGAGAAAAACTTGAAATCACTCTTGTGAATTTGTTCTCATTAAACCCAGCTGGCCAGTCATGTTTGATGATGGTCATTGTACAAATAGCTCATGATGTTTGTTGCATGTTAAATTCTAAAGTCTGACGTCTGTTATTTCTCAACAGTAAACCGAACAGTATATTAAAACAAAAAGAAAACAGTATACCTTTGCTAGACAAAACACCCAGTCTGCAAAAAAATCAACAGCTGGGAACCAAAATACCTTAAACATATTTTTTAACTGAAAGGGGAAACAATGTCCCCAAGCAGTGCCCTGTGACAAAAAGAGTCAGGTACACACCTGATCAAATACTCAAGTTGAAAAACTGTGAGAATTTACATTTTGCACTGCTGGATCTTAAAAAGGTTTTAAGTACAGTTTCAAAATGCAAAAAGAAGAAGTGGGACAAAAAAATAAAAATAAAAATAAACTGAAATAGGCTGATCAAAAGTTTAAGACCACAGCTAAAAAAAATCCTAAATAGAAATTAAAGGTGTTTCCTTTCTTTCTAAAACTCATTGCACAGTAATGAGTAGTTTCACTCTTCTGGTTTATCACTTAAAAAAAATTATTTCAGCATGCTCAGTGTGTGATTCCAGGAGGCTAGTGGGAAAGTTGCTCCAAGTGGTGAAGATGACTTCATGGAGGGCACCCACTGTCTGGAACTGATGTACATTTTTGTAAATTTACTTTGCCACCCATTCCCAAATGTTTTTAATTGGATTGAGATCAGGGGAACACGCAGGATGGTCACAAAGAGTGACGTTATTCCTCTGGAGGAAGTCCTTTGTCAGGCAGGCATTGTGAGCTGCAGTGTTGTCCTGTAGAAAAATCCAGTCATTACCACACAGACCAGGGCCCTCAGTCATGAAGGATTACCCCTGCAACATCTCCACATAGCCAGCCACTATTTAACGCCCCTGCACAACCCAACTGAAGGAAAAAGCAGCCCAGATCATGACGGCAGTCCCTCCACTGTGCCACTAGAAAACATTTTGGATCTCTTTGTCATAGCAGTAATGTTGGAAGCCATCAAGATCATCAAGATTTGATGTTTTCTCATCAGAGAATAAGACGTTATTCCACTTTTCAGTGTCCCATGTTTGGCTCTCTCTTGCAAAGTCCAAACAGCTAACTTACACTACAGGAGACGAGGCCTTTAAAGACATTTTTGTTCTTACAGCCTTTCTCTCATAATGCTGTTTTAGGGTTATTGGGTTGCAGTCAGCACCAGTAAAGGCCTTAATTTGGGTTGAGTATTGTTCTGTGTCTTGATGAACAGCAAATCAGATCCTCCATCTCAGTGCCAGTGAAATGTTTTGGGGTCTACTACTTGACTTTTTGTTCCATAACCCTCAGGATCTTTGAAGAAATTCAAAATGACTGTCTTATTGTGTCCAACCTCAGCAGCGATAGGCTTTGCTGCAGCTCAACAATCTGACAATGTTCAAAGAGAGAAAGCTTTTTAAGCCTTTGCCATCAGGAGGTCATGACACTGAATCCACATATAGTGCAGATACCGGCTTTTAAAGACTGTGGTCTTAAACTGATCTGCTGATGAAGAGCCTATTTCAGTTTCATTGTTGTTTGCAACAAATTGCTAACTCAATTATTTTTATATTATTTATTTTCTTTGTATATCTCCTTTTTTCTTCTTTCTGCATTTTGAAGCTCTACTTAGAACCTTTTTAAGATCCAACAGTGCAAAATGTAAATTCTGCAATTTTTCACATGGTCTTAAAATCTTGATCAGACGTGTATTTAATTTGACTGCGCATCTTTGTAACGTTATCGCCCTCTACTGGACGTTTATAGCTGAGTCAGAAGAAACAAAGCTCAGCTCTTAATCCGGGGACAAGGACAGTGAAGGTGAAATCCTCTTCTTCATAAAAAATATGTACATATGGTCTCATATAAAATGAATTTAGCCACCTCAGATTAGTAATAAAAGTGGTCATACACAAAGGAAGCAAAGCTGCTTAAAAGGAGTCAACCGTGACTATCATAACCTAAGGTAAAGAAGTAAGAAATTCATTCTGCATTTTTTTTTCTTGTCAGTTGAATGAAGAAAGTTAAACACAAAGCTGGTCCACTTTGTGTTCATTCAGTCTGAAATAGTCAGTCAGGGTGAACTTAGTAATACACAGTATGCTTCATATACAGTCTATGAGCAGAGCAGGACATCTGGTGGTTGCACGGGGAGTTGCAAGCTCATTGTGAACAACTAAGTTTAAAAAATGTGTCATCTTAGATTATGTCATCATTTTTGTGCTTGACTCAGACTATTATTCATCTGTGCTCCACAAAGTTTTAAAGTCCTCAACTCAAAAGTCTATAAGATACAAAAATGGCTCAGGTTTGACTAATAAGACGTCTGATATCTTTTTCAAAGTACTCGCTCTGCCCCATTGAAAATTTCGCGTCAAACATGTTCAGTATAAACATTTGATATACAAGATTAACACTTAAACTGAGCAATTAACTCTTTTTGTTTCAGGTCAGATTTTCTGGATCAGTATACAGTTCTATATGGAACACTTTAAAAGTCCAGAAACCAGACATGGTGCAGCTCTGCCTGACAAATCACATTACACAACTTGATATGAAATTTGAAACATGCTTAATCAATCAGGGTTGTTTCCAGCACAGATTGGGAACCATGTGATTCATGTAAATGAATTTATGTGTTTAGTGGGAGTCTACCAAAGGTCTGTTTAAGTGGAGCTGTTGCTGTGTTTGCAGAAACACTCATGTCACTGCTGTTATAAAAGCGACATGAATACAGAGAAGCATGTGAGAAAAAATACCACACACACACTTACACACATTCACAAACACAGACACACACACGTACCTCATTAAAATACTGGGACTATCAATTAGCAGGTAGACGTTGGATTCCTCATGGAGGTGATTTGGAGCGAGCTGTACTGTCCTATGATCCTTCAAAAACTGGACGATACACACACACACACACACACACACACACACACACACACACACACACACACACACACACACACACACACACACACAAATAAAAATAAAAAACCCTCTCCATATAGCTGAGTCTACATTATAAAACAGTTTGGCTTTAATCTTCTGGCAAACCTTTGATCTCATGTATTTCTATGAAAGGTGGTTTTCACTGGATCCAGCTCAAGACCTGAGCTTCAAACGGTCCTGCTTTTCAGATTTAAGGAAGCCAATTTGTAAAATTTTGTGTAAATGAATAACAAAAACTACAAACATCATAATGCGGGGGGAAAATAAAGAAAAGAAAATTTCCTTTTTGCCAAGTTATACGATGCTCAATTACGGTTTAATGTAAGTTAAATTTAAATTAACTGTACTGTTTTATTTACTGTAAATAATAAGTAAGACCATATTGTGGAGATGGGCAGATACAGACTTTTTTAACTGAGGTTTCTCAACTATGAAAGTAGAAGTGATACAAGTGTATCAGTAAATAAAAACTCCTTCTAATTCAGATTGTAAATATACATGTTTGATTTTGCTGGAGAAAATGGGCTTTAACTAGATGCTGCAGTCTTTTGCATTCTTCCATTGGCTCATAGGTTGCTGCTTTGTTGTAACACAGCTCAAATAGTTCATTTTCACATAAGTCCAGTCTCTGACAGGTTGACAAAGGTTATTTTAAGTTCAGGCGTTTGGATGGCACCTGGGGTAGCCAATCAGATTTAGAGAGAGGCCCAGTCCCCAGCTTTACTTACACTCCTGGTGAGATGTCTCTTGTCTCCTTCCAGTTTCATCTATTCCTTGTGCTGTTCCCAGTGTCTAAAAGATATAGCAAGATAACTCTGTGAACAGGTTGTTAAAGGCTGACTTAAATACATAAACTTTCCATAATATTTAATTCATTGAGATGCACTGCGGTGTGAACACAAAACGGCAAAAGGGAAAAATGTTACCATCGAAATATTTCATCATCTGAATCAGTACAGAGCAAACAAGCTACAGGTGTAAAAGTAAAGTGGAACAAAGTTTCTTGTACCTTAGAAGTCAAAATGATAAAAGTAAATAAACAGATAGAATGCGGCTTTGAGACTTTTCTCAGTGTTTATTCCAAATAAAAAATCAGCTGAGGAGAAAATGTTTTTCACTGTATTATCCTCTGTTCCATCTGAATGTAAAAGATTCAATTGTGCCGACAGACAATGAATGCATGTATTGTAGCAGCACACACACACACACACACACACACACACACACTGAAGGCAAAACAAAGTCATCTGCTGCTTAATGCTGTTCTGTTTTCATGACGCTGCTGTAAATGAGTGTTGTATCATAAAACAATTGCCACTCAAGTGTAAATGTGAGTTTCCTTTTTGTAACAGCCAAAGGCAGAACAAGTGAGTTGGATGGTTTATTTCCAATTGTGACTGGAAAATGGTTTACAAAATATCTGACAAAAATGTATTTTTTTGTCCATTTAAGGTCCTGTAATCTGTTCAGTAGAGCCTCCTTGTTGGTGTGTATGTGTAAAAAAAAAGAAAAGTGCTTTGATGATTAAATTTCACCACACAGATCAATGATGTAAATCTTGTGTGTGTGTGTGTGTGTGTGTGTGTGTGTGTGTGTGTGTGTGTGTGTGTGTGTGTGTGTGTGTGTGTGTGTGTGTAGGAGGGTAAATGTGCTGCCATCAGAGCTTTCTTTATGGAGATCAATCAAGTTTTACATTACTCAGGGTATATGGGTGTGTGCACATGCCAACTTTCATCCCTGATGTTGGGTGGACAGCTCTCATTGCCACAGTAACCCACAGCAGCCAGCAGGCTGCTGCTCATCAGCTCTCCATCCACCCTGGAAAAACGAATCAAATGAAATGGGTCTAAAAATATACTGCCGCAGGCTGTTAGCCAATCAGAGGAGGGGTGAGGCAGCGGAGGGTTTGTCTTGGAGAGCACAGGGCGTGTGTGTGTTGTGCTGAGTCACATCCAGGTTCCCATCAGGACAGAGAGAGGAGGACTCACTCCACTCTCCTTTTCCCCTTCTTAGTCCTTTTTACCCTGAACTGGTTCAACCCAACCAGCTTCAGAGACTGATTTACCATCAGGGATCCAGCTGATTGATTTGTGTTAACATCATATCAACATGCTTGGTACTTGCTAGCTCTGCTCACTTGACTTTAAGCCAAGCGGCAGCCTGCGTCATTAAAAAGGAAGCCATACAGAAGTGCATAAAACTGCAGTTGACCTATGTAAAAATGCACATTTGCAAAATTTAACATGTCAACACCCTAGTTAAGAAAACATTTTTTGGCTGATCTACATCTGGGGGTTCCACTTTTTCACAAGTTTAAGACCATCTCTAGGCAGTGGCCATCAGACTACAAGGCAGCCATGTGTTCCAAGCTAGCTTTATTTTCAACAACTAACTGTTGAAAATAACCATGACTTATCATCAGATTAGATCAGTCTTTCAGGACCAGGTTTCACACCTGAAATCAGGATACGCATTTTCACGTTTCATGACCACCTCAGTGGTGATGGTGGTAGCATTGATGCTAATGGTGCATCCAAATAGGTTACACCAACATTTATTCTTACTATTGGGACTAGTGCACAAGAAGTGTAGAAGGGATCCAAGTGTGTCTGTTTTGTATCCTGTGAGCCATTAGGATCATGTCATTGATTTTATGAGATGCAGCAAACCATCTACAATCAGTTTAATGGAGGCTTTGCTGCTGCGCTAGCATTGCACTCCCGTCAGATTAAAGGGAAGTCTTTTCTGTGTCTCCTAAAGGAAGGAAAGGATAAAAGGAGGAAGACAAAGAGAGAAATACATTTATCACTTCACTGTGGTTTGATTTTTAGCTGATCCATTAAACATACCTTCCCATCATGGGTGTTCTCTAACAGTTCTTGGTGAGTCCTTCCAGGCAGATGCTGGTGATGCTAGTTTGTATGTTTGTGGATGATTTATTTTTAGATTTAATTGGATAGCGTGAGCAGCACATTATCATCCCATAAAGCAGCTCAAACTTTGCATTCATTGGTGGAAACTTTCAGAAAGTACTTAGTGAACAAAGTAATCTCTTTGTTCTTCAGCTGTTGTTGCTTTTACCACAAATCAATGTCTTTCTTTCCCTCTTTTCCTCTCATCCACTTGTGTCTTTCTCTCTTTCTCCCTTTTCTTTTTAACATTCTATCCCCAACCCTCAGTCTAACACTTTATTCTCTCCCTCCTTTGCACAACACAAGTCCCATGTTGCTGCTATACATCACTCTCTCTCTCTCTCTCTCTCTCTCTCTCTCTCTCTCTCTCTGTTCTCTCCTTCTTGCCATTATTTCTCTCCCTCCCTTCCTCCCTCCCTCCCTCTCTCACATGGTCTTTCTCCACCCCTTCTCCCCTCATCCATTAGCAGCAGGAACAGATAACCGACAGAAGAGTGAAAGAGACACGACTGGGGCAGACAGAGCAGAAGAGGAAGAAAACAGCGAGACAGGAAGGCAGAGAATTAAAGAAAACAAAAAGTGAAGTAAAGCAACATGGATTCTCTGATGAAAGGATTCTCCAGGGCAAAGGAAGGAGTGGTGGCTGCCGCAGAGAAGACGAAGGCTGGAGTGGAAGGGGCTGCCACCAAGACCAAGGAGGGGGTCATGTTTGTCGGTGAGAGTGCGGTTGGATGGAAGAGAAGAGGGGAGAGGTGTAGAAGAAAAGTGAGATGCAACTACACTGTGTGCACTGAATTTTGAAAAAAAAAATAGTTAAGTTATCTGTTTCTGTAAATGAAAAGATAAATAAATAAGAAAGATGGGACAGAAATGAGCAGAGAAAAAGACAGGTGGAGGACATGTGAGACAAAGTGATGAAGTCAAAGGACACTTAAAGTGGTATAGGAGCAAAAAGAGAAATAAGAAGTTTATTTGACATTAATTCATGAAGTCAGTTAGCTGACATCCAAGGAGCTAAAGAAAAGGATGCACAGAGATTAAACAGATGCCTGGAATAGAGAGAGTAATAGGTGGTGGAATGAGGCGAGAAAGAAGGATGGAAAAAAATGTTTATTTGATATAACTAAGTGTATATATAAATATCAGATGTTTCAGTTTTCATTGGAAGGAAGGAAGGATTGGTGAAGGACAAGAAGCACGGATCTGGCACAGACACTTGCTTGGGTGTTGAAGGGAGTAATGGCGTGTCAGAGGGAGTGGCAGACAGAGGATAAGAAGCTGACTCTTAAAATATTCAGTCCGCAATTCATCCAGAGATTGTGCATTAAATTTTAAGACACTGAAATCTATTTGTAAGGAAAGAAAGGAAGAGAAGAACAGATGAAGGTTGTGTAGAAGGGAAGACGAAGAGATTGAACCATAGAACCAGTTACAAGTTTAAAGTAGGTGGAATAGGTGGGTGACGACTGAATTTCAAAAAGCTGTGATGGATGGAGATAGAGGGATAGAGAGGGATGAAGGGAGTGGCAGGTGGAGGAGAAGAAACTGGAAACTCTCTTATTACAGTCAGTAGGCAGAGCATTGACATGCCTGAAAAGAGAAAAACAATCTAACATTGCAGTTTAAAGTAAATTCTCTTTGCACCCGACCAAACAGAAGAAAATGACTGAAAATTTAGACAAGACATACATGACCGAGGACAAGATGGTACGATTATTAACATCCATACGATCTGACACTCTCTGCAACTTTAAAACCAATAAGACCTGAAACACGTCTTTGCTGTCGTAACATTTAGAGGACATAAAACCCAGAGCAGCTTTGAGATCATGTTCAGAACCTGGAACAGGATCTGAACAAAAAGCCGTGCTGATTCATCACTGGAAAAGGAAACATGAATCAGCTAAATAACAACACTGAACCAGACCTGGAGCATGAAACAGCTTACAGCATCTAGATGACCGGAAAATTAACTTTAACATGATGGAAAGCACGATGCAGTGCCAACACAAAGACCTGATGAAAAAGCAGAAAGTTAATGACAGAATCTACCAAAACCTGAGACAATGTAAAGCTTTGCAACAACATCATGCATGATTAACTGCAGGGTTAACAACAAAGTTTACAGAGCCTGAATAGAGAAAAAAAAATCTGACATGAGGTACCTAAATGCTAAGTTTAGCTGCATTTTGAAAGTGCTGTGAGTGCTGTGACTTTGCAAACAATTACTCTATCTTATCAACTGGAATTACAACTGAAATTAAATATGGACAACTGAATTTGAAATAAGACAATGAAGTGAATTTCCAATCTGATTTTAAGGTGAGAACAAAGTTGGTGCATTGAGGGTTTTTTTTTTTAATTCTGTTTCAAAACACAAAATCTAGTTTTAAATTTTGCCCCTTCAGATTGAATCATAATGTAAATACAAATGATTAGATTCATTTTTTAAATTCAAATATTCACACTGAGCACTTAAATTTCAAACTCTCTCTTGGTAGGAAAAGGCTTCCAGCATTCTTGGGTGACTATTTTCATTACACATGACACAGTCCACATCATGCAGTCTGTTCTAGTATCACCTGTGTGCACTATCTTGCCTACTCTTGGTACGGTGGTTGAGATCAGCCTACACTTTCCTCTTGTGAGATTCAGACAGAACTGGTCATAGCCAGTGACCAGTTTGCCAAGATTTCCACCAACCCGCTGAACTGCTCTTTCGAGGAATCTCCTAAATCAGAAAGACTCTCCACCAGGTTTCTTTTCTCTGCCTAGTAGTAAAACATAAAACTTATTTTCCAATGCAGAACTGTAACCCAATGAAGGGGAAGAGCTGTTAAACAGCAAGACTGGTCTGTGTTGCTTTGTCCTTATGCAGCGACAGTCACAATAAATAAAATGCCTATCTGCATTTAAAGTGCATTTATAAATGATAAAAAAAAATATTTCATTCATCCTCTAAAGCTTAAGAATTCATCTTTACTTAACCTAATACAACTTAAAAGAAGCACGTAAAACTCATTTCACTGTTTCATCACAGAAGAAGAGAACCTTGTTTTTTTCATGGTGCGCTGCAGATTTGTAATTTGAGGAGAGTTAGCCTTACTTTACATGAAATACTTATTAATCAGACTGCACATGCACACATCACAAAGCCACTGTTGTAATAAAATATATCATGCAGCCCTATGATTATGTTAATAATTTCTCCAACTGCGTAGTTCACTGAACAGCTTGCAGCCTAAACTGCAAATCAGCTGAAGAAACAAACATCCCCCACCACAGTTTTTTTTTTCTCACAGTGTGTATGTTAAGTCTCTTTTGACCTGACAAAACACACACAGGTCCACAGGAAGTGATGACACACTCACTCCCCTGGGTTGCTTGTTGTTGTACTTTAATCCCATCTGTATTCTAAGCTACTAATGGATGGTGAAGAGGGGCAGGTTCAGGTGTAATCAGGTGTCAGTGGGATTTGTGATGATGTGTGAATGGATGAAAGAAACATAATATCACATTGTTCCATCTGTAACGTGATGCTGATGCAACAAAAGCGAGTCATCTCATGTTTGGCCGAGTGTGCGCGATGAGAGCCGATGAAACAAACTCCGTTCATTCAAGATTAAATCTTTTTGTTGTTGTTTTCATGTCTGGTCTTGCAGACAGGTCGTTCAAAGCATGAGCTTTTACTTTTTACAAATGTTTTGGACCCGTTTATTGCAGTTAAAAAAATAATAAATTTGTTTATTTGACGTTCACACTGTTATTGTGGGCTTTACTACAGCCAGTGTTTGACAAACTATGGGTTGTTTTCAAAAAATAAGACTATTGTGGAAAATATTGTGCTTTGATATCGGCCTTTAGCTCATCTGTGTTATTTGTTCTGGTGTTTCTCCTCCTCCTCCTGACAATACCTCAAAGAATCTTAGAGAGTGCAGATCTGGCATGTTTGCTGACCTTTTGGCAGTGTGGGCCCGAGCCAAGTCCTGCTGGAGAATGAAATCAGCCTCTTCATAAAGCTTGTTGGCAGAGGGAGGCATGAAGTGCTTGAACATCTCCTGGTAAACAGCTGAGTGACTCTGAACAACAGAAAACACAGAGGACTGACAGCAGCAGATGACATGGCACCCCAAACATCACTGACTGTGAAAACTTTACTCTGGACTTCAAGTAGCGGATTCTGAGCATCTCCACTCTTCCTCCAGACTCTGGGTCCTTGGTTTCCAAATGTAATGCAAAACAACTTTCATCTGAAAAGAGGACTCTGGAGCACTAAACAGCAGTCCAGCTCTTATGCTTCTTAAGGCACCTCTGACCTTGTGTCTGGTTAAGGAATGAATTGATGTGAGGAATGTGACAGCTTAAGTTAAAGTCCTTGATGTGTCTCAGTGAGGTGGATCTTGATGCACTGACTCCTGCCTCAGTCCACTTCTTGTGAAGTTTGCCCAAATTCTTGAATTAGTTTAAATCGACAATCCTCTTGTGACTGTGGATATCCCTGTTGTTTGTGCATCTCTACAACACTTTTGTCCCCTCAACCTTCCAGTAATCTGCTTGGATACAGCCATCTTCTTTTGCATCAACCTTTAGTGTCTTACCCTCCTTGTGAAAGGGGTCAATGACTTCCTTCTGAACAAGTGTGAAGTCAGCACTCCTTCCCATGATTTAAAGGCTCAGGAAACCTCTGCAAGTGTTTCCATTTAATTAGCTGGCTAGGGTGTGATGCCATTAGCTTTCTTGCAATGTTCTAATTTTATGAGATACTGACTTTTTGTTTTTATTAACTGTAAGCCATAATCATGACCATTAAAAGAAAAAGAAGTAAATGATTGAAAAATGTCATTATGTGTGGAAAATGTATAACATGAGTTTCAGCTTTTGTGACGGATTCTTTTTATTAAGATGCAGCGGTATTGTCAAACACATTTTACCTGAGATAGATGAACAGGCACTTAGCAGCTGGAACACTCACTTGACATTGGTGTCCATGACTGAAATCCTGGCATTGATTCAGATCTTAAAACTGGGCGCTGGTCAGCTGAAAGTAGATGAAAACAACAGAAGATCTATTTACTTAGACTTACTTATTTACTTTAGATTCTATTTACTGGGGAAAGAGGGAAAAGTTATTGAAAATTTATTACACAATTACATGATGTTCATCTTTTTGTCATTATTGAAAGCATCAATTCATTTGTTAGATATTCAACATGGCATCATGGTGAACCCCCCTCAGAAATGGTTCAGCAATGAAAAAAACCCTCAGGACAAGTGACAGAAAAGAAAAGAAAAATATATTTTTTTCTGTCACAACAGTGTCATCGGTGTGTAGTTAACATGAGCCTTCATTAAAAGCCTTCAACAACAAGCTAATGTTTGGCCAGTTTAAACTACCATATTTGTTCTAAAGTTTACTAAATCCAGGGTCTGAAGAGTAATTTCAGTCTCAGTGGAAAAGACTTGGAAAAGTTGATCAATAAATGTAGAGAGTGGACATTTGCCAAAAATTACTACTATTATTTTTATTGATTATAATTGCACTAATTCAAATTCCTTCTAGCTGGAAGGAAACATATCCATTAGAGGCTAACCCTGTGGGCTAATCAAATGTACATTAAATCTGGTTTTATGCTACCTTCCTGTAACTGATGTAATATGTGGCAGATACACCAGCTTCACTTCAGTCACGGGCACCAGTCCTTCTCTCTCGTCTGCTGCCTGTCTGGAAACAGCTGCTGTGTTTCTGTGCACTGTGTCTGTTTTGTAGTTGTTTTGTAGTGTGTTCAGCAGACAGTGAATCACAGACTGTATTCTACAAAACAAAGGCTCTGTTCAGTCTGATCTGTCACATGTCTGAGCAGCAGGACGCCCACTGGGAGAACTTTTACTCTCAATTGGAATTTGGACAAAACGTCTCTTCAGATCCTCACATGAACTCTGCATAATGAGCCAAAAATTCACAGGCAGCACCTTAAACCCCAAATGATCCAACCAGAGCCTGGAATATTATGAAGAGTAGTATAATACTACAAAGTACAGTGTTGAAAGTTACACCTGCTAGAGTATGCAGACAATTCCTGTATCATTTTTTTTTATCTTAAATAGTCACTGAAAGATGGGTCAAGGAGCTTTTTTTTGGCTTGGCCAAGAGACATTACATACTGATGTACTTTACCATTTGAAGGTTTCATACAATATCATTTAGAAGCAGATGACAACTAGCAAAGACAGACCGACTGCAGTAAAAACGAAAAAAAATTATTTTATTTATTTATTTATTTATTTTATTTATTTATTTATTTCGGTCACGTCAGCACACATACAACATCATACATTGTCAATAGTTGAACAATTTGTACATGTCCGAAAGGGAAGACGGGAGAAGCAGAGCTTATCTAGTCCCGTCCCCTTCACCAATATTTAATATTTTGTCTCCTCTTTTCCACATATCATCAGATTATCATAAATTTGTATTACATTTACAGAATTTGACATATTTCTTGGTTTCCAGTTCTTTGTTCCGCTTAAGGCCGCATCCAGTCCCTTGATCCACATAAGGCATGGTTCATGAGTGTTCTTATTTTAATTTAGTTAGTGATGTTGGGGTGGTGTGTTTGCGCTGCATTTCTTTCTTTTTTTCCCAGGTTTTAGACGTGTTAGCCTCGTGACTCTCCGTCACTCTCCTCTTCATCCGGGCGTGCTCCTGCATTGTCGTCCCGGGTTTTGCTGCAGATTCCAGCCGTGCGGGTGTTTCCGCCTCCCAGTCGGATTTTGTTGAGGGGTGCTCGAGCCATCTTTCTTTGACTTTCGGCTCTCTTAATCTCATCACATGCTTGTAGCATCGCCTCTCTCGTTGCTGAAAACTCAGCCATCATACGTCTCTGCCTCCATATAATCCCTCCGAGGCCCAGGCCCATGATTGTAATCGCTATTCCACTTGCAGCAAACAAGAAGACGTCTTCCACGTCCTCGATCTCCAGGATTGCCAGACACACCACTCTCCATTCCCTCCAGCTGTCCATTGCGTATCCAGCTAGGAAAGTTCCATCAGGGCATTTAGGTTCTCCCGAGCCAGCTTTGCGGGTTGAGAAAACCTTGTCGATTGCGTTGAGAGCCCAACTTAGTGGATCCATTTTGAGACTGCATGTCCCTTTGCAGTTAGTTGGATATATACAGCTGTATTACATCATCACTTCGTTCGCTATCATTGTTTGGGTACATTTCGTCTTTCCTGCTGTTTTACAGACTAAACAGCCCACAGAGTTGTTATGCTTCATTTAATCACATTTCCACATTCATAGCCATCAAAGCACATGTTGACCATCTTTTTCTTAAATACTCTCAAGGTACCGCTGCACCTGGTGTCTTCTTGTAAGTTATTCCATTGATTGACTCCACTAACTGTGATAGTCATGGCTTTCAACGTGGTCCTTACTATTCTCTTTTTGAAAATCATTTCACCTCTTAAATTATGTTTCATCTGTCGTTTTATGAACCTTGTTTGTAGGTTCCTTGGTAGCTGATCGTGTGCCGCCTTGTACAATACTTGCATAGTTCTGTATTTTATTAGGTCATATAGTTTCAGGATCTTTGCTGCAGTGAAAAGCTGATTTGTGTGTGCTCTATAGTTTGCGTGATGAATAATTCTTACTGCTTTTTTCTGTAGTGTTAATATACTTTTAGTATTCGTTTTGTAAGTATTTCCCCATATCTCGCTGCAGTATTGTATGTGCGGAGCCACCAGAGCCCAGTAAACAGTGAGAAGTGATTTCTGATTCAGCAGTTTTTGTGCTTTCCACAGTATTGATACACTTCTGGCTATTTTTTTTTCTGTATAAGATATGTGAGGTTTCCAGTTTAGTTTATCATCAATGATTACTCCCAGAAATTTGAGTTCACTAACCCTTTGTATCTTGGTACCGTTTATATTTATATTAGCATCACAGACATTGTTTTTGTTGCCGAATATCATTAATTTTGTCTTGTCTAGGTTCAGAGATAATCTGTTTATATTGAACCATATTTGTAGCTTGTCCAGCTCATGATTTGTCATAGTGATCAGCTCTTTCAGGTTATCTCCCGAGCAGAAAAGACTCGTGTCATCTGCAAATAGTATAAATTTAATGATTTCGGATACCTTGCATATGTCATTCATATAAAGAGTAAATAACTTCGGTCCTAATACAGACCCCTGTGGGACCCCGCAAATAGTGTTGAGGCACCTTGATTTTTTTCCTGCTACTTGGACGTATTGGTATCTGCCATTCAGGTAGCTCCTGAGCCAGTTCAGCGCTTTACCCCTTACGCCCAGCTTTTCTAGTTTATAACCAAGTATATTGTGATCAATTGTATCGAATGCTTTCTTTAGATCAATAAATATTCCAATACTAAATTTTTTTTGTTCAATCGTGTCAGTGATTATTTCTACAGCTTCCATTATCGCTAATGCTGTGGAATGATTTTTTCTGAACCCGTATTGACTATCATATAGCAAATTATGTTTCTCAATGAATTTATCCAGTCTGCTGCCGAACAGCTTTTCCAGTATTTTGGAAAATTGTGGTAGTATTGCTATTGGCCTATAGTTATTGAATTCCTCCTTGTTACCTTGTTTATGCAGAGGGATTATTTTTGCAACTTTCATTTCGTCTGGGAATTGTCCTGTCTGAAACGATAGATTACATATGTGTGTCAGGGGTAATGCAATCTCTTCCTGTACCATTTTGACTAATTTCATGTCAATGTCATTGACATCTTTTGACGTTTTCCTGTGCAGTTCTTAATCAGTTGTTTTATTTCTCTGTCGTCTGCTGGGGCCAAAAACATAGTGTTTTGGTTACATTTCCCCTCTGTATCAAAGTGGTTCCAGCTGAGGTCGTTCTCAGGGATCTGCTTGGCAAGATTTGGCCCTACCTCTGTAAAGAATTTGTTCAACTTATTCACTATGTTATCTGGATTGTCAGCGAGGTTAAGTGGATAGCTTTTAACAGGCTTTTTGTTTTTGATTACACCATTCATTATATTCCACAGTTCCTTGGTGTGATCTTTATTATTTTGTATTTGTTCCCCGTAGTATTCTTTCTTTTTATTTCTTAAGACGGAAGTTAGTTTATTTTTGTAGAGTTTATATTTCTGTTCAGAGTCAGGAGTCCTGCTTTTGAGGAACTGCCTGTATAGTGTGTTTTTCTTTTTGCATGCATTTATCAGTGTTTTTGTCATCCAAGGTCTGTTCTCTCTGTTTTGTTTTTTGAGCTTCAACACTCTTTTGGGGCAGTGTTTATCAAACAACTTTGTGAATGTCTGTAAGAAGCTGTTATAAGCATTGTTCACATCTGTGGCCTTGAGGACTTCTCCCCATTTCTCTCCTTGTAGAGCGATTCTCAGTCTGTTTATGCATATCTCTGACTTAATTCTTGTGTTGACGGTTGTACTCTGCTTCTCTTTCCCCTCATAGGTCTGGTCATAGACCACAAAAATTGGTAGGTGATCGCTTATGTCGTTCACAAACAGTCCACTTATTAAATTACCTTCGGGCACGTTAGAAAAAATGTTGTCGATTAGTGTAGCACTGTGTTTTGTGATTCTGGTTGGATGTGTGATAAGTGGTTGAAATCCTAAACTGTACAAGGAGTTTAAGAACTCCTCATTGAGCTTTTGCTTATTTGGGTTTAGTAAGTCAATGTTAGTATCACCACAGATAAAACCCTTTTTCTGCCCAATTTTTGTGAAAAGATCTCCAGCATATGTGATGAAGTTGTTCAAATTCGAACCCGGTGCTCTATAAATACAACAGATAATAATATTACATTTTTTGTTTAGATGTATTTCAACCGTAATGCATTCTAACATGTTATCAACTGCTGCAGATATGTCCTTCAATACTTTGAATTTAATATTATCAGCAATGAACAGTGCAACCCCTCCTCCATTTTTCTTTTCTCTGTTCATACAGACAAGGTTATATCCTTCTAGTTCAAAGTCCATACCTTTCTCTTCGTTAATCCATGTTTCTGTTATTGCAATAATGTCAAAAGGGTTCTTAAAGTCCATTAGGTATTCCTTTATTTGTTCGAAATTGGTGTAGAGGCTCCTGCTGTTAAAGTGGATAATTTTCAACTTGTTGTCCGTATTGATCCTTGTATTGTAATCCTGTTCCGTGTAGTAGTTGCAGTTTATAGATTTGTTGCCATAAAAACAGATGTCCGGGTCGATGTTTACGTTTGGGTTATTGCAGTCCGACCAGTTCTGGTCATCATTTTGATTTTTTGTTAGATCCCGATGCCCATGTTTTCTGATCCAATCAGGGAAATCCAAATGTCTATGATGATGATCCAAGTTACAGTTCATTAGCTCCTTTTCCTCAGATTGTGTCGAGGTTTTGAAGCTTTTGCAGTCCATTTAGGCGTTAAATTTGTCCAGATCCTCCATGCTCTTGACCAGCACTGTCTTCATTTGTTCTGGGGCTTCTCCGTTGGTTCTTATCAGAATTTTGCAGTTTGCCGTCCAGGTGCTTTTTATCTTCCCGGCCTTTTTCAGCTCTCGTGCTTTCTTGGCCATCTCTGCGTTTTTCTTGGTCAGGTTTTCATTGAAGAGCACCGTTGAGCCTTTGAGTTTTGGGCCCTGTTTCAGTAGCGCTATCTTGTGTTTTCTGTTTGTGAATCTCAGTTTCACAGTTTTCCCGCCGTTTGCCCCTGTCCAGGGCATGAGGTGACAGTATTCCACATTGCAGAAATCCATCTCGATTTTCTTTGATTCCATGAAATCAGCCACCTGTCTCTCCACCGTTTTGATGTCCTCTTCGTCATGATCACTGTCATGCTCTGCAGCCCGTCCATTTGTTAGTGCTTTCGCGTAGGATCGCGGTTTGATCTTTATGCCGGTGATGATCACATCATTCAGCCTGGTTTGTTGATCCAGGTCTTCGACTCGCGCTTCCAGCTGTTTGATCATCTCAGATTGCTTTTTGCTGCAATCCTGCAGCTGCTTGTGTTCTCTCTGGAGGTTTTTATACTCCGTGAGAACCGCATCTATCTTCAGATGTAGATCTTGATGGCCTTTCAGGATTTCATGAATCTCCTCTGCCATGTTTGTGTTGGGTCCGGAACCCGAATCTGGATTTTTTGTCTTGGTTTTTCCATCCTTACTGCCTCCCATTTTGTGAATTCCGAATAGTCTTGGAGGAGACTTTGTTGATATTTCTGCTGTAGCTGCTATCCAAGGACAGAGCTCACAGATATGCGTCCGTCTCCCACGGAGGACAGACCGACTCTCTATGAAAGGGGTAAAGTAGTTTTTTGAGGGCTTGTTAAGTAGAAAAGCACCAAAGATGAGAGAAAATAAGAATAAATCACAAAGCAGGTAGAAGTTTACTTTAAAGTAATATCCAAAGTCCTGAGGAAGGAGTCAAAGTCACAGGGTGTTGTTGAGGTGGCATTGTGCGCCCTGACACATTTGCTGAGCTGTCCGCATGTGTTGGAGATGGTGTAAATAAAAGACAAATAAGTGGGGCTGAACATACAAGAATTATTTTTGGGAGATATAATACCTGCAAGATGTCTATTCTCTAGCAATGGATGTATTTGGCACAAGAGATTGAATCCATTTATTTTTCTGTTTAAAGAGGGAAGCAAGCTTGCGTGTGTATGTATGTATATATGTATATATGTATATATGCTTAACTGGGGTGGTAAAACAGCAATGTATTAAAATTTGTTTAATCAAATTAAAAGTAGATCCATGAATACCTGAGTTTATTTTCCTAATTTCAAACGTGTTTCTCATATCTTTGTTTCAGGAAACAAGACGATGGAGGGTGTGGTGACCAGTGTTAACACAGGTAAACAAACTTTCACACTGTGACCATTTGTTCATGAACTAAAACACTTGTTGCTACATTTTCCTGCTTGTAAATTAAAATAAATAGATGAATAAATAAATGCATGATTTTCTTTGTATAACCAGCTACATAGCTGCAATTTGTGGCTCAATATTCATTTTATTGCCTCCAAAAAATAAATCATTCAGAATGATGTAAAAAAAAAAAAAAAAAAAAAAAAAAAGATCTCTCTGTTTAAAAAGAAAACTAACAAACTGTTCTTTAATTTTGCTTTTATTTTAAGTGAGACAATTGTCCAGTCTCAATTTTAGTGACTTTGCCCAGGTTTCAATTTCCGCTATATTATTATTATTATTATTATTATTATTATTATTATTATTATTATTATTATTATTATTATTATTATTATTGTTATTATTATTATTATTATTGTTATTATTATTATTATTATTATTATGTACTGGTTTTGTTGTTGTCTTTGTTATATTTATTCTTTTTTCTTTCAATGTGTATTTTTAATTTCAAATTTTTTGTAGTTTCATTTTAAGTTTCTGTTATTTCAATTGTTGCTGTCCATTTATCTTCTTTTTTCCTCAATCTTGTTATGCATCACTTTCGCCTCATGCTCTTATGTTTGAAAGGTACTATATGTAAGCAGAGCTGAGTTGAGTCGATCACATGTACTGTATGTGAGGTTTAAAAGCAGTTTGTGGTCTATGTCCATTTTCTGTCTAGTTGCCCAGAAATCAAACGAACAGGCCAACATCGTTGCTGACTCTGCTGTTTCTGGTGCCAATGAAGTTGCCCAGGCCACTGTGGAAGGGGTGGAGAATGCAGCATTGGCAAGTGGATTGGTTACCAAGGTGAGTGTGTCGTGCCACAAAATACAATAGAAAATTTCTGAAAACATTTTTCCCCTGGAATTTTATTTTATCCTAAAACCAGCAGTGATTAATCTGCTGTTGTGATTTGTGTAGATAACTTTTATTTTCGTCTGTCTTATATTCCTAATCGCTGATGATTGACTTGGAACAGGAGGAGGCAGAACAAGTGGCTGACGAGGTGCCTGATTGGTTTGGAGGGGTGGGGGGGTGTAACTGATGATCGCACGGCATGATGCTTGTTGCCAGATTTGACTTTTTAATTTGAGAAACCATTTAAGACTCACAGCTTTCTGAACCTGACATCTCTGCTGCTTTTCCACCATTGATCGTAGAAAGCGACTGACTTAAACCAGTTCATGCTCACTGATTGTAGTCAAAGTTATGAGGAGAGCCTTGTGACATGAGTGACAAGTTTGAATGAGTTTGAATGTATGTGTGTACTTTGTGATTACTAAAAGAAGAAAGGGGGGTTCTAATTAAAATGTTTTACAAGACTTTAGGACTCAATTTAGAGTAAACAGTGGTCAGTGTAAGTAATGCTGCTAAACCTCATGATTAATGACAACACCACCTGCTGTTACATCTCATTTAAGACTCAGGATCCCCCAGTCTGCCTCCACTCAATGTGAAGAAGCTGTAGATACAGGGTGACTTTTCACACACAGACACTTCTAAAACATTAAAGTATTCTTACACTGTCATTACTCTCTCTATCTGCCTCTGTATGTTTCTCCTCTTACATCACTTTCACCACTCATTAAAAATTAGTAAAATAGAATAAAATAAGCGCTAAAAGAATAGATACATAAAAAAATATGGAGATGCATTGGCACACTGGGAGGTGTGAACTGTAGTGACAGGCCAGTAAAAAATTAAAAAATATTCAGTCTACTAGTGGGATGTTCTTCTCTCTGCTCTAACCAAAATTCAAGACAAGAAACCAAAGTTTTATAAAACTACCTTTTGTTTGAAAAAAGTCTGGAAACACCATTTCTGAAACAAATCATTGGGTTCCCACAAACAAACAGAAATCTATTCTAGGAGACACATACTACTTAAATTTATTCTTTAAAATAAATCTGCATTACACAGCACAAAGATGTGCCTTATTGTTGTCATGTAGAAAACATAAGTTTACCTGTGTACAGGTGTACATTAATATTTATGGGGAACTTCATAACAAATGGACATTGTCCCAAAATGCACCATGAGCTGAGATGAAATGAGACCACGTTAATCATACATGTTTAAAAGTGTTCATGATAATTAGTCCTGGTGTGTCTGCTTTTTTCATCAGCAGTGCAGGGTATGAAATCAGTCAAAGAATAAAAAAAATTAACAAAGCATGAAAGTGGAAGTTGCATGGTTTGTTGCTAGCAGAAAATAAATGCTGTTTGTTCTGCTAAATCTATGTTATGTTGATTTCTATGCTGTTGGCACCTTTCTTTACTAACAACCAGAGAGAAAACTGGCATCCTTTGGCACAATGCAAGTAGGGCTATTTTATGAAGAGTATTTTGTCATTCATGTTTATATGACTGCACAGTTAGGGAGAGAAGAAACAGAGAAAGGAGAGAGAAAAAAACACGCATAAAAAAACAGGTTAATGACTGGAGTCAAAATGAAAAATGACCTCCAAAGGGGCGCTGTCTACACAAAAACAACCATTAACATGGCTGTTTCCTACAGCTCAACTCATCATGGCTTCATCTCACTTTTCTAAACTGACAGATTTCTGCTCAAGCGCAGCTCTTCTACTGTTCTGTGTTCTATAATTTCAACAAATTGCTGTCCTGATGTCGTACCACTCTGTTTATACAAAGCAAATGGTGCTAAATGTCTAATATAGTTCAATCTAAACTGTTGTTTTTTTCCTGTTTGAAAACATTGAGACACATTTTTTTATCAATTACTTGTTGATTTAATCATTATATTTTATTGATGTAATTGCTATTAATTTTTAATGGTTGAACTGTAATAATATCTTTATTTACATGTAAAAATTACTTACATGTAAGAAATACATCACAATTGTTTTTCTTGTAAAGAAAAATTTCCGGTTAAGCCAAAACACTTCAAATAGATTATCCAGTCATTAGGCATGTTACTGTAGGTAGTTTACAATTAATCACATCTTGGCTAAAGATTAGCCCTTGTATCTATTTATTTATTTTAGCTATTATCCATGTTATTGAATAAGTCACACTGGTGTAAAATCTTACACATCTACCTGCAGCTTTGTGTAGAGTGGGAGGCATGAGGTTGGAGTTTGATGCCCTCATCTGACCTCTGCTTTGTTCCTCCTGCAGGCTGCACTCCCAAAGACAGAAGCTGGAGGAGAACAGACAGAGCAGGCTGCTCAATAGGTGAGACACCTATAGAGTGATTTCTTTGGCTCATTTTCCTTTCCTTTCCTTTCCTTTCCTTTCAAATCAGAGCGAGTATTGAATGTGAACTGTGTCTTTTCCATATATCTATTCTGTTTAAGTTTCACTGACAATTCAAACATAAAATCTTCTCCAGAAAACTTTAATTTATTTAATTTAAGTCTAATGCGGCCCTGAATACAAGTCCCCTGAGCCAGTGTGAAACTACAAACTTAAACATTAACACACTTAAACATTAACTGAACCGCTCAGTGGCAATGCAGCTTTAGTCGGTTAGACGGTTAGAAACTAACGTGACTATCGCGTCATGTTAAACGCCCTTATGAAAACATCGTCATGCATAAATGTATTCACGTGTGGCTGTTGGACTGTTTTCACATTTTGGTTTGATATATGACGTTGAAGCCACAGAATTGCTAATGCTAAGCTAACAGACTGTCCCTGGAGAGTTACCGTAGGATGCAGTAAAGCAGAGGTTATTGCTGTAATGTCTCAGACTGGGCTCATGTGTTCCATAATAATACTCAGTGTGACTGCTGTTCCACATCAATGTACCTTACTGTTAATTATTCCATCAACTTTAAGAGGTTGGGTGATCTAAGAACACTTGTTATCCACCTTATTCCTGACTTCCGAGCTGATGATGTTAGCCTAGCTGTCAAACTTGCTCTACTAACCAGTTTCTAACAGCAAGACAGTGACAAAATGAACAAAAATCAGAGGTGGATTCATAGTGGGTCCACTGGAAGTGTTACTTGTGTTGTCTGCCATCATACTTGAGCTTTGAGGATACAAAACATGAAACACTGTGCAGTATTTCAGCTTAAAACAGTTGGATATACTTTATTTATGAAGGTATGAGCCAGCTAGCCTCAGAGCTACCAGCTGAGCATGGGTGAACTCAGTGTGGTTGCTGCGCAACTGCATCAGAAACAACAATAGATATTAAGATGTGTTTACACAAGTGTTTACATTGAATTTTTAAAACAAATTGTTAAAAGACAAAAAAAATCTGAAAATTCTCTTTCAGTATCCAACCTTCTCTCTCTCTCTCTCTCTCTCTCGCTCTCTCTCTTTCAGGTTATTGTCCTTGTCGTCCTGCAGTCATTCACACTTTCTGCCTGCCCAACAAGGAACAACAGAAGAGAAACGTATACATATATAGCTATAGCCCAACCCTCTGACCTCTGACCTCTGGTGTTAAAAAAACCCTAGACGCTTCTTCATCTAATGTGTTTAGCTAACCTCATAAACTAATAGACATTTTCCTCCTCTTGTTGCAATGGTTACACTGCCTCTGCATCATTCTTCACTCAGTATACAAATCAAAGATGTCTGATGTTTTAACACTCAGAGATTAAATCAGATTGTAAGCAACTGTTTGCTGATTAGTTGGTGCGTGATGACATCACACAGGTCAAATCTTAATGTCTGAAACCAAAAGTGACCTAAAGGCTCTGCACCACCTGTCAATCACCAGGCTGAGGCTGCCCTCTGACAGACCAACACCTGAAGCCTTTTAATTGCATGTGATTGTACTGACACATAACTCTAGTGCTATAAACATACACACTAATCTGTAATCATCTCTACAATTCATACATATGTTCACACACAAAACACACAACAAACAACACATCACAACACAACACATAAATACAGACTCACAATGTGTACTGCTGATACTAACTGAGCTCAATAAATGATTTCTTCCTTTGTAAACCACAGAACTGAAATAAAAGAGTGTTTGAAATTTATGTCTCTGTTTCATATTGTACCCTGATTGTTGAGGACCTTAGCTGACCCCCACCAATCATTCCTGGGACACCAGTTCGGCAAAGTAGTTTAATTGTACACCAGGTGTGTAGAGACTAAATCTCTTGAAGTCTTGTGGCCCTTTCCTGCATGTCGTCACCAACCCTCACTGACAGTAATCCCTGAACAGAAAACAAACACATTTCAAACATTTACATTATGAAACCCATAATGTTCTCAATTTACTACAGTATCCCCAAACATAAAGTTTCCACATTACTATGGACTAAAACATCACAATGTCTGTACAAAAGCACATGTAAGAGCATGTGGGTGTATGCAACACACACACACACACACACACACACACACACACACACACACACACACACACACACACACACACACACACACACACACACACACACACGGTTATCTGAGTACATATTTCGATGTTTCTCAAATGGCTTGCTTCAGTACTTACACTTACAGTTTTGAGTGCATAAGAGCATTCACACTTAAGGGTCCTCTGAGGACTCTCTAAGTGATCTTAAATCTCATTTCTATATATATGCCTGATCGTAATCCACAACTTAAAATGAGATTATCAGCACTTATATAGGTTATTTCTCAATGCAATTTCTTAGCATCCCAGTTGGCTGGATTGATTTACAGTACAAAGTCTCTATGACAACACCATGCTGGCCGACAAAGTTGAGAAGTGAGAAGAGAGATCGGTATTTTTCTCTCCTGAAAACTATTTCATGGATTTATTCTGTAGTAATGTTAGACTGGCAAAAAGAAAAAAGAAGAGCAGAAGAAAGCTAAATGAGAGAGTGATAGAGGATGGGCTAAAGGCTAAAACACAAGCTATGCTGTTTGTTTCAACCCACATGCAGCAGTTATACTGCAGTGATCTGTTCAAACTTGAGAGTCTGTCAGTAAAATGAAGAGTGAGGTTACATTCGCTCTGCTTGGTGAGGTTGTAGTAGGTTAATGAGCAAAGAAAAGTAGTGGTAAAAAGAAGATCTGCTTTCCATATATTTGCTTTAAAACAAATGGACGCTTGGTGAGAGTCACATCCTCATGACAGTGGGTGCAAGTGCTTATGGGAAACTGAGTCTTTATCCCAGAAAGCACTAGCTTTTCCAGATAGTCCTCACAGCTTCTTTCGGGTATAAAACACAAAAAAAGAAAAAAAGGATTTGATATCTCAGCTAGCACACTCAAAACAGTCAAAAAGTTCAGTGTGGAAATTTGGAACTTTCTCGCATTCACTGATCGTCATCTATGTAGTGGAAGGAGTGGGAACAGAATGAATGCTTAATGATAACTGGAATTCATGAATAGCAGAAGAACACCTGTGAACGGTTGTGCAAAGCTCCAGTGTTTAATTTAAGACAATAATATCCTTTAAATTTGAGTGCACTAAGAGAAGCAGACTCTCCTCACTGCCTGCTGCCTGATTCAGTGCTGCCACCATATGTTTTGAAGTGATACTGCTGACCTGGCTTATAATTTATAAATTGTCAATTATGATTTAAAAAAAAAAAAAGAAAAAAAAGAAAAGAAAAGAAAATAAAGAGCAAAACTTTGTATTCAAACACAACTAAATGTTTATGTCCATTAATGAATTATTTGAGTTTCAGGCAATATCAGAATTTTTTTCTGTTAATAATTCAAGTCTGATGGGTTTCTTTTCTAATTTATCAAGTCTGATAATTGCAGATCTTTATTAAGAGGATGAGACAGTGGTTAAAGTTAGTAACATGCTGACTTTATTAACATAATAAAAATGGTTAAATCATAGAATATATGAAAGTCAAGACCACTTTTCCTGAAGTGAAATTTCCAGTACACGACTTTTACTTCCGCTAAAAGTTTGGTATTAATTCTCTTAATGTTGTAGGAAATCTGGTGACTAAAATAACTTTTATTTAACTGCGGAGGATCAGTAATGCTACTTCTGTGTGTGTGTGTGTTTTTTTTTTTAACATGTTTCATTCAGGGAACTTTTATATGCTGATCAGGCACTCTCTCCTTATATAACAGCTGCTTTTGTGTACTTTAGGTTTCAGATCATGAAACAAAAATAATGTGCTGGAACAGGTTTTGTTTGACGCCCATAATTAAAACAAAATGGACAAAACAGACACGCCCTCAGTGAAGTATGCCATGAGTGACAGCTTTAAACTCATGTGATGAGTTTGAAGCTGGTTGATAGAGAGCCTTATACAAAACTGTTTTTAATTGACTTTTAAATGCAAGCGAGTCCATCTACGGCACAAGCTTTCATTTTTTGTAATTGAATTTTATTCCACAGATTTTGTTTCTGGCAAGGAAATAAACAGCAGGCTCCTGACACATCTTTTCTTCACATCTCTGCAGAAGAGATTAACAGTCTGATGAGCAGAATGAGTTAAAAATGCTTGTAAACTTAACTGGGATGTTTTGATCTCAGTTACTGTCGCTTTAAGGCAAAAGCGTATGTTTAGGGTACAAGTCATCTTTTGATGTCATCTGTATTTTGTGTTTTTTGTAGTATTTTGAATGAATGACTCTGCACTTCCCTGACAGACAAGTATTTTCAGATTTTTTTTGGCTGATGTTTGTGCCAGAACACTCCCAACTTTAACAAAGGACAAACCCTTTTCCCTCAGGGCAAGATAAATATTTTCATCCATGTCTTATTGAGCTCTTTGAGAGAGGAGAAGGGTGTCTCTATGAAATAAATCAGAACAGTCTCTGCCTGTTCCCAGCACATCAAATAGAGACACAGAGTTTTGCTAAAAACTATAAGGTTGTAGGTTCATCTGTAGTACACTCCTAAAACTGAAATGTCAGCAAGTGTTGATGTCCTTTTTAGGAAATATGGTCTTATTAGACTTAATATGAGCCAAATTCACCTGACAAGTCCAAAAAAGGGGTCTGATTCCAAGATATTTAAAATAGATGAAAATGTCACTTAAATTGCTTGAAAAATAAATCTGCCAATGGGGTCAGAAAAATATACTTGTTTGGTTTCTTGAAATAAAAATAATGTCTTCTTGTGCTTTTCAACGCAGTTAGTGGCACACTCAGCCCTTTGCCTGTGGTTTGTGAATTAGACAATGTCGTATTAGCTCATTTGCAGACCTTCAGTGAGTGCACAAGTTGCAAAATCCTTCACTGAATCAGACCCTGATTTTTTATTTCCAGCTCCTCTTAAAGCTGGTTAGGCTTTGCTTCCAGACAATGCGATTGTTTACATTCTTCTCAAAATGCATATCACAGATAGATAAAGGCCCATTTATGCTCAACATTAATCACGGTTCAGGATACAGCCAAGGCCTTCTGTCCATACTCTGCATTCATTTCGCCAATATTTCTGCACGTTCCCATGAATCTTACAGATATGGAGCAGTATCACAGGAAACCGTGGAGGCAGTGCTGCTATTGATACCCCGAAATGTAGCTCTAGTGAGTCACGAAGAAAAAATAACAATGGCTGAACTTTTTGAAGAAAAACTTTGTGAGCTGATGAGGAACTTTTGCTCCGTTTTTTATTTATACAGGCAGTACATTAGCAATACCTCCTCCACAGTCACCATGTTTGTTTTTGAGGTTGTTGTTATAAGCTTTTGAACTCTGTGCCCCCCCCCACCCCCCCACCCCACTCCACATCGTAAACATTGTTTTAACAGGACGTATACACTATAATATAAACTATAAATGGGCCTTAGGCCTGTTTTTTAGCTCGTTCTATTTCATTTTCCTGTTAAGCTTTCTTATGACCTTCTCTCCTTTTTTCTTTCTGACTGAGAAATAACGTTCAGAAACAACTGATTTTGGTGCTGAAAATCTCTTTTTAATTTTGGATTATGATCTTTAAATCTGAGATTATTTTAAGATCACTGATAAAGTCCTCACAGGGCCTCTGAAGCAAAAAGCATCACCATAGTGAATAACTTCTTTGCAGATATTTAAGGGTTAAACCTCCAATGCCTCTCAGGTTTTTTTCTATCTCGATGCACTGAATAGATTTTTCACGTGTCATATCAGGTCAGTGTTGGCAGGTGAGACGTGTTCACTCACTTCTGGGTGGAGCCCCTACTGCATAATACACGAGGGATTGTATACCTGTATATGTTGTCGGCAACCAGCCATTGACACACCTTATCACCCTTTATGAACTCACACAAATATAAAACATAAACAGCTGTAGTTATAAAGCAGACCAGCCGGTCTGACTGAAGATGACACGATATGTCCCTAACATGTAAACAACTTTTTTCATTTTGCACCTTTTAAAACAGCAGCTTCGAAACAGCAGGGTCACGGATGGCCTATCCCAGCTGTTTTAAAGTGAGAGGCATGGTACACTCTGGACTGGTCACCAGTCAGTTGCAGAGCTGACACACAGATCTGTCCAAAGCAATATGCACCAAAATCAACACAAACTAAAACTTCCTAATTGAATTAATAATATTTTGAATAAAATCAAACTAGTATGTCACTGTTATAAAGATGCAGCTCACTGTAACTTGTAAATGTAGCTCAGTTTTAACTACTTGGATCTGACACCAATACCACCATATCACTGCAAAGAGCCAATGATTCATTTTTCAAAAGACCCATTGGAGATTTTTTTTTTTTTTTTCATATAACAGCGGGTAACAACCCTATTTCATCCTGCTCATAAATTCAACAAGTGTGTTTATCTCATGGAAACATTTAGCAGATCTAGAACAAAACAGCTATGTGTACTGTTGCAGTATGCAACCATAAGAACATGTAATCACTCGCATTTGTATACAGCTGGTGAGACTAAATAATTTATGTACAAGTAAATGGTTTTTCTGCCAAACCAAACTGCTGCAGAGCGCGTCCTCAGTGCTGTGTCATTACACCGAGCATGAATGAATCATCCTGAAAGTATTCATCAGAGCCTTTTTATGAACTCATAGTGAGAACAGGAGTGTTTCATACTGCCTTTTTTTCATTCTTTAGGAGGGAGGTAACTTAATAAGATACCGACACACAAAACGCACGCACCCACACACACACATACTCATGCACTTTCTTTCTCTCTCACAAGCACGCACGCACGCGCACGCACACACACTCAAGTTGGCTCACACAGCACGCAGTTGGCTGTGTTGACTGATCTGCAAAATAACTGTTTTGATTTACAACATAAATGGAACCGCATAACACTCACTACACTCCAACCTGTGCAGCAGGTTATCCCTGCAGCTGCACCTGATTCCTCAGCAGGGTGAAACCTGTGGGGCGTCACCCAAGGAAACTCCCAGGCACCTGAAGCTATAAGACCACTCTTGACCTGCTCAGAAACAGATTCTAACCACATCAAATACATCGGTAGCCATGTCTAATCCTCTTGGTGATGCCCTCGGAGGTGCCCTGGGTAATGTCCTGGGTAATGATGGTATGGTTGCATTAGCAAGCAAAGAAGCAGGTGAGTACTCAGATTCAGATGTTTTCTGAAACATAAAGTAAAAGTAAATGAGTTGTGTAGAAATCGTACTCATCACTTCAAGGTCATTGAGCATTTTCAGGAGATAATTTTTTGTCTCTTTAAACAAAAATTTTGAACTTCTAAGTTTGATGTTGGTAATATTTTTGGATGATGTTGATAGTAAGTAAGTGATTACTTTTTTTATCATTTAAAGTCTTTTCGGTGTACTGTAACCTTCCTTTTTTAAATCAGTCCATAAAACGGTTGCCTGATTATGAGTTTACACCTCTCTCAGTTTTAACTTTCAACACTGTCATGTTTTTGACTGCAGTCAAGTTATTGTATATAATACAGCATTTGCTTTGAGAGCCGAGTGGATGAAATTTGTTCTCAACATTAAAACTGTTTTATTTTGCAGGTAACTTTGCCGAAAAAACAGTGAAGAGCCTTTTGTCCAAAAACAGTGAGGGAGATGGAGAAGGAGAAGCAAAAAAGGAGGGAGGAGGATTTGGTCTTGATAATGTCCTCAAACTGGGTGGTGATTCCAAAAAAGATGATGGAGTTGGTTTTGATGATGTCCTCAAATTTGCTGGTGGTTCCAGCAATGACGAAGGAGATGGAGCTGCAGGTGAGTCTGTTACCGAACTTTTGAATTTGACTGAAAGCCTGGTCCCCACATCTTTAAACCAGAATACTATGCTGCTTTGAAAAATGAATGCCATGCATTTGCCACATTTCTTTTTTGAAATTTGAGTTCCATGCGTGAACATTTACCTGTAAAGCAGTTATTACATGGCTAACTTTGGAGCCAAAAGGATATTCTTTTCAAAATCATTGGGTAGATAAGTTTTCACACAGCGATGACACAAGAGGCAAGCAAGTATGAACTCATTTTCCTGTTAACAATCAGGCCAACTCAACCAGAAGCTGGGTATGTTTACTAACTTTTAGAAAGTATGTTAGCATCATTTTTTTTCTCCTGAAGAGCTTTAAAGCTGCAGTGTGTAGAATTTAGCAGCATCCAGTACAACTGATTTGTTTTTGTTAACCTAGAATGAGCTTTTAAAAATTTTATGTGGACAAGTCTTCTTCTGTACAATAACACAGAACAGACAAACTATGAAGGACTGCATGGTTTTCATTTACTGCAGTTTTTTTTAACCTTGTTTTGACCCTGCGTGGGTTCACCTGAAATGTCTAGTACTTGACGAAAAAAAAAAAATACTGATAAAACTGTTTTGTTACACTAATATCTATCCTTTTTAAAATTTAAAACAACAATCTTAAACAACTGTATTCTAAACTTTCACTTTCTGGAATAAAAATCAAGTTGCTATAGCTTTTTTTTCATGATTATATGAGAGGTTGTTGTAAATTTGTAAGCCTATATCCTGATCAGGGAAACTGAAGATGTCACTGTCATTAATCCTGACTACTCTGAATTTTCAACACAGTATAACAAACATGATCAAAAATGGGGTTAAAAGAAATTTGTCATTTTGTCAAAATGGGGTCATGACCCTAAAAGAAAACATTGGGAACCACTGATTTGGTGGATGGCTGCCAAACAGAAAAGTCCACCAGCTGGAAGATGAAGAAAAGAGGCTGTGGTGTGCAAAATAATTAGTATTGATAGAAGGTTTAATATTATGAACTGTCAAAGTCAAATGGAGGATCCTATCTCATTGCACAACAGGAAATTCTTGTCCTTAAAGGGGAGTTATAGAATAGAATAGAATAGAATAGAATAGAATAGAATAGAATAGAATAGAACAAACTTTTTGGATCCCTAATGGAAATTCAATTTAAGCATGACTTAAATTGTGTCGATCTTATTAGCCACAAATGTCTTTAAAAAAAATAGATGTTAAAACATTAAAATTATGCCTACATTGCTTATAAAGAGAAAAAAAAAATAAGCAAATGGTGTAAGAAAAAAATGACTTAAGTTTCTTACATTAAGACTTTATTCTTATCTAAAGAAAAATAATCAAGAAGTTCATTTTTCTATCTCATTGGTAGACTACTAGCCTTCAAGCTGTAACAAAAAAAAACAGCATACATCCACTGCTTTGACTCTTCAATAAGCAAAGTTTTTTTTATATATTTACTCTCATTTACATTCAAATGAAGACATTTTAAATTCCTGTTGGATTATCAGCCACCAAAACTCTTCAGACGTGTCTCAATATTAATCAGAATATTGCTAAAATTTGATGGATGTGCAGCTTTGGATCAGGGTTTCTTTTTTTTTTTTTTTGTTGTATTTGAATATTCTCTTGTCTTCTGTTACTTTTCTCAGGCATGGCGAAGAACATGCTTGGAAAATTATTTTAAGTGGACACCTCTGCAACCCTCAACAACCTGAAAGTCTTCGGCTTCACTCCTCTGAACCTCCATCTACAGGGAATATTTTGACAATGAAATCATTTAAGATTATTAAATCTTTCAAGACTTTGCTCACAGTAATAAACAGTCTTAACCTTCTGCTATGGACATTTGGTGTTTTCATTATAGTAGGAAAATACACTGAAGAGCTCCAAACATTGTAATTGAAATGTTTCAGATGATGAAATTTCTCTGATTTGGTTTGGGATGCTATGAAAGAAATAGATTCTGGGGCTATTTCTGAACAGAAACTGAAATCAAAGATCAATAAAAATCTTCCTTTCTTTGGTTTATGATAAATAAATGTTAACTAAAAGCTAATTAAACTCAGTGAACATCTTTTTGATGTCAAGTTTTTTTTTTTTAATTTTTGTCTCTTTTTATGATATATTTATCAAAAATTTCAGCACAGAATTGATCAATGGATACTATTACTAAGTTTAAAGGAGGAGTTCCGTTTTTTCTCATAGATATCAGTCATACCTTAGTCAATAAAAATATTAATTTACGTCAACAGATCATAAAGAAATACTTCAGTCTCAAATGTTTTTCTTTGTTGTCATGAATAATTCACACACAAAAGCAAAGTGAGACAACACTAGAGTTTAGAATCACTTAGCCCAGAGTAACTCTTTAGAATTGTTCCTGTCCTTGTTTCTGGGTTTTCAGGTTTGAGCTCAGCAAAGAAAAACTAAAATCTGAACAATTCCATCCATCAATTAAACAGCCTAAAATATTTACAGCTGTTTGATGGGGAAATCTGCTCTTTACTTTCAGGGGAAGTTAGACTCAAATATGTACAGCAATGATTAGATAGTTTAATCTAACTCATGAGAGCTGTTATGGTGCAGCTTTTCTATTTTCACTGACCTGCATGATAGTAAATATTGACTCTTTTGTGATAGAGCTTTAAACTGGTCAATATGTTTTGTTTTTTTTGGCGGGGGGGGGGGGGGGGGGGGGTTCTTAGCAATTTAGACTTATCTAACTGTGGAGCAGGTCTGGAACTGGCAAAAAGAAAAAGGACAGAAGAGCAGAAGAAAGCTAAATGGAAGAGTGACAGAGCATGAGCTAAACTGTTTGTGATAATGTTTTACAACCCACATGCAGCAGTTATACTACAGTGATCTGTTTAAACTTGAGAGTCTATCAATGAAATGAAGAGTGAGGTTACGTTTGCTCTGATTGGTGAGAATGCAGTTGGTAGATGAGCACTAGTACGACATAACAATGATTAACATTGCAAGTTACAGACAAGTCTCAGAGCACCAGGCTGTAAGTTGTGCTAAATATAGTCAGTTGTTTTTATTTATTTATTTATTTATTTGGGGGGGGGGGGGGGGGGCGTGGTGTTTACCACTGTATTACACCAGCTTTCCTTTAACAACACTCAATAAGTGTTTGTGAACTGAGGACACTAATTGTTGAAGCTTTGGAGGTGGAATTCTTTACCATTCTTGCTTGATGAACAACTTCAGTCAGTCAACAGTCCGTGGTCTCTGTTGTTACATTTTGAAGTTTAAGTTTATCAGTTTGAACAATAAATAGCGTGTCTTTGTAGTGTATTCAACTGAATATAGGTTAAACAGGATTTGCAAATCATTGTATACTGTTTTTATTTACGTTTCAGACAACGTCCCAACTTCATTGGAATTGGGGTTGTACTTTTGGGTGTTTTTTCATGTGTTACTGAGATGATGAAAATTGGAAATTTATTCCCAGGCAGCAGTTTCAAGGATAAACCACAAAGCCAAAGTGGCGGCCTGAATTGTCCAACTGTCTATCCATCAAAGGAAAAGGGTCAGTTCTTCTTCTCTAACAGCATTCATGTCAGAATATAACAGCTCATAGTTGCCCTTAAAGAGTGTTAAAAGATGTGGTATGTAGATGTTGAGCAAATCATTGTTATCTCAGGGCAAAGGTTATGGGTTGTGCCTGATGTCTACGACTCTACATTGACTCAAGCCTCTGTTTCAAAAACTACATCAAAATGTCTGTAATAAAGTAAATTTTAGCTTGGCTGGTTTCAGGTTCATCAGAAACTTTCTATTAACTGCTGCAGCAATGATTTATTTACACTTGAAAATTTCCTCTCACAACACCTTCTGTCTGATAAGTTGGTCCATTTCAAACTCTACCACTGAAATCTTTATACAGGCAGCACTCAAAATCTTAGATAAGAAACCATTCAGCTTCCAACACTGTCATTTACAAAAGAAATACAGTCTGCTTCCCAGAGAAAACCTCACCAAGTACCTAATGTCTGTTTAGTTAGAGAATCGTACATGGATTAGCTCTTCCTCCTCTATCAAGCGTTATTTATTTTAAAATAATCACAGAAAGAACCACAGGTACAGACCACACAATTCCACTCAGGAAACTGCATTTGGTCATAGTGTCTTTTCCTTTAGAGAATCACATCACTGGTATGCAATTCCACAATCAACCAGAGAGTTACCAACTTGTCATTCCTTTCAGTGCAAAGTTAAGAAATGGTTTATTAAAAACCCAAAATCTCAACACTGATGCCATACGTACCTGTATTCTGTACTGTATTGTCTGTTACCAATGTCATCTTTTGTTATTTTTTAGATTTAGCTGTCAACTGTATTTCTGCACCTGAGTTAGCCTTTCGGCTAACTCAGGTGCATTTACATTCGTTTAAATGTCAGTTTATGTACATTGTCCCTTTTTCAAATAAATAAAATGAATTTTAAGCCCTCTCTTTTGAACATTTTTGACCTGCCACCTCTTCAAATTAATCTTTGCAAGACATATTGTAGCATGTATGGCATCAAACTGGCATCAATTCATTAGCTGTCCAATATTTAGTCAGCTTAAAACACTTAACATCCATCTTTGTCCATAAAATCCTGTACACTCAAATGATAATATCTGAATTATCGGCAGAGTTGCAGCAGAAACTGAAGGCCACTGCATTCCTTTATGTGTTTTACTGACGTACACTACCAGTAAATAAAGGTTGAACAGGTTATAAGGATATGAAGCAGTTGAAAACATCCCATGATGTACCTGTACTTGAAAGTGCTATGAGGAGTATCAGGAACCACTAGTGTTTTTCCAGAATGAAAGAAAGAAAGACACCGTTTCCCATGAGCACTATTACCCACTGTTGTAAAGATGTCTCTTGGTTAAGTGTGCATTTGTTTGGCAAGCAAATAAATGGACAACAGTTCCTATTTTAAACAAATATTCTTTGTTGAAAATCACTTTTAGCTGGATGCAAAGTGACCAGGTAATGTATTAATCTGTAGTTACATAACGCTATTGTTCAATAGCCTGCAGAGCACACCCTCGGAGATGTGTCATTACACAGAGCATGAATGAATCATCCTGCAAGTGTTCATCAAAAAGCATTCATGTTAAAACAAAGTGAAAACAGGAGTGTTTCATGCTGCCTTTTTCCATTCTTAAGGAGGGAGGTGACTAAGAAACCACAAACACACAAATACACACACACTAATGGTTGTTTGTGTGTGGTCAAAGTAATTTAGCTCAGATAGCATGGAGTCAGCTGTGCTGACCAATCTGTACAACAACTGATAGTATTTTGATTTAAAACATAAATAAAACACTCCCTCACCACACTGACCTGTGCAGCGGGAGGACCCTGCAGCTACACCTGATTCCTCAGCAAGACAAAACCTGTGAGGCACCACCCAAAGAAACTCCCAGTCACCTGAAGCTATAAGACCACGCTTCACAAGTTCATTAACGCATTCTAACATCACCATCACCAATACATCAGCTGTCATGGAAAATCTACTGGGTGATGCTTTGGGTAGTGCCCTGGGTAAGGCTTCTTAATTTGATGTTTTTAATATTTTTGAATGTTGGTTGTTGTTTAGGGATCACCTTGTATCATTTACAGGCTTTTCAGGGCACTGTGAATTGTACCCTGAGGATAAATTAACCTCTCTTAGTTGTAACTTCCAGCACTGCCATATTTTTTGACTGCGATTTGTTTCAAGAGCTGAGTGGAAGACTTTTGCCATCCATTTTAAAACAGTGTTTCTTTTGTAGGAAATGCTGTTGAAGGTGCAGTGAAAAACGTGTTGAACAAAAACAACGGGGATTGTGATTCCAAAAAAGACAAAGGATTTGGTCTTGATGATGTCCTCAAACTAGGGGGTAATTCCAAAAAAGATGACGGCTTTGGTCTTGATGATGTCCTCAAATTTGCCGGTGGTAATTCCAAAAAAGACGACGGAGTTGGTCTTGATGATGTCCTCAAATTTGCCAGTGGTAATTCCAAAAAAGACGACGGAGTTGGTCTTGATGATGTCCTCAAATTTGCCAGTGGTAATTCCAAAAAAGACGACGGAGTTGGTCTTGATGATGTCCTCAAATTTGCCAGTGCTAATTCCAAAAAAGACGACGGAGTTGGTCTTGATGATGTCCTCAAATTTGCCAGTGGTAATTCCAAAAAAGACGACGGAGTTGGTCTTGATGATGTCCTCAAATTTGCCAGTGGTAATTCCAAAAAAGACGACGGAGTTGGTCTTGATGATGTCCTCAAATTTGCCAGTGGTTCCAGCAATGACAGAGAAGGTGGCGCTGCAGGTGAGTCTTTTACTGAACCTTTAAATTTAAAAGAGAGCCTGGTCACAGCGTCTTTAAAACCGGAATGCTATGCTGCCATGAGAACTGAATCCCATGCATTTGCCACATTTTTTTTTTTTTTAGATTTGAGTTCCATGTACCTGTAAAGCAATTATTACGTTGGAGACTTTGGAGCCAAAAAGTCATACTTTTCATAATAATTTGGTACAACAGTAGATCATTTTTAACAGAGTGATGACACTAGAGGCAAGTAAATTAAACATTTCTGGTAGTCTGTCACCTCATTTTCCTGTTGTCAATCAGGCCAAGCCTTGAAGACTGAGGGAGCAATGGGGGGGGGGGGGGGGGGGGGTTAAGCAGGGCTTGTGTCTTGTATTTCATATGTCTTCTGTCTTCTAAGCCACATACACCTGACAAATCCATAATGTCTTTTCTTTTAAAAAAAAAAAGATGTTAAAAGATTTTTTAAAAAATGCCTAGACTGCTTCTAAAGAGGAAAAAAAATCTTCTAATGGTGTAAGAAAAAAATGACTTAAGTTTCTTACATTAAGACTTTACTCTTATCTAAAGAAAAATAATCAAGAAGTACAATTTTCTTTTACCTCATTGGCAGACTACTAGCCTACAAGCTGTAAAAAAGCAGCATACATCCACTGCTTTGACTCTTCAATAAGCAAAGTTTTTTTTTATATTTACTCTCATTTACATTCAAATGAAGACATTTTAAATTCCTGTTGGATTATCAGCCACCAAAAGTCTTCAGATGTGTCTCAATATGAATCAGAATCTTGCTAAAATTTGATGGATGTGCAGCTTTGGATCAGTTTTTTTTTTCTTTTTTTTTTTTTTTTGTATTTGAATATTCTCTTGTCTTCTGTTACTTTTCTCAGGCATGGTGAAGAACGTGCTTGGAAATTTATTTTAGGTGGACACCTCTGCAACCCTCAACAACCTGAAAGTCTTCAGCTTCACTCCTCTGAACCTCCATCTACAGGGAATATTTTGACAATGAAATCATTTAAGATTATTAAATCTTTCAAGACTCAACTCACAGTGATAAACAGTCTTAACCTTCTGCTATGGACATGTTGGTGTTTTCATTATAGTAGGAAAATACACTGAAGCGCTCCAAACATTGTAATTGAAATGTTTCAGATGATGAAATTTCTCTGATTTGGTTTGGGATGCTATGAAAGAAATACATTCTGGGGCTATTTCTGAACAGAAACTGAAATCAAAGATCAATAAAAATCTTCCTTTCTTTGGTTGAACATTGCTTACGATAAATAAATTTTAATTATAAGCTAATTACACTCAGTGAACATCTTTTTGATGTCAAGTTTTTCTTTTTTTTTTGTCTCTTTTTATGATATATTTATCAAAAATTTCAGCACAGAATTGATCAATGGATACTATTACTAAGTTTAAAGGAGGAGTTCCGTTTTTTCTAATAGATATCAGTCATACCTTGGTCAATAAAAATATTAATTTACGTCAACAGATCATAAAGAAATACTTCAGTCTCAAATGTTTTTCTTTGTTGTCATGAATCATTCACACACAAAAGCAAAGTGAGACAACACTAGAGTTTAGAATCACTTAGCCCAGAGTAACTCTTTAGAATTGTTCCTGTCCTTGTTTCTGGGTTTTCAGGTTTGAGCTCGGCAAAGAAAAACTAAAATCTGAACATTTTCCATCCATCAATACCACGGCCTAAAATATTTACAGCTGTTTGATGGGGAAATCTGCTCTTTACTTTCAGGGGAAGTTAGACTCAAATATGTACAGCAATGATTAGATACTTTAATCTAACTCATGAGAGCTGTTATGGTGCAGCTTTTCTATTTTCACTGACCTGCATGATAGTAAACATCAGCTATTTAATGATAGAGCTTTCATTTTAGTATCTTTTAGAAATGCTTAATCACTTTAAATTAAGCTTTGTGTTTTCAATTACTTGAACTTCCCTGAATTTCCCTTAGGGGATTAATAGTCAACTCGTTCTGTTCTATTCTATTCTATTCTATTCAAAATTGGATTTGACTCATACATATTTATCTAACTGTGGAGCAGGTCTTCAAAGTACACCATGCTCCAAAGCATGGGAAATACTGTACCCTGGTTTTGAGCAAGAGGCTGAGGATTTCTGAATCTGATCTCTCCCACCTTGCACTGGCAAAGTTTGAAGTCACACCCAAAGCTCAAAGACACTTTTTATTAAGATGGCGAGATCATTTTGCGACAAATTCTTCCCATTCCCTTATACGTAATATGACGTTTGGCAGACTTACAAAAAAAAAAATCTCCATAGTATGAGAGAATCTCCCATTCTTTTTAGCGGATTTCCCTTTTAGACGTGTAAATGTTTTTAGTTTCAACTTTACAATCTTCCCTTTTTTAATAGACCCTGTATGTATAAAACACGTTATAACTTTTTTTTCTCCCCTTTTTTTTGTGAGTGTGATTTTTGTAACAAGTCACTTCCCCTCCACATTTGTAGGTTTTGTAAGGTACTGGGTGTAGTATGACACTCACGAGGGCGTGTTAGAGGCCACTGCAGGTTCTCTTTTCAGAGAGGAGGCGCAGGGGAGTGTTCAGCTGCTTTCTAAACCATCTATAATCCTGGCAGTGCCTATTGATTTGGCAAAAATTTTGCAGAATGCAAAAATACCCAGATTTCCTTCTAATCTGGGAAGTTTTCTACGGATGCATCGGGCCAGTCTATCCTTTTCTGTTTATTGCGGCTGGCACTCAGTTTCAGGTGCGTTACCGCCACCTAATGAGTTAGCGTTACACCTACAGTACTACAACACCGATGTTTTACGGTCCGTGATACAGATTTGCAGTGATGCTAAAGAAACCTCGTCATTTCTAGTTGTAAAACAAATGGTAACCACTCTACAGGTAACTCTTCACTTCAACAAATCCATCAAAGTCCATTTAAACCACTCATTAACTTCTTCAAACTACACGTCGATATGAAAACAGTTTTTCCATCACCTTTACTTTCTCTTTCCGAAACGGAAAACCAGCTAAGCACACTACAAAACAAAGCCAACAACACAGTCATATTACATCCATGTGTAATAGTTCAAGGCGGTTTGGAAAAGAGCCCATGACTGAGGGTTGCAGTCGCTAAATCCTTCTCACTTCTGCTTTTAAAGCTTTTAATAAAATGCAGCTCGGGAAAAACAACACTTTCTGCATCCTTAGTAACAAATATCCTAGAAGTGTATAACCAAGATGGGGTGTATTAAATGCCACCAACACCCAGATCAGGAACTATGTCTCTATTTTTTTTTTTTTTTTTAATTTTATTTATTTATTTATTTTTTTTGTATGAGTTATGTGTTCATAGTATCACAATGAGTCAAACAGTTTTCTTCACACAATGGCGGCAGAAGAGAGACTTGCTCCACACATAGATTTATTTATTCCTCAGGCTTCAGCTCCAGCTCACATTATCACAACAACACAAAAGTTAAAATGTTCAGATTAATGTCAGTGAAAACAATGCCATACTGTCTAAATTAAACTTCATTCTTCCCCTGACTGAGGTGAACGCAGAGCAGGAGGGACAGGTTGGTCCAGTCTGGGGACACACCTGATTCCACTGTGGCCAACGAGGAGAGGCCTGAGGGGCGTTGACTGAAAGAGGGACAAGGACTGAAACAGCCTTACCTACACCTGCCAGGAAACTCACAGAAAACACTTTTTTCCCCCACACAGTCCAGACAAACAGAACCACAGACGGAAACTATTTCATCAACAAAAATGGATAAAATTGCAAACTATATGGGGGAGAAAATTGGTGAGTAAAAAACATGTCACTGATTTGTGTTTTCATGGTCATTATTTGCATAGTTTAGATTTGCCTATTGTTAGATGGAAAGCTTGTGTCTACATAATGTCTGTATGGGAGCAACTTAAAACTGAGAATTTACTGAGTTTTCAGAGGGTGTTTGAGTTAAGTATGAAAGAAAAAAGCTGAGAATGAAAATTAATGTTATTTAATGACCTGATTGCATCATATCTACAGCTTTATTTTTGAATTTTGTGGTTCCTGATCTTAAAGCCTTTAGAACATAAAAAAATTCAAAACATAATTTTCATTTTTTAGTTTTGTTTTTTTCTTGAATGAAATGTTAAGGTTAAAAAAATATGTAGACTTCATATCCTTTTTATTCAAAAAGTGAGAGTTAGAGGGTTAAAAGGAGAGATAGTTAAAGGGTTAATGTGGTTAATATGGCCAGAGCTAACTGTAAGATTATGTTTCCCATGTCGGTCTATAACAGAAATGGTTTTGCTTTTAATTCTACTTCCAGGTAAAAGCATGCTGAAAGTCAGAGAGTCAAGTTTATATTAAAAAGTTAGATGGTTACTGAAACCCTGAAACTCTGAATGTAACATACACGCATCTACACGACTTAACGCTGGATTGGAATTCACTGTAGTGCTAAAAGATCCCTCCTGGTGTTCATCTTTTCAAATCTTAATCCTGATTAAGGCTGAGATTAGAGTGGGAAGATGACTGATGTTATGTATTGTCTTTTTCATCAATTATTTCATCAATCATTTAGATTAACTAGATGACTCTTGAACACAGCACCTTTCATTTCGACTTTGATTTCAGACATTACAGATATATTTAGACACCAATCTTGTACATTAAGACTTTATTCTTGTAACACTGGTTTCAGTTCGGTCTTTGTTGAGTTGAACTCTACTCTTGACCATAGAGCGGGACTCTTGACTCTAATCTTAGGTCATGAAGAGTTAAAAATTCATTAAGTGTGGCATAAATACCCACAGCTTTATTCCCTGTGGTAAAATTCCTGCAGTTTTCAAAAACACATGATACAGCTTAAAGGTAATCACAGTAATGTTTGCTAATGCTAGCTGCTGCCACAGCTGCCAGGTATTTCTTACATGTGTCATGGTTTTGATGACGTCATTACAGATGAAAAAAGTAAACTCATTGTGTAAACACGTGTAGCAGGTTTTGCCCACATTATTTGTATTATCCTCCTATAATAGTGATACACAACACACAGGTGACAAGTTTGGGCAATCTCGATGGACAGACACCCATGATTATGCCTATAACAATTTACTTGCAAATAGACAAATGGATGAAAGATTAAGGATAATAAGAGAATTTTAGCATGTAAAACAGAACCAGTAATTAAAAATGAGACAGGGGATGTGAGTTTGGGGGGATTTTCTTTATAAATGTAGATCAACCCCCCTTTTGTTCTTGGTGAGTTCAATCAAGCACACAATATAACTGTTAAATGCTGTTTTTTTCTGCAGGGGATTATGTGGAGAATGCAGTGAAGAACGCTCTAGGTGTTGGTGACAAGGACAAAGACAAAGAAGAGGATGATAAGAAAGGGGGATTCTTCTCAGTTTTTGGAGATGATGACAAAGAGAAGGAGAAGGACAAAGGAGGACTCTTCTCTTTTGGAGATGACAAGAAGAAAGAGGATGAGGACAAGGGAGGATTCTTCTCGAAAATCTTTGACAAAGATGATGACGAGAAGGAGAAAGATAAAAAAACAGGGTTCAAAGGTCTCTTCAATGAACAGGGAGGTGCTGCTGGAGGCGATGGGGGACAAACTGCTGCAGGAAGTCAAGGGGGATGCAGCGGAGGGACGAAAGGACAAAGTATAGGAGTAAATGATGGGGGTATGTATTTGTATGTATTTGGTTGATCATCTCTACAGGTCATGAGACCACACAGCGGTTCTAAAAAGGGCTCAGTCTCAATGCAGTGTAAAAATGTTTCAGGACAGTTTAACTTTTACTCAACTTACTCCGACAAAAAGTCCTCACTATACCCTAACCCAGAAATGATTGCATCTTCTTGTTGCATATAAAATAGAGGGCATTTTATACCTTACCACAGCATGTGTGTTACTTTTACTCAAGACAGTTAAGTATTAATAAACCCAACCAGCACTGTGTGTAGATAACAGCTTGGTCACAAAGTCATAGAAGTAAGACATCACAGCTTAATATGGAGAGCAAAGAAGTAACTGACGGTGAAATATATCAGAAGCAGAGTACATGGTCCCAAGAGTTTCATAAGTTTCCTGGAATAAAGGTAAAGTGGAAACTGATCACTTCAGAAAAAAACTGCATTCAAATGTGCAGTAAAGGCAGCTTCATGTAAGTATTTGCTTTTTGGTTTGAAAATAGGGTCACCTTAAAGAAACTTCACACTGTGAATAAGCCACTTTTGCAAAATTTTTGGGGTGAGCTGCACTACAATTTGGGGTCCTTATGCAATAAAAGGGGCAAAAGCACGTCTATGTCTGCCTGTGGTGGTAGACCAGAGAAAAAAAAATTATAATTTTCTACACCATTAACTCTCACCAAGAAATGATGGAGCTGGCTCTGCAGACGTACCTGAAGGGGTAAATTTAAATGATCTGACACACTTAGGACTTCTAAAATTGTTAACTGGAAATTAAAATTATATACATATATTCTTAAATCTAATAGTTTCTAACTCGAAGTTTAATTGACTTGATGTCATTTTTTGCCTCCTAGATCTCCTGAATGATCTGATGGATGTGGCTGAGGAAACCGCTAAAGGAAACTGAAAGGAGAGAACTTGCAAACCCTTTCCTGACTTCTTCACCTTTTCCCCTCCCTCATCCTCATCTGGAAAATGACTCTTCTTGTCATGACTTTCAAGAAACAGTTGGGTTTATCCTCTTCCTAAGGCTTATATAAAGAGCCTCTTTAAAATATTTGAAACATGCAGTACAGCAGGATGAAAAATGTCATCCCTTCGTGCCTTACCGACAGCTTCTGTCTTTTCGCTCACTCTGTAGAACTATGAACTCTGTATGAAACACAAAGTGTCGTCTCTTTTTAGCTGTTGTTGGAAATGTGACATATCTGTGAGGTCATTTCCAGCATTATTGGTACTTGTCTCATTTCTGTGTGTGATGCACTGGATGCTGGATTTAGGAAACAGTCACTTCAGATGAGCAGACAGATGCTGGAAGGGGTTGCATGCTGCAAGTTTTTACTGAAGCAAACAAACATTTTCTAACTCCAGCTCTATGGTCATTATTTATAAAAAAAAATGTATTTACTTGCATCTAAAAAGCACAATGTATAACTTGTATAAAGTGGCAGGGCTGCTCGTTTTTGTACCATTTTAAATTTAAGGATTGATTACAAATTTGTGGGACAAAATCAGTAAAATACAAGCCACAAGTACCAGAAAGTCAGAAATAAAATGACAGATACTTAAGAAAAGCATAGCTGGCCAATGCTGAGGTGGGAGTTAAAATCATAAGATGTGAGCAGAAAGGCAATAGTGAATCATAAATTACTAATAAAAATATTTAACCATCCCCTGAATTTGTCATGTTTCTATTTAGTGGCCTCTCAGAACCGTTTTCATGAGTTTTGCTTTTCCCAGTGAGACAAGTTTACTGGTATTGTTGCTCCTCTGAACTGGTCTAGGAGGTGCCAGGAGAAGTGTTTCTATAAATTCTACGTCTTATTTATTCTATGTATCTGTAATTTCTATGTAAATCTTATTGACTTTCAAATAATGAGGAACAAAGTTTTCATGCCTTTAGTTCTACTACTTGATTCACTGTTCTGCGTTTTCCTCAAATCCAGTTATTAGGTCTCTCACAGGGACCATGCTCCATCTAGTGACCATTTTACGCAATAATCTTACATTTTATCTTACATTGATCACAGGATTACAGCATTCAATTGCTTTTAAAAACACTCAAAAAATAAAAGATATTTAAATATATTATATTTTTTTAAACATTTAAGCCTCTTTAAAAGCTTTATAACTTTTTAAACACTTTTTCAGATCTTCACTTTTTACTTTACAGGCCATGCGTGCTAATAATTTTAATTCACATTTTCTGACTATTTACAGTGTTCACTAAGTCACCTGAATACAGAAAAATTGTTCAGCAGCTTGTCCTGTAGCGAGCTGCCCATTCTGACGGATAGCGAAGCTCCTCTCATTGTATCATGATGCTTTTGGGTGGCCACAAGTTGCACAATACACAAAGTTATGTCACAGCTCACATTATCATTGCACTGGATATATTTCCCAAAACCTCGAAGTGCTTCAAAGATTTTATTCCTTACCATCTTGACTGAAGAAAATAAGACAGAGAAAATCAAATATTCATTTTGATTTTTTACATCTCTTTTGCTCTTGCCACCAGGTTAAAACTGAGATTTGTTCTAAGCCCGTGATCTAAGCCCTTCATGCCTACTCTAAAATAACTGTTTTTAATGTTACTGTGATCTCAACAGTCCTTTTGAGAATAAATAAAGGTTTGAAGTGATTTAAATATACGACGGTCGGTCACATGACTTCATTGGTACAGTCTTTTACAACTAACACCAATTTTACAAGAGGCTGAAATGGATTTTTACACTGTTCCTTACTGCTGTGTGAGAACACTTACACCAAAATCAGTCCTTTTCATCAGAGAGTCTTTGACCATGCACTGAGGAAAACTAAAGAGAATTCATTCATCAGAAACCAGCTGGGGGAAGAAGTTGCATAACTTTATTCTGCTCTCTGAAAAACAAAGACAACAAAATGTCAAATATAAATGTTTAGTGATATTTGTTTTTGTACATAGAATATATTTCCATAGAGATATCATATGAAACATTTGTCACCTGTTTTCACATCATCCACTTTTTGTTTTGGAGAACACACATGCTTAGTTTTCACCCTTATGTCTGATTAACCCTCTGTGAATACACACTGGATAACTTAATGATACTGGTACATGAGTTGTATTAGCTTTTTGGTGTACAGCACAGTATGTACAAATGTGTTAATGGTAGCAGCTCAAGCTGTGGCGTCCTCATATTGCATCGTTCTTACTTAAAGTTTTTTAGTCAGACTGAAAACCAGGAGCTCTCTCAACCCAACAGCTTCTGAACTTTAGGATTAAACTGAAATCAGTCCCTTGTAAACTCATATTTAACCCTGCTGTACACGCAGCGAGAAGTTATCTGTCAGATATCACTGATTAAATCATGAAGACTTTTATTCAATTGTGGCTTAAGGTTCTTAACCAATCAAATATCGATCTGAATCATTGCAAAGCTTTTTAAGAGCATCTCTTCAAATACTTCATCTACTCAATGATCATTAGCATGCTCTTTTTTTTTTATCACCGCAGACACAATTTCAGCATCAATCCAGTGTTATTCCTAGGACTATATTCAGTCCCCGATCAAAACTAATCCCTCTTACTTTAGCTACACTGACAACATTATTTATTGAGGTTTAACAGTCTTTTTTAACCATTTATTCCAATATTTCACCATATCAACAACTCACTCAATGTACACATACACCTGTTATAAACGTGACTTCTCTACACTACACCACACCACAGGTGAGATAATTGCTTGTGAATGTGCTTCAGTTTGACAGCCTCGGGCAGAACTGACAAACATTTGGTTAAAACAGTCATAGGATAAGTTAATGCTCACCACAGTGACATAAAACAGATATAACATTTAATTTCAGACTATATTCAGTTCAACTCTGATTATTAAGACTCAGAACTTTGTGATACTGTAATGTAATGCACCATAAAATGCACCAGTTTACCATAAAAGTTTGAGTAATTATATTTCACATCAGATTTATTGCTTGTTGCTTCTTTTAAACAAAGTGCCAATGATAAATCACAACCAGGACAGTTTAAAATGATTGGATGGCGTTCGTTGTGCTGGTTGTTCAGAAGTCTTTGGTCATCTGGACCAGCTTTAGCCTCAGTCTCAAAGTATATTCTACAACTTTCATTCAAGACTGCGATGAGAAAGCCCAAAGCATTTTACATTCAGCTTTGATCTACAATTCTAGCCGGTGGTCTTATTTGTGACTTTTGGTCAGTACTGTTTAACATTTTAAGTCAATTGGCTTTGTGAAAGTTTTACTTTCTACAAGAAAAGAAAACAAAATGTTTGATTTAGTTTTTATATGGCCACAGATTTAGAGAAGAAATGTGGTACAAACTGTTGAAATTCTTTTTTTTTTTTTGATGGATTTTTTTTTACATCGATCTGCTCTTTTCCTGTTACGTTATCAACGACAACCAGTCAGACTCCACCCACTGATGGCGCTCATGAGATGAGGGTAAAAGCTTTAAAGGAAATGCAGTGCTGCTCGTCGTCAGTTTGTGATTAAAGCCGAAAAACTGGAGATATTTAGTGAACATAACTCATTACATATTGTAGTCTGTGCATCTGATCATGTTCATCAAAGTCTGTCACTTAATAAATAAACAAACAAACAAATAAATAAATAAATCCAAATTGGAGTTGGGATTCTTTGACGCTTTGTTTAACTAGTGTCACAGAGCATGGCCAGTATGGAGCTGGCCTGAGAGGAAAGTTTACTGCTGCTGTGATCTGTCAGTTTACTCAGACTCTCCTTCATGTTCACAGAGTTCAGCTCCTCCTTCATCGCACCTGGAGATAATCCGGAAAAAAAAACACCATCTTATTGTACATTACAACCCAGCTGGAACAGTGTATTTATTTTTTCAAAGAGTAAAAAAAAACTTACTGCAGTTTGCCAGGCTGCAGATGAGACCTAATGCACTGAACTTCACTTCAACTGCTCCAACTGGATCCTCCAGCATCTTCTTCAAGAGAGGAAATAGCTCAGCATCCCTGAACGCATCCTTCATCGACTCTGTCACACACACACACACACACACACACACAGAGAGAGAGAGAGAGAGAGAGAGAGAGAGAGAGAAGCCTTATCACAGCACTTAAACATTCAGAGCCACATAATCAGCTCCTTATTCTCTTTTTTTAATTCACAGAATTATGGCGTCATCTTCTTTACGATCAAAAATAACAATAACAACTTCTTACATAAAGTTTGTGTTTATATATTCATGTTTCATGATTTGGTTAAGTTTAATAAATTCTTACCGATGTCAATGGCAGATGCTATCGCCATGGCAACAAGGGCCTCGTTTTGCATGATCACATGCTCACTTGTTGCCATGGAGATAAGATGTCGAACTCCATCGGCTTTCGCTACAGCACGCACGACTTCCTGTTAAAGAGGAAATCCGATGTTCAGTGTGTGTGCACACTGTGTCATTGAGAATACATTACATGAACTCGCAGATGTCTGGTCGCTGTTAAAATGTGATTTAGTAAATGTTTGTGTGTGTATCATTATTTCAGGAGAGGAACTTAGAGCACCTGAGAGGGTTAAACCACAAAGTGAGATTAGATTATAAACTGGATCTGTTGCCCTTGTTTCCCGTGTCATAAAGCAATTTCTCTTAAACCAGACGAGACCACCAACCAGGTGTGGAGCAGGCTATTTTCAGACACAGTTTGAAGATGGCATGAAGTGTCAACATTTCTTTAATTAATGTCTGGCAATATTCTGTGTAAGCAAAACAGACTGTCAGATGTTTTAGTGTAAGAAATATAAGAACAGTGACGTCACATTAATAAAGACACAGAATGAATGAAGCTGCACAGTTATAACACGTCTAATCTAATCTAATATCTTTAGACATGAATATAATCTCTCTGCCCCCTCAGGTCTCCCTCCCCCTGAACAATGATGGCGCAGCATCTATAAAATGAGCATAGTTAGTTCAGACAGGCCATGAAGTCAAGCTTGGCCCACAGAGCATCAGCTGCTCTGAGCACCAGACCCTCCTCCTTTTGGGCTGTGTCTGTCAGTGTCACATGAACTCTCACTGATTCCTGATACGGGGCTGTTCTTTACTGCTGCTCTCCCTGCTGTGACTTCTCATATATTCATCTATTTCATTTGTAATAAGCTCTGCTCTGACTTGTCAGGGAATTTAGATGAAAATTAGCTAACTCTGGCACATTTTAGTTGATGCTGCACTGAAATGTTGATTAATATAGACTGCCCTTTTAAGTAAATGAAGAGAGGGGAGGTGTACTCTCCCAACCTCAGGCTTTGGACTTCAACTTAAGTTATTCACACAGTTCTTAAAGTAGAGGTTTTCAAAGTCACAAAAGTTTCTGCCTATGCTGCTGAAGTCGTATATTGTTATTAAAGTTTCAGAGTCGTACTGAGTGAGGCTGTCATACAACAACACTCAACATGTATTGTGTGGTAAATCAAATTAATTTACTATTAACACAAAGTGTTTCTGCAGGGGCCCGCTCTTTCCTGGCTTGTAGCAGCAAGGCCAGTTTTTAAAAATTTCTTCTCATTTTATCAATCTGGCTGACACAAGCTGGTGGTGATTGTCCCTTTACATAAAAAGACTTGTTGACCCTTTTCATGTGAGCACATGTACACAGTAAAGTAACAGAAAAGTTCATAACCAGCTTCGAGATGATACCTGTTATCTGTAACTGCAGCTTTGGGCTTAGTTAATTGTCAAGCTCACTTTTCTGTTTTTGTTCATCTGCTTTAATTTGATCTTTTAGTGTAATAATTCTGCGTTAGTGTGTTGAGGTTCTAAATAACAATGTGCATTTCTATGTGTTTTCATTCTTGTTCAGATTTATTGAACTCACGGCACTGCGGCTGTGTCGGATCAGAGCGGCGAGCAGGCGGCTGGCTTCCCCTCGGACTCCTGCATGGTCTTTGGCTTCACACCACTCCATGACCCGCGCAAGCAGCACAGAGTCCCTGCCCAGAACCAACGCTGCCTCCTCTGACACACCCCGCATAAAAAAAGAAGAAAAATAAAAAGAACAACATTTAAGAAGAAGAAAGTTTGACTTAAAAAGAGACAGTAACAATTGTCCGACCATCAGCTTAAAAAATTTAAAATTTAAATTTAGATTCTAAATTTTGGAGCTTTATATTTACTCTGAGGTAATGAGGGCAGTAAATGAAAGCTGTCACCTTTTTCTGAGCAAAGGATGGAATGACTTAAAAGTTAGTCTTCTCTAATAAAAAACTTGGTAGATATCAAGAGCTGTGTGTTGATTCAGTCAAGATCACTACTGTCTAAAGTTACATTTGCTGGTACAGCTCTGTTCTGGGAACTCTGCACTTCCACTTGCCCACTTTGAATGCAAAAGGCTGAGGTCCATGACAGGGAGAGCAGCAAGCAACAAAGACCTCCAGAGGTGCAGAAGATTGTGGGCATCAGCAGCATTAGACATGATAAGATCAGGCAGCATAAGAGGAGATGCCAGCTGATGTTGATGATGTGAACTAAACTTAACTTTGTGTCCTACCTGAACGAAAGCTATGCTTAATTTATCTTGTGTTAATAACAGGGTGGCAACAAGAGAAATGTGAAGTGTGATTTATGACTCATATGCGTTATACTGTAGTGCATTGACTTCGACAGATGGCCGTACCATGTGTTCTCCGATCCCTAACATAACTCTCTTAAAGAAGACAACATATTTTCTGACTGAGGCTCTGATTGAACACAAATGAAATCAAATCTAAGAAATTAATTAAATGCCAAAAAAATGAGTTGCATGTTAGAATATTAAAGACACCTGATCTCACCATGTCCATCCACCATCATGCGTAACGTTCCCAGAAGTTTGAACTGAACTGGAGGCATATCTGAGCGCAGCAGCGTCTTTATCCTCTCAGTGACTCCGTCCTCCAACATCCTCACTTTGTTTGTGGCTGAAAGAACACCAGAAGACAATGTTTGCTTAAATCTCTCACATGCTCACAGATGTGATGATTTCTCTGGTTGACTGGTAAAGCTCTGTTTATTTGTACCAGGGATGGCAAGGTTTCGGAGCGCGCTCAGTCCTGCATGTTGAACAGACACGTCACCCTCGTCGACATGCTTCTCCAACAGCGTCAGGATGTGAGGAACCACGCCGAGGTCGAGCATCTTCACACAGTTACTGTCTGACAGAAACACATTTAGACACTCTGCTGAGGACGGTTGGATACTTTAACACTGAAATATTTCAATTCAAGGTTTAGAGACATCTACCAAACTGTGCCCAAGGATAAGTCTAACCTTGGACACAGTTTTCCAGACTTTATGAATGTGTCAATACAGCATCTGTTTGAGCCCTGCTTTGTTGGTCTCCACTGTTCAATCACTGAAACATCTGCAGTTTATGCTCCCTTAGGTTCACTAGATGGTCTCTTGCTGTTGAGTTTGAAATCCTAAAATAAAAGATTCAACAACAGTGCTTCATCTTTGTGGGTTTTATTTACAGCTTTTCTGCAAAAAAATTAAATCCAAGCAAGTATTCATGTCTTGTTTTCAGTGATAATTGTCCTCTTGGACTTTGTATGAGCCTTACATGTCCAGAAAAATGTTGTACTTCAAAGGATTAAAAGACAAAAAAACCCCACCTGAATTGCTTGTAAAGAGAAAAAAAAATCTGCCGACAAGCAAAGAAAATTTTGCTTGTCAAGTTTCTTAAAATAAGGATAATGTCCAATACTGGACAGGTTATATTTTCCTACCCCATGGGCTGATTTTTCTACTCTTAAACTAATATATTTTTTAGCCACTTTAAAGAGAGGTTCAGCTTCTATAAGGCCGTTCAATTAAAGATGACACAAACAGAAGGGTTTTCACTAATATGCACCATGTCACACTGATCACTAAATAGTTTTTATGAGGTAACAGCAATCTCTTTGCTTCTGCTTTTTTTATTTTTTCATTTTATTCTTTTTAATGTTTGTTTGTTTTTTTTACCGTTTCTGGCAAAATTGGCAATGGCGAGAGCTCCTGAGAGCTGCAGCTGAGTGTTTGAGCTCTGCAGCCATGACAGAACATCCTGATACACCAGACCTGACCCTTCACCGAAGCACTTCTGCATGGACTCATCTGAAAAAGAGAGAGAGAGAGAGAGAGAGAGAGAGAGAGAGAGAGAGAGAGAGAGAGAGAGAGAGAGAGAGAGAGAGAGAGAGAGAGGGGAAGACATAGACAAACAATCATTTGATGGGTTCTTAACTCCATCTGGCCTCAAAAGGAGGTAGTGGTGTGCACATGAACACATTCAAAGATGACCCACAGGTCTGCAGCTGCACTCACCTCCCAAAAGCAGGGACACAATGAGGTTGGAGGCAATCTTAATGCTGCAGAGATCATGTGGGTCAGAACCCCCCTGCAGAGCCCGGATCATCTCTGACAGAGCCTCTGGTACTCCAGACTCTGCAAACTGAAGCTTTAACGTATCTGTAGATATAGCAATATGGATGATACATAAGAATGGTGTCGAATGTGACAACTAACACTGAGCTCTAATAAATAACCCACATCAATGTCAATAACAATATCAATATCTCTGTCCTTCCTCTTGTGTTTCTAACTCTATATCACAATGAGAGAAAGACCTGCAAGAACACTGCAAGTTAAAGGACTGATAGCTGATTATTCAGCTACCTCCACCATGGTTTCACTATCTGTCCTCTCTTCATTCACCGTCTTCTTGGGATTTGATCAGAAATAAACAGTAAAATAACTGAGCTGTTGAAACATTTTGCCTTTTGATGCATTAACAACAGACACAAATACCGAAACATCATTCATCCACCTCCATAAAGTTGCTCAACACACCCACCCTGTCTATCTTTGCTAGAGAAACACTCATCCACACCTTCACAATATTCATACAAGACTACTGTACAGCATCATTTCGGGACATTCCTCTACTTACTTAAAAAAAACTACGGTATGTGCAAAAAGCTATCCAGGTGTTCGCCCGCCCTCACTACATCATACCCAACCTTTATCACCTTCACCAGCTCTCCATACAGCAAAGAAACGACTTGAAGTTCCTCCTCATCACCCTCAGAGCTCTCAATAACCTCACCCGACCTGGCCGACCCTCTCAAAAGCCACTGCTCATATCACCACCTCAGATCTTCAGATACCAAACTCGTGTCCCACATCACCAAGACACACACACTGCACTTTGGGATACAGAGGTTTGGTTTGGTCATCGCCAACCCAACCTCAAAACATCTGCAACTCATCTTCATTTAAAAAACAACTTAATACTTTCTGTTTCAAAGCATCCATTAACAGTTCATGACCTCCACTCACCCCTTTCCCTGTCTTACACAATGTGTCATAAGCCTTATCAATTCTTTATTATTATTATTATTATTATTATTATTATTATTATTATTATTATTATTATTATTATTATTATTATTATTATTATTATTATCCGAAATCTCAAGTTATTGTGCTCAGTAAAAGCAGAGATCTCCATCATCAAAGTTGCCAAATTACATGCTTTAATTTTACAGATATGTGTCTGCATGTGGGTGTGACAGAGGTTAGGGGTCTCCACAGTTAGAGGACCAGGGTAACTTTCTAAACAAGCATTAACTCAGCAGCTCTTACCACTCTCTCCGAGGGATCCCAGTATCTCCAGTATGACATGTCTGCGTTCAGCATCAGGAGCTCGTTTCAGCTGAAAAGTTAAAACTTCTGCAACATTCTGATCCACCAAAGCCTCCCGTGCTGAGTCTGCAAACACACACATCTATCGGTTATCAGTCATTACATTAACACCAGGTTCATTTCACCAGTCAGTTTACACAATGTTATGGCTGATCTGTGTATATCCATAAGTGTAGACGGGAAAAAAACTGGAGATAGTTGCTTTTTATTGAAAGATCTGATCAAGGACATGTCAGCATATCACCAATGCAACAAGACTATGACCCCATACTTCTAAATCACACTGTTTAAAACAACTACTTTTAATAAGAGCTGTTACTAAATTCTCACCTATGTCAGCCAGATTGCAGAGAGCAAGCAGGCACACGTTGACCAGTGGGTCATTCTCAGGATAATCCCTGATGATGGTCACCAGCCTTGGGATTACGCCGCTCTGGACTAGCTGGTCCTGTTGGTATGCTGGTTCAGACAGTGAGGGGAGGAGATACCCAAAAAGAGATAAAGTCACTTTGGCTCTATAGCACTGTTCCCTTTCAGCATCTCATTTCACAGTCTGAAAATTAGTTATGCTACTGATGAGGGAAAAACAGCTTCATGCAATTCATCAAATTTAAATGATCATAAATTATGACACGTTTGAATTTCAGGATAAAAGCTGCATAATAAACCCTCGGAGAGAGTCTCTCACTGTCTGCCTGCAGCCTCATTTAAAATCAGTCTCCACAGGATTTCATGGGCCGCCTCTGTGACTGTTGCAGCCAAAAGTTTCTAATTTTCATCCAGGTAGCTTTTTGAAAATGAAGCAGTGCAGGCTGGGATGATACTCTGTGGTGTTAACACATAGTATCCCTGATTGTATCAAAATTGTGCACTTTAATTTTGATCACATTTGTTTCAATGCTGAAAGGTAAAATACAGGGATTTTCAGATTCCCAGTAATATGCACAGTTTTATTAAAACTGCAGCGTTTTTCAAACCTCTCTGACTGTGCATGAATCTATGAAATTGCAACATCAGAATTCCTGGCACATCAAACTCCCACACAAAGTCAAAGACACACTCACAGTTATCAAAGCAGATCCGTCCAATGGCTCTTCCAGTGTTCAGCAGCATCTCCGGGTCGTTGCTGTTCAGATGTGGAACCAGAACCTTCACCAGACCAGCTTCAATGCACGGCTCCCTCACTGCAGCTACAACACAGATACAGTAGTGCAAGTTTGAATCCTCTGTGCGTGGATGATGGCTGTAATAAAACTGGTAATGATTTGTCCAACAGGCAGAATAAAGGAGATGGAGCCCAGGACGGAGCCCTGTGGTACACCACAAGACAAGAATACTATATGCTAAGTATTCAAAAGAGAATGAGAAAATTTGGTCTACAATGATGAAAACCAGTTTAACATTTGATAATCTCACCCATGTAGCCATTAGACTTTATCTTGGGAACTAAAAATTTGCAAAAATAAGTGGCTTAAAATATGAATGCAGATAAAAGAAAGAAACACCTTTACTGTACCCACTGAGTTTCCTTAAAGCACAGTTTTTGTGTCTGTTTTCTTTTCTCCTTTAGTTTATTTTGGTATTACATATTTTGTTTTGATCAGTCTACTTTTTATCTATGTATTTAGATTGGTATGAAAAAATCTCTGTAAGTCTGCAAGGTGTTACATGGTTTATTGGTTGGTGCCCCCCCCTATACTTTTTGGTGAAGCTCTTTTTTTTAGACTAGTTAGTTAGGTCTTTTGTTTGTGTTTTCTTTGGGAGGTAGAAAAGAGTAGGACCTAGTTTTGTTCTATTTATTTATTTTGTTTGGCACGGCAACCTTGTCCCATTCTCCCCCACATTTCTGAGATTCTTGATAAATCTTCTTTACTTTGCCACTTCTACTCTGACTCCATCAAATTCTTGGTTGTCGTGTTACCGTCTTGATCTGCAAAGGTATGTAACAAAGGCAATTTTGTAAAATAGGACCTCATTTTATACGTGGTTGTTGTTAGCCACAAAGCACGCATAAATAAGACCCATTTCAACAGGGAAGGAAAGGAAGGAGTCTTCTGTTTAGAATGGGAATTATACAGTAAGTACATGTTGTCTCAAATTGTCAGTGGGAGGAAGAGATCCAGATGTAGTACAATATGTTGACTGTTTCTGTGTGAGAATCTTCATCTTTTGAATGCATGACACGAACAGAAGAGGCTGGGAGTTTTCAGATGAAATTCGGGGGGGCAACTCTTTTCAAACAAAAGGTTAGTTAGCAATCATGTAGCTAGTTCATCTTGACATTGTGGTCTTTCTGTAGTTATGACAGTTAGAACCAAAGAAAGAAAGATCAGGCTGGAGTGCTAGGCTCACTAAAACTTCAACCCAAACTCTTGATGGTCAGAATCTTTTATGTGGTCATGACTTTAAAATAAAAAATAAGCTGAGCACAGTCAGTGCACAGTAAAGTGGCTGACAATACACAAAACCTTTAGACAGAAAATCTCCACTGTACAGTCACATGATTTCCTGCACAGAATACAGTCGATCTGTTGTCTATAATTTATCCTTCACTGTTGGGCTGGTGAGGCCCGTGCCATCAGATCATAGGTGGATACACTTAATCAGTCACTTGTTAAAGACAAGGCTGAGACATTGAGACCAAAAGCCATTCACATTCACACAAACAGGCAAGTCATAGTCATTCTTTCACCCAATGAACATGCAAACTCAATTCAGGTTCATACCAAGGCTGTGAGGAGAATAACTCAACCTGACCGCTCAGTTAGAAACTTCACAGTTACAACAACTGCATAAAAAACCTATGCAAATCAAAACTCCCTTTTAAATGATTTGATCTCACAGTCAATAAAGTGGTAAAAACACCTTCTCGAGCCATCTCAGCTATCACCAGTGCCACCTGGCAGCTCAGACTGCTCCTCCTCTGTAATGTTTGAGCCAGCGTCGGGAGAATTCCACTTTTGGAAATCTCCACTGCAGCATCTTTTTCTGTGAACAACAAACACACCTGTTTACACACACAAGAGTAAAAGACATTTTAGCCAAAACACGAGAGAAGAAAAAAAGACCGGGTAAGGCGCGAGAGACGTGAGCAGGTCTTACGCTTCTCCAACAGCGCAGTCAGCAATGTGTCCAAGTGAGGCTTCAGCTCCTCTTCAATCAGCTCTGTGCTCACACTGAGAGCCTGCAAGGCATTACTCAGGGTGTCTGCAACACACACACACACACACACACACACACACACACACACACACACACACACACACACACACACACACACACACATTAGGTAATTGGGCATATGTGACTTACCCATTAATAGACACACATTCAGCTGTAGCATCGTTCAAACATTTAGTGTGTAAAGTATTTGTTTCTGGTGACCCTGTCTGCTGCAGTACACAAGTTTGGTTTCTCCAAACAGGGACTGTGCTGACTGTTATTTACTGCAGCTACAGAAGAGTAAATAACAGTGCTCTGAGCAGAATGCATTGAATAACAGCACGATGCTATTAATATCTCAATAAGCCCTGTAAATAACACAAACTATCATTTAGACAACAGTGATCTATTGTGAAATCTAATGTGAAAAAATCCTTTGTGTCATGGAGTCTCAAACCTTTACGGCTGCATGAACAACTGATGTGCAGCACCTCTAATTAACACACACAGATGGACACACAGACAAATGCACACACACACAGACCTGCAGATGGTGATCACCACTGATAATCTCTTGTAAGCTGAATGAAAATAGCTCAGAGTGAAATCTGCTGTCAGACAACCTCCTCCGTCAATGTGTTTGCGCGCGTGTGTGTGTGTGTGTGTGTGTGTGTGTGTGTGTGTGTGTGTGTGTGTGTGTGTGTGTGTGTGTGTGTGTAGCTGTCTGTCTTCATACGGGTGCATGTGTGGGTATTTCAGTGTTCAGTGTTGCTTTGACGTGAGCTGTTGACTGAGTGCTGTGATTATTGTGAAGTGTGAAGTCTAATGAATGGATCGTTAAATAAAACGATCACGAACTGTATATATGAGAACTGTATATATATATATATATATATATATATATATATATATATATATATATATATATATATATATATATATATATATATATATATATTATTCAGTTTTAAATTAGCAGCTGGGGAGTGAACAGTTTCTCTTCCTTTCTCTGCAAGACATCAAGGTGTCACCTCGCACAGCGAAACAGGCGTCTGTGGGTAAATAAGTGATTTGACACTGTGTTCCAGACTGACAATTACGTTATTTATTATACAAGAGAAAAGAAAAGCTTTACTTATCAAACTTTTTGTTTTTAATGTTTCTTTTCTAAGCAATCACAGAGGCCATAGTAGTCTGCAAGAAAATAGTGGATTGCTCTCTCTAGCTGAGGGGCGAGTCGTTGCCCCAAATCAGGGAGTACTCAGGGTCTTGTTCATGAGTCAGGGTAAAATGGATTGTGAGATTGACAGGCGGATTGTTGCTGCATCAGCAGTAATGGGTGTGTTACACTGGACAGTTGTGGGAAAGAGAGAGTTGAGTCAGGAAGTAAAACTTTCTACTTACCGGCTCATCTATGTTCAAACCCTCACCTATGGAAGCAAGTTAGGGATAGTGACCAAAAGACAGAGACTGTGCAAAGAAGCAGCTGAAATGAGTTTCCTCTTTGACTTAGAGGTAAGGTTAGGAGATTGGACATCAGGAGGAAACTCTGACTAAAGCTGCTGGTGGTCTTTCACATACAAAGAAGTTAGTTAAGGTGGTTTGCAGTTAAGGCATCTGATGAGATGGGTGCCTTCATTTAGATGTGTTCCTGGCAAGTTCATCTGGGAGGAGGCCTCTGGTAGACCCAGAGCTCAGGGAGAGATTAATTATCCCATCTGGCCTTGGAACACCTGGGGGTCCCACCAAGAGGGGCTGCGGACTGCTGCCTCATCTCTCACACAAGGAAGAAAATGGGTGTATGGATGGAAGCTTCACAAATGACAGATTTGTTTTTGAAGTGGGCATTTTTACTTTTTTGATGCTGCAGTCTTGGTTTTCATTGTCATAAGAGAGCATATTGTCTGATGGTCTGTGGCTGGAGAGGAGGAAGGAATTAAGGAACAAAACAGTTATTCGACTACCATCAGTGGACCTGTGTTTACTGATGGCGTTTTTTGCACTGGTAGCACCAACAATCTCAATTCCAGAGCATTTGTCACTGGTACTCACACTTATTGAGTGGGTTATAAAAGTTGTCTTGCAGCACATCCACCATGCTGAATTTTTACAAAAAAAAAGTAAAAAACAATGGAAATGGATCATACCCTGGCATTAGCAGCAGATATGACCTGGAAAATGCTTCCTTAAAAATATCAGTAGTTGGTGACTTTGGTGTTCATGTAATTTTGCTGCGGAGTGTTGAAAATGCTGACTTCCCCTAGTTTTGTAAACATTTGACACAGACCCTAGTTGTTCAGCTACTAAAGAGTTAAGCCTGATTTATACCTCTGTACTTAACCTACAGGCTGTGTAGCTCTGTACTTGTTCAGAAGTGCTCCACATGTATCATGACATGCACCTACTCAGAAATGTAATGACCCATCCTGCCTTGTGATTGGTCTACTTGATGAAATAAGTCCCCTGTCTTCTGTGGCGGTATATCCTGTCTCCTTTGACATGTGCTCCTTACCCTTGTTTGCAACATGCAGTTAGTTTGATCAACAACAGCCCATTTTTTATCAGCTCCAACTTAAAGTTAACACCCTCAGATTCAGTCCCCATGGTTTGATTGTATACAAGCAGAGAACTGATCTTTTTAAAGTGTCATGCAAAATAAATTCTGTTATTTACTTCATTTGACTATTTCAATATGAATAAAACAAAATAAATTCATGAAATAATCTACAGGAAAAAGTGCTGATGGTTTGATGGATTAAGATTTGTTCTTGGATTTGAAAACACATCAGCCTGCTGTAGAAATTTATGGGGATTTCCTTGTATGATCAGTGTATCACTTAATTATTAATCTTTGTAAACTGCATTTAATTCCATAATCCTTTTACGGGACACATGAAGCATTAATAATTAGTAATTATCTATCAACCTGTCTGTCTGAATGCCATCATACACACTGCCCAGTGATGCCAGAAATCACAGCTGGTATTGTACGTCATCACCCATGTGAAGCACACACACACACACACACACACACACACACACACACACACACACACACACACACACACACACACACACACACACAAACACACACGTTAGGTAATGTGACATATGTATTTACTCACCTGTGTCTGTCATGGCTGCTGGTCTGCAGTCTCCCTGCTGCTGTCTCTGTGTTAGCACTATTAGCTCCTTCAACCCTGTATGAGTGTGTGTTAGTGTGTGGGTGTGTGTGTTTGTGTGTGTGTTTGTGCGGCTAGCAAAGGAGCTAACCTCCCTTCTTAAGATGAGCTGAAGCTCAGCTCTGTTTCACTCTGCTCCTCTCTCACTCCCTCAATCCCATTAAGCTAACACCCCCTTCCTCTGCATCTCTCTCTCTCTCCTCCTCCTCTCCCCTTCTTCCTACCCCTTATTTATCTCTCCCCCTCCCTGCACACAATGCGCCTGCGCCGTCTCTTTGTGCTCATTTGTTCCCTGGCTTTCTCAATCTTTCCCTTTGTTTCTCTCTTAATTTCTATTTTTAAATAACTAAATAAAAAACTTTTAACGCTGACACGAAAAGCAATTGAGATATGAACCATAAAAAAGCTAGAAAAAAAGTGATGCATAGATTTGCATTCTCATTTAAAAATAATATTGATTAAGTTTTAATTCTAACACCAGTAACAGCAAAACGTAAAATCCAGAGTAAATAAATTTAGAAGGCAATAAATGCTTATTAGATCATTTTGAGAACAGTGTTCGGTAAACTAAACCAGAAACTGTGCTGTGGTAAGATTAGCTACTAAGTAAATAGTTATTTAAGGTAAATAAAACCAGAAACAGATCACCATCCTTCTTCCATCCGCACAAAAAAGTAGCGCATGTGATTAGTGTGCCAGTCGCGAACGTTCCGGCTCCTAGAGCCGACTCTTTGAAGTTTGACGGGAGCCGATTCTTTTCTTTTTTCCTTCCTCTTTTCTTTCAAGTCCCACATGAGTGGTAAATGGATTGGTATGTATAGAGTTGTCTTTGTCCATGGAGCAGAATGGGTAGGGTGGGGGTAGGAGACACAGTCCAGTGTGAGCACATGCATAGTTGAGAAGAGAGAGAGAGAGAGAGAGAGAGAGAGAGAGAGAGAGAGAGAGAGCGAGAGAGAGAGAGAGAGAGAGAGAAAACTTACAGACAGAGACAACACACTGGAAAGGAGAGAAAATCGGTGACAGCAGGTCTTTCCCAAGTGATGACACAGAGACTGTGTACTGAAGCAACATCTGTCTCCTCAGATGATAACAGAGAGGCAACAGGATCAGTACTCAAAGCTGAGGCACTTGTTTTTTCTCAATGCAAAACTTCGCTAAAGACTAGCTTAAAAGATGCTTCTTTTTGCTTTACACATTTTAATGTGTGTGTGTGTGTGTGTGTGTGGCATTAACTAAGCTTGTCTATGTTGCTTCCAAGCGGCAACCTCCAGTCAGAGAATATGAGGCAATGCCGAAGTGCTAAAGTCTGCTGTTCCTCGAGTGTCCGCTGGAGGCTGGCTCTGGAAGTGTCGGAAGTCACGTACACACCAAGCCAAAAAAAAAGCCGTTTTCATTGCCAAAACAAGCACATATACATCCTGGTACAAAGAATGTCTCCTGTCTGAATCGCTAATTCTATTCTATCTATAATTTCTAGCTCGGCAGTTTCCACAATATTAAGCTCGCCAGTTCTTCCAATCAGAGCCACAGCTCAGTTCACATGACTGCTGGGCACCCTATGGCTGTTACTGTGGAGACTCACAGCCCGCCTCATTTCCAATATGGCTGCACCGGCCGTTTTGCGTCAAAAATCCGTTTCAGAAACAGACGGGTGACGTCGCGGGGACTACGTCCATTAATTACACAGTCTATGGTTGCTTCACTGTAAATAGTTTTTTTTTAAAAAATAATATACAGTCAGAAATTTGACTTTTTTGTCCAACTGAAATGGGTCTTTGTGTACTTTATAATTTATTTCAGAAGCATTGCTCCATGTTGAGTATATAAATTGAGTCATATTGGTAATATACATTTTATATAATTTTTTTTAGAGTAGTAACTTACTGTAGAGATTGTTTCACTTTACTTCTGGTAGTAAATTAATTTAGGCAATAAAAAAATCTGAGGAGTCTCTTGGGAGCTAAAAGAGCTGGCTCTTTTTAGTGAGTCGAGCCAAAAGAACCAGCTCTCTTGTCAGACCTGAAATTTCCATCATTATAAAAAAGTAACAGGTAGCTCCAAATATATACGTAATCACTGCTCTTATCAAAATCACCTGACATTAACTCAATTAACCCGTTCCTCAAAAAAGCTATATCATAAATATGCAACAAGAAAACAACGCCACATACAATTTACCAACAATAACATAATCAAACCCTTTATATAAATAAACTGTGAATTCCATTTTTCATAGCTCCAACAGAGGGGAGGACCGAGGAAACAGCCCAAAAACACACAGCTTGGCAACTGATGATGATTATTGTTATTATTATTATTACATTTATTGTTCTGTTATGATTGTATCCTGGTAGAATCGAATCTAACTTGAATGTAGGCGAAATCCTGCGAGAATATAACTCGTTTCTTTCCGATTATACCTGAATGCCTCATCTATTGGATAGGGTTGTTTTACGACAATGGTCTTGGGGTTTACGGTAGAACATGGCGCTGCCCTGGTGATGTCTGTGATACAGTGGAGTCCTCCTTTTACAAATTCATTGAGTCGATACCGGAGCGGAGCAGAGGATTAGTTGGAGGGTCTCAGAGAAAATAAGGAGTTTATAAGAGAAATTTCTAAACTGTCCGTGAGGAGGTGTTGTCAAAAAGCTGTGTTCGTCTCTGAGGAGCAGCATGGCGGTGCAGGCAGGAGGAGCAGCAGCGATGCAGGAAAAGGTCAACAGACTGCTCAGTAAACAGAACGGGAAGCCGGCCCTCAAACCGAACCGGCCTCTGGTTCTGCAAGACTCCGTAGCGAATCGGAAAATAGCGAAAGGAGGTTTGTAAAGATGACTTAAAGGTGTGACAGCTCGAATGATGAAAGAGTGAAATGATTCAGACTGAGAGTCTATGGAAGGTTGAGAAAACCCTGCTAAATTTAATACGGATAAATATGAAAATGAGAGTCTATTTCAGAGTCGTAATGATCTTGATTACGGTAACGAGTAAATGGTTGCTCTTATTTGCATTTTTTATTGTCATATTTAGGAATGAGCCGACGGAGATGTTGTGTGGACAGTTGTGCAGTTATAACTTCAAAACAAGATCTGCTTATTTCCTGCGTTCAGCCTCTAGATCATTATTTCCTGTGAGCAGAAACACATAAACATAACTTGTCGTAACGTGTTACATGTATACTTGTTGATTCAAAATCAACAAGCTGAATTTTTATAAAATTAGAATAGATTTTGGTAGGTGTGTAAAAATTTAATACTATTTGAAATGATGGCTATAACTGTGATTAACAGAGCATCTGTCCTGTCTCTTTACATTTCTCAGGGTCTGACCCAGTTTCCAGATTTTACTGAGCAAATCACAACATTAGTAGGAGATAAATGAACAGAAGTCTCACACAAAATGGGGAATATACTTATTTCAAGTTGTACTCTTGAACCGTCTATGCATGATATATCAGTACATGGTTAACAGGTCATGGATTGAGAGACAAACAGCTGGTTTGGGATTGAGACTGAAGCTTGTGATGGGTCAAATTCATGGTCAGGTGTATTATTTCTACTTCTGACAAAGGCACCCAATCTTATTTTGGTTGAATTTACTAAAACCATGGAACAGTTTGGTGCTTATGTAAGGGGGACATACTCTTTATGGAACAAGTTTGTTTAATGTAAACAAAAAGGGGATCCTCTAACTGTTAAATTATCTTTTCCTGCCTGGTTAATTAGTAATTTATTTATTTTTAAAGGGAACCTTGTTAAAGTATTCCTCCAAGGTTTATGACTTGTGGGGTTTTTTGTCATTCACTGTTTGACAAATAGATTAAAAAGTTAAAAATAAATAAAAAACAAAAATAATGATCAAGAATTACAAATAGATCTATTTGGAAATGAAGGTATAATCTGTTGGTTTGTCCCCTCCAGTGGCCACCTGCGTCACAGAGATGTCTACCCTGATGGTGTGCTGGAAGAAGAATAACTTTGTGGACAGTTTGTGCTCCAATGAGACAAAAACTTTCTATGACTGTGTTGAGAAAGCTAAGGTAAGTTCTTAACCCTCACACCAGCAGCCTGTATCATACACAGGGTTCTATGTACCCAGGGTTTCTTTATGTTATCTGGATCCATTTATTCTTGTACTTATTTTGTTATTGTGTAAATAATGATATTTGTCTAATCTTTCTCTTTTTTTCCAATTATTTTTTTTAGTTCTTATTAATTTTCTATTACCCTTCAGTTTTCATTACTGCATTTTTGCACTTTGATTGTTGTGAGCTGCTGCTGTGACACCAACCCCCCCCCACATGGGGGAACAATAAAATTATTCTATTCTATTTAATCAAACCAAAAAGATTGCACACAAGTAGCTGGTTGTTAGCTGAACTCAGAATTTTCTGTGAATGTGTTTAGGCTAGGCTTGGCAGTATTTCTTGCTTATAACCAACAACACAAAAAAAAAAAATCTGATTTAGGATCAACACATTCAAAGCTTGGAGGCAACTATGATCTTAGAAAAGTATGGAGAAGTTGGTTTACAGACTAAAATCAACACAGATGCAGCTGATGAATGCTGGAAAATTAAGAGGATGTCAATTAAATGTCAGTGTTGATATGTTAATTGAATCGATATCCATCATAAGTAAACAAAAAGCCAGACTTTTATAACTCATTGTGTTCCACTAAATTAATTTCTTGCACCTTTTTTGTTCTTGTGGCGTTTTTACAGATTTGGATGCAGAAGAGATCATGTTGGGTGTACGCTCAGACAAAGCACATATTTTCTGTCAAGCTTTAGGTTGTGGGTGGTGTTTTGTTGAAGTGGATCTCTCATTTCTAACAACTTTTTTTAGAGCACATCATGTATTCAGGATAAATTCCCATGGACAACCTCCCTGGGAATTAGTGAACTCCCCTCGTAACACTGAGAACCATGTCTTTTTATTGTTCTCATAAACAACTTAAGTAACAATGATCCTCCTCCACAGGCGATGAAGAGTAGGTCTGAAGAGAACAACCTACAGGGAGATCGACTCCACCCAAAACAAGCGACCATTCTGCTGAAGAGATTCCCGAACCAGACCTCAGAGATCTGACAAACGATGAGGAGGAGGAGGAGCAGCAGGAGTTATAGACTGTTTATTGATGGGGACGGACAGACTTTTGGAGGTCATACAGAGTGATTATGATGAAGAACGTGACCATCATAAATCAGGTTCTGAGGGGTTTCAGTTTAAGCAGGATATGAACGCTATAATTTCTTGTTCTTGTTCTGTGTTTTACATCAGTTTTTTCTGATGTGTGGTGATGCTGCAGCCTCTGTGCTCACAGTGGTATTGTTGAAATATGTTAGAGACTCTGTGTGTGTTATACAGTTTGAATTCAAAGTCACTAAGTCTGACTCTGTCTGATAAACTGTACATATATCACAGTGTCAGATGATATTAAAGGATATAATAAAGTTATTCCTTAGTCTTCTTCTTGGGTTTCATGCTGCTGGTCAACAGTTTCATATCACTTGGATGTAAAGCATCAACAAACAGCTTAGATTACTTAATATGAAGACTAAACAAATTTAAACAGTTTTTTTTTTCGATAAGATGATTATTTGTGTCAGTGTTTAACAGCTGCTGTCAGTTCATTAATGTGCACATGAAAAAACTCACCAATGGAAATATTTAGAAACCACAGGTTTGGTTGTCAATTTTCCTTCTAAAATGACTCAACTCCACTCATTTTTATTAATGTATCATACATTAAAGCATTCAAACAAGCAGCCCGAAGTGATTCACAGAAGACCAACAACAGAAAATTGCAGAAATTAAGAAGATAATACAAGATTAAACAAGACAGAGGATAGTCATATGAAATACTTGAGCCACTAGAGTAACATTTCTTTAACATAAAGTTATAGCTGTTTACAAACAAAAAAACCCCCTCTTCCACGTAGTTCAGAAGATAATCTCTAATATTGGCTAAAAATTGCACAAAGGATGTTAAAAAAAAACCATGGTCAGTATTTTATAGAGGAGAAAAAAAAACCACATTCAGATTATCAAATTAAACCAAGCTGTACCAATGAAATAAACTTGAGCTGTACATTCGAATACCAGCTTTTCCTTTTTTTAAAGTACCTTACTGTTGACAAACGCCAGACATATTCAAAGATCATGACAGTGTGCTCTCTTTTATTTATTGATTTGTAAGTGAGTAAGATAAACGTGTTCTGTTTCATGTTTAAGGGCACACAGACAGGGTTACTTTGTTTTGATCTTAAGTTTCTGTTGTTGAACTTTTTGTCTCCATAACATCACCGGACGCCTCCACAGTGTGGGGACAGACATCTTTTTTTCTGAAATGTAAAATTAAAAAGTTAATTGTCACATACAATTTAATGTTTACATTTAATTTCATAAATCAAAAGATAATACAATAAAATAAAATACAACAACTTAGACAAAAAACACACTGAGCATAAAAGTGATTGGGAGGTTGTTTTTTTTTTTTTTTTTTGCTTTTTTTCTTTTAGTTATTTTGTCTTCAGTGTGTCCGAGCTGAGTCTAAATGTAATGCTCAGTACTGCCACAAGATGGGGACATTGCAATGGTAATTTTTTCCACTGTCAAACATTTTGATTTTAGTTCTTTTATGACTAACCGTGGTTTTTCAATGTCGTCGATAGTCTCCGGCAGCTTAGCCTTCATTGTTTCTTTCAGTAGCAGAGACACCAGGCCAGAGGTGATGGCCATACAGCAGATGATGATCTGAGGAAGAAGTATCCACACGTCCTCCAGCAGCAGGATTAGTGGAGCTATCGATACTCCCAGACGACTAATGAAGTTAGCGTAGCCCATACCATTTTGCCTGGAGAGACAAAAGGGTCAGTCATCGGTCTGGCATCAGACCCCCCCCCCCCCCCCCCCCCCCCCCTGACTTCACACAGCAAGTAGGACATGACCACAGGCTTTAATACTTGTCCACAGTATTGCTAATCCACTACTCTAATCTTAAATCTCATTTTTTGAAAAATATGAAAGTACTTAAAATTTCCTTAAAATTTAGAAAAGTATTCCACTTAGCTTTAAAACCATAAAAGCCAAAAACTGATCCCAAACGCATTGAAGGATTCAAATAAATAGAGAAAAATATGTGTACTGCTAACTTTAACAAGAAAAAGAGTGTAATCTGAAGATAAAACCTATTCTGTCCACACTTTTAAATACAATTTTTAATAAAATTAGATTTAAAACTTATGCCTTCTCATAATCTTATTTCTGTATATCTGACCTGATAACTGTAGGATAAAGCTCTGTTGTGTACAGAAAGACAGTTGTGAAGGAAGCTTCTGACAGGCCTTTACCAAGGATGGCCACAATTGAACGCGCATGCCACAGACCTGCAAAGAACAGCAAATGAAATGTACAACAGGTGTAAGCTGAGGCTAAAATTGTTAAAGCCTAATTAATAAATCAGACAAATTCAGCCACATGAAAATGTTCCTATAAAGAACATTCTGGGTTTCATAGCCTGGAAATAAGAATTAATGACTTGAAAAATTCACAACTAAACTCTTGAAGTTAAATTAATTATTTTATATTTTGCAGTTTTTGAGCTACAACACTAAAAATGTTTCCTTTTTATGTAATATAACTGTTACTTGGTTTTCAAGTCAAACTTCATTATGGTAGAAAATTTTCAAAGTCTTGAAACAATGCTTTGTAAGTTTTTCAGTGGCAAATAGTTTCCAATCATTATAAATCAAAGCCATTAAACCTACAGAATACTTAACTCTGCAGAAATGGACTGAGTCAGTTTAAGGTCATAACAAAAACCTTGTAAAAACAAAGGAAGGAAAAAAAAAACACAAACAAAACCTTCAACACGCATTCCTACTTTTTGGCAGAAAGATGTTGATGGCGATGCAGATTCCTGTCAGTAAAAGCGTTCCAGCTTGGCATTTCCTCCTCCCAAAAATGTTAAGAAAAAAATAGATGGTCAGCTTGGCGGGGACTTCTATGGCAGCATAGATGAAGTGTGTGAGGTACATGTTTAAACCAAATCCACTGATGTTCAGGCTGATTCCATAGTATGTTAAGGCAACTCCAAACCTGCAGAGTACAATGAACCAAAAATCATTACATTTTTATGTACCTGTTCGCAGGATTCTGCCCCATGCAGCAACATCCATGACTTTGGTACAACTTAAATCAAAAGGTTTGTTTTAACTATAATTTTGTTAGTGTTTCTCATTGTGATACCCACCACACAATCCCTGTCTTCAGGGACAGCAGTCTCATCTTCGGGGTCTTGAATAGGTCAAGGTAAGTGTAGCTTTGGTCCTGATCTTCTTCTGTCTCTACACCAGATAGTGCCTGGGCAAAGGCAGGAAATAAGGATGAAGTTGTTCACACTTTTAAAATTTAAATGATTATTTTTTTTAATTTCCCCTGACATCTCTTGTGTCACAGTCAGTATTGTTTACAATGAGACCACATCCTACTGCTAGCAACTAAAGTCATCATTTCCATTGCAATGATAGCGACTCAAACTGCTTAGTGTGCAAAGCGCCATTAACGAGTTGGCATTGACAGTACTGGCAGACAGCAGTGCACGCTGATACATCCAACCTATCAAGCTCAGTTGATTCACCATCAGGCTCAAACTTACATCCAGTTTCATTTTAGACGACAGTTTGGGTCTTTTGTTGAATGTAGCACATCTGTCAAGGTAAAACTGGGCACTCTTCACTTTGCCATTGGCTAGCAACCAACGGGCAGACTCAGGAATCCACCTGTAATTAAATTCAAAGTAAATGACAGTTAGCTAGGACATTAACAGAAGAAGAAGAAAAAAATCTCCAGGTGTAATCCCAAAGGCAGACCTGTAGCCCAGAAAAGTCTCATCATTGCATACCAAGAGTGAGGCAGAACCAATCACATTCCCTCAATAGAGTCGATCTTCTTTGTAATGTTTTGTGACTTTTTGAACCATTTGAAATCATTATAAGGTCAAGATGCTGCTATGCCAAAAAAAGGAAGAAAAAAGTGTCAAACAAGAACTTTGTTAAAATATCTAAACATGGCTGGACTAGCTTTAGCCCTTAGCCTTAACATGGATAAAAGCATAAAAATCTCTCAAAAGAAACTATTAAGTCTGCCTTGCTGCAAAGGCAAATTCTCCAGAAAACATTGGTTTGGAAGTTACTTTTGCAGCAGCAGAGATTCTGAACATAAACAGGGATCAAGAGGGCCCGGCTCAGTGAGCTGGCAGCTTTGCTTTACGTAAAAAGGTATGAGAGACTGGCTTTAGTTTTGAGTGTAACAGGAATGAGAAAAAATAAAATAATAACAATAGAATAATAGGTTTATTTACGGCTCTCTTTTGACCCCATATTACCAGTCAAAATAACACTAAAATAAGTCACTTAAAAAAAAAACAAATCACTTTCAAACCACTTATGCTTCATTTCATTTTTTCTGTAAAACAGAAACTCTTAGAGCTGTAAGTGTAACAATCCCAGTTATACTGCAGCGATGTGTTGATGTGGTCTTCACAAAGCTTGAATCATATTGTACATGGTGGCCAGTGAGTGTATGTTTTTTCACTTACCACCAAGTCATAACCGCAAACCCCAGAGGGGCTGTTACAGTCATGATTAGTGAGCGCCAGTCAGTCACCAGGAAGGCAAACCCAGCCAGCAGCATGTTTCCTACAGACCATGCCAGGCTGCCCATGACACCGATTAGAGATCTATGACCTGTGTCCACCCACTCAATGGCTGCAAGAAGAGACAAATGACTTAATAATATTAATGAATATTTTTAGTTTTAATGAACCCCATGATCATATTAAAAAAGCCAGAAATTAAAAAACAAAATTGAATAATAATCTTGAAGGAACTTCCTTGTTCTCAGTTTTAGGTGTGCAGAAAAGATCTGTGAAAACTAATCATGATGTAAAGTATAAAAGTAGCTTACTGAGAACTATTGAGTTGACGCCGATTCCTGCCAGTCCAAACCCGGTTAGAAATCTCAGCACAGCAAACAGAATGTAAGAGTTTGCAAACGCGCTGGAGAAGGCAAACACGATTGCCATGATGTACGAGGCCAAAAGGGTATTTTTCCTCCCGTATCTGGATATTAGAAAAAGAATGAACAACAAAAATAAAGATGGTAATGTTGATTTTTTTTTTTAATCAGGAGTGAATGTCTCTTTTAATTTTATTTTCAGGTAGCTGCATTATGAGCAGGAAGCAGGAAAGTTAACACAAAAATGACAAATTCAAATTAAAAGTCACAGCATTTTCAGGTAGCCATCAAAGGTATCCATTAGCTGATCTTCTACAACTTAAATACTACCACTCACTTTATTTTCTGATAAATACAATTAAAGTGGGATAGTTTGTGCATGTTTGTGCATCGTAAATAACCAGGGCATCAATGTAAAAGAAAAATAACACCTCTGTGCTGATAATACCCTCATCTATATCCTGTCTTCCTCAGCAACAAAAGCCGTACAAGAGCTTCAGAGGGAAGTTGAGTTCTCGGGGCAGCAATGGTGTTAGTTAATACTGCTGGTTCTTAACCTAGCAGTCCCTGCCATCAGTGCATGAATGTGGCGTGAATGGGTGAATATTGTTTTTGTAATGTAAAAAGCTAAAAAAAAAAAAAAAAAAGCTGTCTTCTCTGAAGCTCAATTACGACAGCTAGAGGATTTTAATAATTTGACTTGTGATGGTAAAGACAGAAATGTGACCTCGTTACAAGTACTTGGCTATCTGAATAAACAGCAAACTCTCATTTAATGTACAAATTACCTGTTCAGTCAAAAAGCTCAAAGTGAAGATTGACTCTTATTTCAGGAAGTTAGATTCACACACCTATCACACAGATATCCAAAAGCAATGGAGCCCAGCATCACACCAAAAAAGAAGATAGTGCCTGTGGTTTTTGTCAGGCTTTTTGTTTCACACACCAGGTCCCACTGAAACAACAGGTCACAGAGAAAAAGCAATTAGATTACTCTCTCATGTTTCAGTTTCCTTTGTATATAATGGCTCTGATGTACTAAATTTGATAAACACTGCAAACCCATTCAACACTGCATCAAATAAATGATCTTTTCACCAAATTAAAACCACAAAACCTAATTAAGGAAAAACATATTTTAAGAAAAAATAGATGATGATATTTGCTTCTGAAATTTCAGAAATTGTACCTCTGTTGCCAGGGTGGAGGTAAAGGTGGAGTTGTCATAAACCCATCCACTCGGACAGTGTACTGTTGGCAGATAAGCACCATTAGAGGTATTTTCTATGAGCTGAAACTGAGGCTCTGCAAACATCTCACAGGATTTAAGGCCCCCATCTTCTCCTACAGGAATACTGACAGTCAGTCTCTGCTCCTTTGTTAAATTTTCCAAGAGTCCTCCATCATCCAGAGTGCTAATGTCACAGTGGTGAGGAGGCACTGCTGCGATGAAGATGTTCAATAAGAAGTGACAGGGTAGGACTATTCGAGGAACCCACAGTAGGATGAGGATGGCAATTTGGAAAGGTCCAAAACCATTAATCTCCTCCAGGATATTCTCAAACTTCATTGTCGATTTTCTTATTGCTTCTAAAAACTGCAGAAAAAAAGCAAAACATTGATTGATAGTTTGAACCACTTACAAAAAAAACCCAAAATGACCTACCTGTATTGAAAATACACACCTTTTGGTTTCCCAGAATTATATTCCTCTGCACTACAAGAAGTGATCTCTGAGGCTCCTCTTTCACTGCTGGGTAAGCAGCTTAAAATTTGCCATCACAGCCACCTGATCATTAACATCCAGATCACCTTTGGACATCCAAATGTTTAGAAATAGATTATAAACAAGACATGTTAACACCAAAGCAGTAAAAGTTGTTGTAGGAGAACAGTGTGTTCCTTTGGTTTTGGCAAGATAAAAGCATGGTTTTATATTATCTGTCTACCCAGACTTTTTATATACTGAATAAAGAAGGAAAATAAAAAACGTCTAAGGTCCAGGGGCGGTTGAAGGTGGTTTAACTTTTGCTGTTTCCTGAGGTGCAAAAATAATTCTGGCACTACCTCAGTGACTTATAAATGAAATCTATTTGCCACATCATATTCATGTTGAATGTTTGATAACACAATTGTTCAAACAGCTGAACAGCTGTTCTGACAGCTAAGATGAATCCAGCTAAGATGACAAAAAAAAAAACAATCTGCAAAACTTAACCTGTGAGCAGCATGGACAACCAGCTGTGAGAAATCATTAACCAAATCATGATTGTGCTTTTCTGATGTGTAGTTAAAGCGCAATATGTAGATGGTTAAAGACTAATCCCTCCAGCTAGGAATGAAATGCTACAACTTCATAAAGCAAAGGGTTAGGGTTAAATTGTTATATAAATCCAGAAAATAAAATTGAGCCACGTTTTCAGCCATTTTCCACTTACTATATTCCCTTTGAATTAAAACCAGTATTAAAAAATCATATAGAAATTATGTAAGTGTTTGTTTGCCGCTGACTGTATGCATCAATAAATACAAGTCTCAGCTTTAAGGTCTGTATGTCCCAGCTTAGAACATTCCTGTCTCACGATTATTCATCAGTTATATAACTGAGGAAAAGGAACAGAAATAATAAACGTATGTCTCCAACTCTGTGTGACCTGACTAGAAGTGACATTTTTAGAAAGAACTTGTTTGTTTGATATCCATGAAGGATGTCCTTTCTCTCATTATGTCGTGTTTTTCTGTTTATTAATACTGAATAATCACTGACCCTCCCTCAAGCCCATCCAAAGACTTATTTTGGTCTTTTTTTTCTGATCAAGCTAAACTGGACTCCAAAAAGGGTCCAATACCAAGAAGGACTGAGTAATTATTGCATAAGCTCTTTGTGTTCATGCTTCCTCGATCAGAACAATTGCTGAAAACACAATTCTGAGCAAGAGAGGCTTGTTCTGGCCATGAAGTGCATTTCTGGAAGAACTCCCATGGAAAAACAAAGATGCCTAAACGACCTGGAACAATAACATCGTTCAGTACATACAGTACGTCATATTAGTGGTTCATTGTGTCACTGTTTCACAGAATTGTTTAAGTAGTCTGGCTCCAGATAAGTTCACCTCACTGATCAACATCACAAACTCATCCAGATGGAGACACGATCAGGGACGAGTCATGAGTAAATGTTGCGTTAGGTAAGCTAAGTGCTTTGTTTAACTCTTCTGGTCAAGAGTCACTCTAAAGGTCATAGGTCAACAAAGAAATAAATTTAATGCCTTTAATTGGAGAGGATAGGACAGTGGATAGTGTAGGGTCAACATGCAGGAAACCGGCCACAGGCTCAAGGGCGAACCTCATGGGGCATGACCATCTGCACCTCCGGGAGTTTTCTTTATATTATACTATTCTGAATGTCACTGTGACCCGGTGGCCTCCATGATGTCCCACCATGTTTTTCAACTTGTGTAACCATAGACGTCTGACTACAGTCTTGAATTTAGTCCACTGTCGCATTTTTTAACCAGCACATCAACGAAGAGCAAATTAATCAGCCAATCACCTACATGTAAAAAAAACCCATATGGAACCCATGATTGTTTTAATTTTAGAAATATTAAGGCACCTAAAATAATGAGAAATAAAAGTCCTCATCTTTCAGGTGCTTGTGAATTCCAAGTCGACTGTACTGCCTTATGTTTGCATCTCAGGCATCATGAGTAAAAGAGAAGAATGCTTGGTGCTTTACCTTGTTAAACGGAGACCCATGTTCCTTCCATTGATGACATTTAACGAGGGGGGGTTCTGTGGGCACTTGATGGCAGAGTACCTGTGACCCAAGTAACTTGCATTTCTTAATGTTTTCACTTTCTGCAGAACTTGCTCAAGATAAGAATACTTCTGCATGGGCATTGGGATGACAACATATAGGAGTATAAATTCACTAATAATACAGGTTGTGTCAAAACAAGCTTAAGGCAGTGAGAAGTCAGATAATCCAGGGGTGAAAGTGACTCTTAATCTGGGGGTTAGAAGACTAAAAGGAATTAAAACAGGGCCATACTTTTTGATACAAAATAATTAAATAACTTTAATTTATAACACACATGACCACAAAAGTTTGACTCATTATTCTTAGGTTGGTTAAATGGATAATATAAGATAGATTGACTCAAAGACACACTGACATAATGGCATTTATCCCTCTTTCACAGCCCAACCAAAAGCACCTCCCTCTGCATATAATCACTTCTCTCTGATTTAACTGGAAACTCCTCTCCCAGTTCGTATAATGCCCAGCTGGCCACTTCAGCCTACTTCCTCTTTTGCCAGAACAACAGCTCAGAAAACCAAAGCAGGTGTGGAGTTGCTACAACAAATATTGTAGTTCACAAAATCCCATTTTCAGCTAAATAACTGTGACTTCTCTCTGGTGAGTAAAATATGTACAACCAAAAAAGACCTTACCGCAGACCTGATGAAGGGGAAATGCAAAGGAATCTCCAATAGCTATTCTCTAAACTTGTACTGCATAATGAGCTAGTCTGCAGAAAAGCTTACACTGCACTTGGAAAGCAAGTTGTGCAGAAAGTGTTAATTCCTACTTTGCTAATCTCAGAGACTTTGAACATTCTCCATGGCAATTCCACTCATGGTCTCAAACTTGCTGACTGCAGGTCAAAGAAAACCTGTATCACAGCAAAGCAGAGCTCCCCTACAGTCAATGCTAACACAAAGACCATCACAGACTTCACAGCACCAACTCCAGTCCCAAAGACACTGATATATACTTTTAGTGCAAGGCTCTTTCATATTGATCTTCTTCCTGTGTCAGACTGGAAAGCTGTTACTGGAAAACTACTGTCAGTCAATCAGTCAATCAGTCAATCAGTCAATCAATCAATCAATCAATCAATCAATCAATCAATCAATCAATCAATCAATCAATCAATCAATCAATCAATCTTTATTTATATAGCGCCAATTCATAACAATCGTATCTCAAGACACTTTCCAAAAGTGTTAATGGATCTAAACCTGTTAATGATCATGAATTTTATTAACAGAGACCCAACATCAAGACAAGATAAGAAGTCTTATCTCATCTTAACCCACCATGAGTACAGACCTTTGCAGCATTTAGCAAATTACAATGGAGAGGAAAAACTTCCCTTAAATGAGCTACTTTGTGAGAGAGATTATTTACATGTGGTCCTTGGCTACAAACAGTCTGAGAACCAGTCAGCTAATGTCTGATGACAATGTACTCTGCCATTGAAAACAACACTTTAACCAACAGGGATAATGTCCGTGCTGTTGGTAACAGTCCAACAAAAAACTTGAGAAGTGACAATTGAGGCAGACCCCTCTCATGTCAAATTCTGGGAGGCAGACTCTCACTCTGCTTTAAAAAGGAGGCTTAAAAACATTCCTTTGAGATTAAGCTTAGAGCTGGCTCAAGTCTGGACCAGCTCGTAGTCCTGCTGCTGTAGGCTTAGACTGCCAGGGGATGTTACACGCGGAGCTCCTGTCTTTCCCTCTCTCCTCTATCGGTCACTAACTTTATATCTTAATGTCCTATTAAAGTTATTAACCACAGATCTTTCTAGGAATCCCTGAGCACCCTTGTTTTGTAGGTTCCTCTAGATCTTTTTTGCAGCCAGCCTGTTTCTGTGGACTTGCCAGACTCCAGCTCCTAAAACTATTAATATCAGCCTTATCATTACCATACCATGTCATAGAATAGAAAAGAATATTCTTTATTGATTCCCCATGGGGGAAATTTATGTTAAAGCAGCTTTACAACAATCAGAGTGCAAAATGCAATAATAAAAATAGAAGTGATAATAAGAACTTAAGATAAGAACTAAAAAATAGAAATTTAGAAAAAATATAAAAATTTTACTATGTACACTAGAACAAAATAAGTACAAGAATAAAAAAATGAATCTTGAGTAGTGAGATGACATGCAAAATGACTTTATTTTGAATATTGGTAATTCAACACAAGTCTGGTTCCTCTCAAGGTTTTTTAAACTGTATAACCCTGTACTGATGTTGAATCTTTGTAAATAACACAAGCAAAGAGCTTTGTTGTAAAGCCTCTTGAGATAAAATTTGCTGTATATTTTTTATGAATAATGACTGATCAATATTTAAGTATAAGTTGTCTCTGATTCCAAAGTGGAAAAGTGGATGATTGTTTAAATTTTAAAGATCTGAGCTACACTCAGGGGGTCAGTCCAAGTCTGAGTTTCTTAGTGTCCGGGGATAAGGCTTAGAGCATAAACAAACTGTCTCTCAATCAGTTTGCTGGACCAGTGCTCTGAGACTTTCTCCCCTAAGGACACATCTGAGAGGATGGAAACATTGAAGGACTTGTTTTCTTTTTCTATCGTAGCTTTCTTGCATTTCTTTGTTGTGACACAACAGCTCTTAAGGGTCTGTTTCAAGTTTTAAAACAAGTTGCTTTATTGCAATTAGAGATGTGGATGTTAGTGGACTTAATAGAAACTTTCCTTTATCTTGTAAAAACCCAACTACAAAACTAACTGTGACTTGTTTTACACAAAAATATATCTGTTTAATGTCTATGACTAACTATGAGGGCACTTGGACTCTTCATGTAAGTATTATGATATTTTAGGGCAAAAAAAAAGTTGACAGCATGTGAATGAAAAAGGGATATGGGAAAAAACAAAAACAAAACTAAAAACATGCAGGGCTGCAGAGGCTCTGTGAAACAGTGACTAGTATTATAGATAAGACTGTAAATTCTGCCATGTTGAGAAATCTTTAATTCTAGAGCCATTTCTTCCACCAGCAGTTTTTTTTGTTTTGTTTTTCAATCTTTACCCCCTTTCTTAAAGAAGCAACACATTATTTCTCCAGTAGATGGAGCCATAGAGAAATAAAACTGAAAAGGCTGAGGCACAGCTCTGATTATTAACACCAACCACTCTGTCTTTTTCCTGACAATGCCATGAGTTCTTATACATCTGTGCTCTATGTTACGCACCAGTGATGATGCCAAAAAAGGAGTGTTTTCTTGTTATAAATTAGACCAAACAAAACTGAAAACATAATTTAAAGAAATGTTCAAGAATATATTTTTAATATATGAATATATTTAGGCCTTAGAGCTTCTTTTTCCCCCTTTTATTCTGAAGAGAGGATAAGGTGGATGTGAGCAGAGGAGAGAGTCAAATATGAAACCAAAAAGTGATTAAAAAAAAAAAAAAAAAAAAAAAAAAAAAAAAAAAAAAAAGGGGGGGGGGGGGGGGGGGGGGATTCATAGTCCCCAAAACACTGTTATGATTATAATTCACTTCCTTATAATTGAGTGTAAAGAAGAGAAGAGGAGAGGAGGAGAAAGTTCAAGCTTAAATTATTTTTATTTATTCACTTATTTGTTTTAAATAATATCCCAATTATAGTCGTGACATATAAATGATCTGCCTGGTTTCTGATTTTTCTGTTTGATTTGTATTTTGTCTCTTTGTTCTCGGTCAGTCTCACTCAGAGAGACGGTGTGACGATGCCCCCCCCCCAAAAAAAAAACAAACCAAAAAAACCTTTTTGGTCATATTGATGATATAGGGTTAGTCATAGTATCGCCAATGTGAGACCAACCAATCAGGAGGCTTTTTGTATCCTTCAGGAGGCCCTGCCCATGAGAGTTGTGTTGAAACGCAAACAAAACTTCATGCAGAATGATATTTTTAACTCATAATAAAGTTGTGTATTTATCAAGATACAGTTTTAATCACAAATACGTTTCATTTATTCATCAATATTATTTTATATTGTGACATTTTGTTTGCAAAATCAATTTTTGTTCCCAAAACCATTATTTTTCATTACCATAATAAAGACAATTTTTTCTCCATTTAACTCTTACACAAAAATCTAAATGTCAAATCTAGATGTCTTGAAAACTGTGAGAATAAGTTTGTTTAAAAACCTGTATTCAGAATCATTTGAAGTATGTGACACGTATTTGTTCTTAAATACTGGACAAAGACTTTTACAATAACTGCAACCGCAGAACTTCCCTGGGTATCTGAAATAGATGTTCATCACAGCTACCATCATATTTTAATTTTAATCATTAAAATGACATACAATAAACCACACATGGCAAATAATAAAGGAGAATAAGATCAGTATGCTTTATTAATAAGATATCAGTGCAGAAAAACAAACTTCTTATAGGGTTAAAGTCCCCTTATAGGTATAACAATGATAACAATGTATGATAATAACAAGAGCAATATGAATGAATCTTAAGCAAACATGTTGAAAAACAGAATCATTACTGTATGACATGGACGAAAACAGAAACAAATAGCTGATCATGGATCCTCCAAAGAAAGGAAAAAGACCCTAATGTTACAAAAGACAAGACAAATGCTGACATTGTCCTTTAAGAGGGAGCGGTATGAGTATGGGTATAAACTGATAATATGATTTATCACTTTTAGGGGAAACCCTTCAAGCAGCACAGTATGTTGTATGTATTGAACTAGGACTGGTGATGGGCCTTCTAGAGTTAAAGCAGAGAGGAAGTCACGCCCAAAAAGTTGCCATTATTCTCTCCCTGAACTAACACCAGTAAACATGATCCATATTTGTAGATAAACAAATACTGAAACACTTGAGCGGTAAAATTCTCATAGTTTTGTTTTATAGCAAAGTGACCTAAACAGTGCAGTGTTGAACGCGAACTCAGACTCCATGTTTTGAAGCTAGTGAAGCATGTAGTGAGATGAAAATGGGACGGGACTTCCTCTCTGCTATAATTTGTAGTTTGAAATCAACTTCCAACTAGCCCACTCTTTGCACATACATTGACACAATTTATTTAAATCTCATCATTTGCTAAAAAGTTCATCTTAGGTGCTTTTTTGCCTTTCATGTACATATTTGTACACATTTCAAAACATTTAACAAAGCTAAGAGCCTAGCAGCTCTTCAGAACATCACTTTAACTGGACTGTTTCAGAATAGTTCTATATTACTCTGTCAATATAACAAAGCTGTTTGTATTGATTCAAAAACAGGCCTTTAACTGCAAGGTGGCTTTTTGTAAACTTTGTCCAAAACAGAAAACCCATTCATTTTCAAATTTATGGGTGTAAAACATAACAATGTTTTTTTTTAGATACTACGAATGATCCTTGAAGAGGAAATGATCAATGATCAGGAAATAAGAGAAACATACACTTTCATTAACATTGCCTTTTGTCTGACTATAAAAAACTGGGCTTTTTAGTCTGATAAAGTAGTAAAGAGTGAGGGGTAGTGAGAGCAGAGGCATTTGACAAATCTGTGGAGTGGAGGAGTCGAGAGATTTGCATCAGTGGGCAGGCTGAGCAGGATGTATCTCTCCGTATGTGTTACTCAACTCAACTTCATTTCTATTCCTGTCGTCTTCATCATTTCACTGCTCGCACCCCCACCCAGGATGAGGACCATCTTTTGTCCTTTTAAACTTCACAGTTAGGGGGGGCTTGTTTTTCACCAAAAAATTAAATTAAAAAATTGGGGTGTTTTTATTCAGATATGAACTTTCGCATTAATAACTTCCTGTTTCTTTTTTCTCAAATTAAAGCATCACTGCTCACCAGTTTAGTTTTCATGCTCAAGGTTTGGATGATCAAATGACTGCTTAATATAACAGTTCAGAAATTAATCTTGTAATCTGTATTTAACATCATGAAAAGCCACCTAGGTGTAGTTTAAGCAAACTGTGCAGCCACCCTTCCAGGAGAACTTTACAGTCCAGTCAAATATTTTTCAGCTAAGCCTAAAAAAACCCCACAAGCAGCTTCATCTATACACAGACTGTCAGGTCGTTTGATGAGCTGGGGAATCCATTTCCTTCAAGACCTTTGAACAAACTTTGACTTGTCATCACCAGGGGATCTACAATGGGTTCCAAAAGGGTTCTACTTTGGTATACAGTGCTAAACTCTTCTGCTGTTCTTTCAGGATCTACATGATGTTATCAGAGGAGGCTACCAGGGAGCTGTTGACTAAAACACTTTGGGGTTATTCTGAAAATCAGCCCAACTATGACATTGTATCCTCAGTTTTGGGGTTGTTTATATGTTTTTTCCAAAAATGATCAAAGTCAGTTGTAAAATGATATCAAAAAGCTTGATGTAAATGTAACCCTCCGATAAACTTTTGGGTGTATCAGAAGTCAGGAATGTGTCCAGTCTGGGGTGTCCAAACCTGAGTACCCACTCAGGCATAAATGGGAACATACAAGTACATATTCCCCTTTATTAGTCCAGTAATCATATATTCTGAAACTTTTACTTTTAAGGACATTTAAGTTTTGAAAAGTTTTATACGTCTGTATTTTAACTAAAAAACGCATCCAAAAATATACAAATATCTAGTGTAGTTGTAGTGTCTAATGTAGTTCTGCAGGGTGTTGAAAATAAGATGCATATCCAAGGTTATTATCTTATATTAGCCCTGCCACTGACAAAGCCAATATTCAATCATAGTTTTGCATGGCCACTCAGACTTGTCCTATTGGCTACCCATCTGGACATCCCTCTGCTGGTGGGAGTAGCTGAGGCTTTAAGATCAAATAAAAAAAAAAAAAGTTTTGTGTTATTATTTTTATGAATTTTACTTATTCAGAGTGCGTTGGATAAAATACAATGTCAACCAAGGATTTTGTTCCATAATAACCCCAAGTATTGAAGGAAGTCATGTTCAGGTATACAGGGCACCAGCTGTGCACATGAAGGGTCAACTTGGTCAAGTAAAAACAACCATGAAGTTATGATAAGGCACATCGTATGGACTGAATTTAAAGACAATGTCAGCAGGACATAGAGCAGAGAATATCAAAATATAATGTTAGTGGATCCAAGAGATGTAATAAATGTTCTTAAAATGACATAAAGCACCATTGCATTTACATAGGCAACTGGAAAACTATGTGAATAATGATGTGGCAACTCCATCTTCTTCAACAAAATGCTACATATCTGACAAGTGAACCTTAGAAAACTGATATTCATCTTTAATCTGAACTTTTTATTTCTTAATTTTATAGTTTTATCTCCTTAAAGCAAGAATAAAAACAGTACTGCCCATCAATCAGACTCTATAGAGATTTTAGGAATAGGATAACAAGAATAAAAGTCTTTAGGGAAGGATAAACTAAAAATATATATGCCACGACACAGAAACAGCACAGCAAGGGATCTGATCCATCCGCATCTATGAGGGAGAAAGATAAAGACAAAGTACCAGGACACACAAACACTAAAACATTATTTGAAACTTTAGTTTTGTCTTTTTTAAATACGTAACTCGTCTGTGAACAAAGCACTATAACTGATACAGAAAAGTGGTCACCACACAAAGACATCAACCTCAAAAATACAGAGAGAGTAAGAAAAATACTCTGAGCACAGAAGAGGACAGAAAAAAGGAAAACAGTGAGAATGTGTTTTCACTAAAGATACTCTGTTGATTATATTACTGACATCATTTGGGTGAAAATACAGTTTCTAGATTTGAATGAATTTAGACCCTTACTCTAAATCCATTATGTATCAATTTGACTAATAATATTCTCATCAAAACTGTTAATATTGGCAGCCGCTGCATGTCTAATTATTATAAAAACTGGCCTTGTCCTAATCTTGAAAATAATACATACAATCCGCATTCAAGTCACTTCTCAGACTGCTGTGCTGCACTGAAACTAAAGCTAATGCTGCTAATGCTGCTATGTACATCTGAATGAATGAGTGAATGTGGAAGTGATACAAGTTTTACCGCCAGGTTTGAACAGTGGTGTGCAAAACAGAGTGAGGGGAGAGCTGCCGTCATCACCATTCTGTCATTAACAGGTTTCATTTGCCCTGATATCACACCAAAAGGGGCCTCAAGGGACCTGCTCGGTCCCACCTCTTTTCTTTGGTTCTCATGAGCACAATACTTAAGTGTAACTCTTCTAATACTCAAGTTGTTTTGATCACTGCTAAAAAGTCCTTTGAAATACCCTCTCCTGCTGATCTCTCTCCTAATATTCCCAATTGACTTTGTACATTTATGCTTCTTAACTTCAAAAATATCACACTTAACATACCAAACAACCAAACAACAAACCATTTTTTGTTCAGCTCTCCTTTCCTGAAGAATGACATTTATAATTTATTATTTGTTGTGATAATTGGAAATAAATGGCTTTGCCAAATCTAATGGTAGAGTCATAAAACAAAATAAGCTTTACTTTTGCACAGTATAATGTATGCTTTCTCCTCTTTTATTTGGACCGTTTAAAACTGACAGCTGTCCCCTTTGGCTTCATCAGATTTTGCAGGAGAAGCAAGCAAAGTTGGCATAAAGAGATACACATTTGTTTTCTTATTTTCTTATTGTTATTCAAAAATTGACGTGGTTGTTTTGGTGCACAAACATTACCAAACTGTGATCATATCACAATTTAAAATATATTTTCCTGTTTGGTAAAAGAATTACAGGCACGAGGACAAGCTAAGCTAAGCTAAGCTAAGTCTCAGCTTTTCAGTGTTACAATCACTCAGAATATTCTGCACCACTAAGCCATCATTAGCTTCCAATGAAGCTCAAAACTACAATTAAATACTGATTACCGAAAATTTTAATTTCCCAAAAACACTTTCTATCTTCAGGAAAAATCAGCAACAATTTGATGACCCTGAAATTATACTCTCCCCCTGCCATCCTTGCCCTCGGCTCAGATGGTCTGCACACCACTGCAAAACCGTGCAGTGAGAAGTGAGTTTGTATCCAACAACATGAAATCACAAAAACTCTTGTAGTGTGTGCTTGTAAATTCTATGTACAAGAAATGAGTCTAATGAATACAGCTCACTTTGCTATGGAAGCTTAAGCTCAATAAAATAATTGCACAATAAGAAAAGACCCTGTAGTCACATGAGCTACTTACCTGACTGACAGATTTAAGAAGATAGAAAAAAAGAGAGAAAGAACAGGTATTTTCAACTTACAGTAGAGTACATGTTTTGCAATATACTGCGTCTTTGAGTTAGACACAAAAAATAAGAATCTACAAGGTGAAGCATAAACACAAACAGAATAAGAGATAAGAAAGGAAGTAGCATTGATAAGATAAAGTGTCCCGTCAGCTTGGATTAAATAACACAATGAGATCTAATAAAAGCTAAAATATTTCAGAAAAATAAACTACTATAATATTTGAACAAAATAGTGTAATGCATATGGCATTGATGTTGACCCAGGCTGACTCAGGTGGGATAGATTCAGGTAAGAAATCTGCATAAAAGCAGAGTCGGTTTTCATACTGATTCTAACCGTGCTTATTGGCTATAATCTATCTGACTCCTTATTTGTTTGTGAAATACATTTAACTGAAATCCTCAATGATGCAGTAAAATTAAACAAACATTCTTTATTTTGACCGGCAGAAGTGAATGTTTTTGCTGAACTTGTACATGCTAAGCTAGCTTATCTGTTTTTTTGGAGATTTGACCAAAAAGACGGGATGCTGCAGTGTCAATGATATTAAACTGTTTTTCAAGGCTTTGACTGAAACTATAAACTGTGGGGATCGAAATTCTGGTCACAAAGTAAATTGCAGTGCTTTCATTAATATGTAGGTAGTATAATAGTTTCTCTTCTGAGCTTTAAGAGTCAGCTGATAAAGCAAAGATTTGTTGAGCTAGATAGAGCTGCATAGAGAAAATATCAAGGTGTAGGTCTGTAACGGAGACCAGGTCAGGGGTAAGACACGGGTTTAGTGTGGCCAGGTTCTGGCCTGGCCTGTACATGTGTATGGCTGCAGAGGTTTTGGCAGAGCTTACCTTTAAGCTAGGTAATGTGATGAATCTCACTGCAGTTACACCTCTTTAACTTCGAACAACAAAAGTCAGCTTCAAAACAGGGCAGACTAAGTGTTACAACATTTTCACATAGTTGTTTGTCCTGCATTCCTCTTTTTATGCTGCATAAACCATGTTTCAACAAATGTGTAATCTATGTGGCTCAATGTAGGAAAATGTCAGTACACTCAACCTGCCTCTGATTTGGGTCCAAAGCTAACTAAATGAGGGGTGTAAGTGGCTTAACCCTGATATATCAGCTCGTTAAGTTGGTCTATGTACAAAGCTATAAAGAAACAGGGAACAGAATGTGGGGCTGAGCCAAATAAGCTAAATAAGGCAGGATGTGGTCATGAATACCATTCCCTATAGGTAGCAAAGCCTTTATGGTGCTCAAAGGCCCAGAGGTATTAATGTAAAGAAAGGCTTGAGTCTGGGGCTGCAGATCAGGGGGCTCTAGGTGGCTTGGTCCAGAGCTCTCAGCAGGTCACAGCCCTGGAGGAGGTGCAGGGTGCCCTGCAGAGGGACGTTAACCTCACAGTCGTAACGGGTCAACTCCGGCAGGCAATTGGACTCAAAGGAAGTGCCCAGCAAACGACTTGCAACACCTGAGAAATCAAGGCAGAGTGACAACTTTTAAAAATCTTGTCAAGGATTCAGTTAAAACACATTTGAGAGTGGAGCTCTTGCGGCAAAGCAAGAAGTTCTACAACACAGAGGAATTTATTTGTGTTAACTGTAAATAAAATGTATACAACATTTGCAAATTAAATGACATGACAGGCAACGGCCTAAGTTAACAAACACTTCTTTCTTATTTTAAACAAATACACCATGTCCCAAAAGTTAGTGCACCACAGAAAAAGTCAGCTCAGACTGTGAATAATCAACAAAATGGGTTTATTTAGTCACCGTATCCCCCCTCATCTTAATTACTGCCCTTAGCCTGTCGAGCACATAGACTGTAAAAAAAAAAGTGTACGTCATCCTGTCAGCTCAAACTGAGGTTGCTACAAAAACCCAATACTGGCTGCAGTATAGGTTGAAAACTCTGCTTCTCTAATCGTTCCAAATGGGCTGTGGTCAAACAATTATTACACCTCACATCCGTTTGCTGTGGTGATATTTGGACATTGTTAGGCTGCAATGTTGTCAAGTCCTCTTTTTTTCTGAAAAGTATCTTCTTCATTAGTTATTAGACGTTAAAAACAGGGTTTTACATCTTGTTTAAAGATGATTGACAGCTGCTGTTCTTGTGTAGTTTTTTCAGGAATAGTAAAATACATCAGAGTCCCTCATAGTCTCCACTGTGCAGACTCTGGCTGCACAATGGTGACTCCCATGACAGTTTTTTTGGCTCCAAAATCATACAATGGTAAAAGTCAGAGCCATGCTGTCCATTCTATATACAGTCTATGGTCGGGTATTGAATGCACTAAGTTCTTTAGAACTCCTCTTTGTGCAGAAAGCCAGGACGCAGCTCAAAATACCACTGCTAAGTTGTATAAGCAAGCAGTATGTCCATGTTGCACAAAGACCATTTCTGCCTGTTGAACTTCTTCCTAGCTGTGCCAGGGCCCATGCAACTCAGACAGCCCTGATGATGACATGGTTCCCCAGACTAAGCAATGGATGCTGAACTTGGCTTGTTCAGAAGGTGGCACTTTCATTCGATTATCAGTGTAGATGCCATCGTTTTGGCTGTTGGGAGTTGGAAAAAGTGGGCCATGGTAGCATACTTCTTTGCAAAATGCAGCTGTTTCTTCTTTTGCAGTTTGGGAAGGTGAGGAATCCGCTGTCCTCTGTATGCTCTTAGACCCAGTTTCCCCAGTAAGAACATGATGATGGTACTCTTAGAGACTGCTTCCCCAAGATTCTTCAGTCTTCGACTGAATCTTTGGCAAGACTGGTGTTTCCTTGCCTTGGCCTTGCAGATGAGGTCATTGGTCCTCGGACTCAGGACTGAGGGCAACCATCATGGGGCTTGTCTTCAAGGGATTCACAACTCTGGTGTCTCTGCCACCACTTCTTCACCCATTGTATGCTTCTGCCAAGGACCCGAGCTACCTCCCTACAAGATATTCCTGCCTTGCACAAGGCAATGGCTTGAGCAGGGACCTTAGGCCCTGAAAGTGCAGCCTTTCCAGAACATGCTCCAAGGTCAACCAAGAAATTATTGGCCTATCACAAACAGATGATAATTGATGATGATAATCAAACAGCCTCACAACACCTGGTTCATATTTTGGAGACAAACAGACAAACATGTTGTCCATTGGGGTGCATGAACTTTTGGGATATGGTATATAGTTCACTCCCAGCTCTGCAAAAGTATACACACAGTGAAAAGAAAAATAACTTCATTTCTGAATAAAAGACAGTGACAGCACGGCAACTCACCTTCAGTCTTGTTAGAGGGCAGCATGCTACACTGTGAGTAGTTGCAGCTCTTATGAGGAGACTGTTTCTCATTTGCTCCACCTATCCCAATCCCAGGATACTGAGATTTCCTGTGTTGCTGCAGACATGAAGACAAACTGCTGGGCATCATCCTCCCTATGCCTGAATCTGACACAGAAAAATGACAGGAGAGGTTGTTGGGTCAAGTGGATAATTACGCAAGATGTGTTACAGCACAATAACAACATCGGGGTCATACCTGCTAGTGATCCTGCACTGAGTGAGCGATCCATTGTGGCAAAACTGTCATCCCGCATCCTCTTCCAAATAATATCTGATTGTTTATTTTCACCCTGAAACACAAATACAAGACGACTTCATGAGCTGCTTTCTAAGAAAACAGAGGATAATGTCCCCAAAATGTTCAAGACTTGGAGCTCAAGAGCTTAAAAAAGCTTAAATATCAAATAACAAAAATGGGACTTGTTCCTTTAACAGTCTTTTTGGGTATTTGAAGCTGCAAGTTTTACATGTAAGGGATTGAATTTTGGGGCTTTTTCATACCTCTGTTAAAAGGTGGAACAGAGTGAGAAAAAGGAGGACTGGGATTTCAAAAATGGCTGATGGCACAAGATGATGTTAGATGCTTAAGTGCATTACAAGCTAAAGTACATTTGAAGACCATTCTAATGTAGTTCTTTAGGACAACCATTTCAAATGAGACTAACGGAGGATTGTTTATTAATTTTTTAAAAATCAAAATGACCAATGTGACAATGACTGTCGCCTCTGTACACCGGCCCATGCTCTCTGTCCCGGGTATCCCTCCTTAAAGCACTGCATAATTTACTTTGCATATGATATGTTCAGCATCAAAACTCACCACAGCCATTTGATTGAAGGAGCGCTTGATACTGTTGGCCATGGCTGCTCTGGCTGGACTTATGTCTTTATAGGCTTGTACAAAATTGTCCATGGACCTGTGAATGAACACTCACTTTAAAACAAACATCAGGAAACCTCACTGTTCGTTTGCACTGTTTCTGTCTGGTTTAATGCTTGAGCAGATGCTTTCTGTAACCTCACCTCTGTTTCTGCATCATGGGTGGTACGTTCTGATGGCAGGACAGTCGCTCATCTCTTGACAGAGGCTCTATCAGGTAGGGCTTGTTGGCTCGTGTTTGTTGTTGGTATGTTATCAGAGGATCTGGTGGCCATTGCAGGTTCTGCCTGCCCCCCATAGAGGAAAGAGGGGGGCTGGCTGGAGGCTGGTACGGAGGATGCTTTATGTGCTCCAACATGTACGACATTATGCGGGGGTCCACTGTGCCCTGTCCAGGGCCTCTCTTCTTCCCTGTAACCCATGACCCAGGAGGCTGCTGCTGGTAGTGGCCTTGAGCTTGAGGAGGGGAGGACAGCGGCTGAAAGAGGCTGGTAATGTTGCTGAAACTCTGCTGGCTGCCTTGGTGGGTTTTGGCCAAGCTGCTGCTGCTCCCCATGGATCCTGCAGGACCAGCATCCAGGGGCTCCGGCTCTGGGATAATGGGATTCAGCTGGAAGTCCTCGCCATCCATTGGGATGTATGGAGCCAAAGTCTCAAGATCTAGGTCACTCAAGTCCCTCTGGAGAAGTAAAAAACTTAATTTTAAACTTTACTTTACTCTTTAGCTTAAGGTGAAAGATTGTTGCATAAAACTGTTTTTGTGATGCTAATTTGTTACAGCCCAATTAGTAACAACGAACTACAATGTAAAAACAACCCATAATGTAATAAAACAAATAATAAGACCCAAAATGTAACAAGTTGTTACACTTAAGGTAAAAAGTTAGTATGTTTTGGGCTCAGCTTCTAGTTACATTTTGGATTCATTACATTGTTTTTCTTTTAATTACATTTTGGGTTGTTATTACATTTTGGTCGGGCTCTAAAATAATTTGAAGGGACTATAGTTGATCTATAGCAGATGGCAGCCTGTACGGTTGAAAAAAAAAAACAGAACATGAACAGAAAACATACTTTTGCAAGCTGACCAGGTATCATCTACATTTGTGTGAGAAACACAAGCAGCACAGCCTTATCAATAAAACCTCTTATTTGTTGCAACCATGTTGAAAAGCATTGTACAGTAAGTGGGGATGTATTGGTACACTGCAGTGCTGTACCTTCCATGCTATTAAATAAAACTTTGAAATAGCAAAATCATAGGGCAGGTACTACTGACTGCCTTGAGGTAAACAATTGTAACAACAACACAAAGGGGAAAAATTCAGACCTAAACTGTTTGTGGATTAAAGAAGAGGAGACACACCTCAGTTCCTCCAGGACTGCCAGTGCAATCAGTGTCAAGTGCAAACAGCTTCTCAGTGAGCTCCACCTTTAGGTCACTCTCCACTGAGCTGTAGTAATCACCTGGGCTGCTGGGCTGCAGAGAGGAATGGAGGATGGAAAAAAAGGAGGCAGAGATGGAAGGGGAAAAAAGTACAAGACGAAAGAGAGATGGAAACAAACAGAGAGAGAGAGATGAGTTTTGACAAAGGCACAATTCACTGCCTGTTCCTTCCAAATTTCCACCCCCGATATTCTCACACACAGTTAGTGACCACTGAACCCCCCGTAGGCTTCACTGAACACAGAAAGAACAAACTGAAACAAAACAGCCAGTTAATCTCTCACTAATTACTCATTTAAATTAAGTGCTCAGTGTCTTCACGTCCTCACCGTGGAGCAGCTGCTGAGGCTGGGAGTAGCGCTGCCTGGTGGTGGATTCTGCTGCACAGTGAAGTTACTGGCCATGTTTGCCATGTCTCTCTGAACTGGAGCAGGGGTTTGGCATGAGATGGACGGGGCAGGCTGGTGGCTTTCGCTGGCCCAGGATTGGGGTCCAGGTGGGGGCATGGCTGACACTGGGATGTATCCTGTTGGCTGCTTGGGCTCCTCATACTGAGGGCCACCTTTAGACCAGAGACAACAAAAAACAGTCAGAGAATATTATAATACCACTGCAGATACTTCATGAACTTTATAAACTGGGTAACTGTCTTTTAAAACTGAAACAAATGAGGTTTTAACTGACATAACACAGCTGAGCTGAATGGATGCACTGAGAAGGGCAGCCGAGCAAGTCAATACTAACAGAAGTCAAGAGATATGATGGTGTCCCCTGGTGTCGGAGCCAGCTGAGCGAGGTCCTCAGGCTCCTCTTTGAGTTTGGTGAAGAGAGCATCTCCAGGCTCTGCAGTCACACCCGCTCCTCCAGCAGAGAAGAAGCTGCTCATGTGGCGAGGCTTGAACAGAGACTCAGTCTGCTCCAAGGACAGAATCATCGACTTCTCTTCTATGTCACTGCAGGAGCAGAGGAGCAGAGGAGCAGAGTGGAGTGAGATAGCGTTTATGTGTATGCCTGACTGCAGAGAGCAACCAAAAGGCAAAAAAAAATATTTAAACAAATTATTTGGAACTTTTTGGTTCCATGTTTTCTAAATCCTGTGTTTTGAGCCTGCACGATGAATACTGGTTTTGTAAATAACAGTTTATAGAGAGCATACCAGTATGATGGAATCAAAGCCAACTTTGTTAGGTTAGGGATGGGGAATTTATTTAGCTACTGCTCAACAGCAGGAACTTTTATTGGAACAAGGAACTTTTGGATGAACTTCAATGTTTTTCACTGTGAGTATCAGGGTCGATATTTTGTTTTTCTATTTCTTTTACTATGATAAATTACATTTGGCATCCCAAAATATTTCAGCTAAAGCAATATGGGCCTTAACTTTTGTGGCACAGTTTATTTAAGTGACAGTGCATTCTTAGTATTAGATGTTCTGGACACTTTAAGTGGTACAGACTTGAAATGTTTAATTTGTGGTTTTCAACAAAAGTTTCAAGAACTGCATTTTAGCGTGTTGTGTTCTTGCTTTGAGGATTACATTCTCCAAGGAAATATTTCTGATGCAAACCTTACCTTACTGATGGTGTGTTTTGACACACTTCTGTAAGTTACACAGTAAATAAAAAGTACCACAGAGGCTGCTGGGCTAACTGCAGCAGTATGAGCTTGATCAAAAAACACACGTGCTTATGATTAAGTTGTTTAACAGTTTAAACCGTTTAAAACTAACAAAATAATAACATAACATTTAAGATCTGTACACTGCAAAAACTGAAATCTAAGCAAGTGCGTTTTTGTCTTATTTAAAGTAAGAGTTGCCTTATTATACTTGACATGAGCCACATTCAACAGACAAGTCCAGGAACGTGTCTTATTTCAAGATATTAAAGACAAAAATAAGGTCTGAATTACCTGCAACATGTAAAAAAAAATCTGCCAGTTGGGTAAGAAAAAATTACTTATCAAGTTTAGAATAATGTCTAAATACAAGAAACTTTCACTTACTCCACTGGCAGATTTTTTTACTTGTTACAAACAATTCAGAGCTGATTTTTGTCTTTAAATATCTTTAAATGAGACGTGTTTCTGGACTGGTCAGGTGAATGAGGCTCATATTAAGTCTAAAAAGACATTTTTACTAAAAATAAGACAAAAGCACTTCCTAAGACTTCAGTTTTTTGCAGTGTACAAAGTAAAGATTCATGCAAGCCTGGCAAAAACTCTTAATATGTTGTCTTGTCTGGAGGTTGGCTCTATTCTGAGTTTTTGTGGCACACTGCCAATGAAAACTGTTCTTTGTTTTAAACATTTCAGAACTCATACAAAAGATCAAAGTTGATGTTTTCTTTCATTCACATCTTCACTTGCATCATTTGGGTCCCCAACCACATATTTTAAATAATAAACTATTATAAATAACTTCAAAGTGTTTTGAGTGTTTTGACACAGTAATGCTTTGTTTTTGTTCAACACCTGTGTTTTCAAATGAAGAAACAAACTGCTTACCTGAGGACATAGTTTACACACACAATGCACTGGGGCTGGGAGTTGCGGCTGTTGTAAATAACAGTTCCCTGTGTTTCCACCCAGACGTAGCCTCCATTCTTAGCCAGCATACGATACTGACCGCTCACTGCCTGACCCTTGCTGCACACTGCAGAGGAACCGAGAGAGAGAGGCAGAGGGAAATATCTGTGTTAGGAGCTGTTGGATTCAACACTGAACTTTACCTCATCATCTTCAGACTGACTGCAACAACAGTTGAGTATTTCAGATTAAAAGCAGTCATCAAACATCTAACAGTATTCAATGATGGCATGCAGAGTATTTATACAGCTTATTTATTTTTTGTAACTTTTTTAATCATCTAATAAGTTAAAAAGCATTTATGTATTTATCCTGTCTAAAGCTTTGAATTCATCCAAACATTGCTTATGAGAGGAAACTGGGATGTTTGACTTTTGAGCTGAGATGGAGAAGTTCTGGCTTCAGTCCAAAGTTCAGCTCTGGCGTGGGAAAGAAGCAGGACTGCGGTCAGAGAGTGAACATAAGGCCAGTGACAGAGTGTGTGTGTGTGTGTGTGTGTGTGTGTGTGTGTGTGTGTGTGTGTGTGTGTGTGTGTGTGTGTGTGTGTGTGTGTGTGTGTGTGTGTTTGCGTGTTTGTGTGCGTGTGTGTGTGTTTGCGTGTGTGTGTGCGTGTGTCTGTGTGTGTTTAGAGATGCCGCAGTGCAACATTACATGTAAAATAGCGCTGTTAGCATGTGCAAATCGACATGCTGGTCAAATTGGTCGTGAGAGCCTGTCGACATCAGGAGCGATCAAATAAATAGCTCTTTAAACGATAAATAATGAAGATGACGATGAAATGAAAAAAACTACTCTTGCACTTAAGTGTTAATCCAAATATTTAAACATAATTTAAATAAGAATGACAAATGTTGAGCAGCATTGTTTATGTTGTAAATGATTTTATCTAAAATATATTATCATTAAAAAATCATTTCAGCACTCCATTCTTGAGCCCTTAGAAAAAATTAGCCTGTATGTTTAAAATTAATCTGATTGGATTACAGCTATTAAACAGGATTTTAAGAAAAAAAAAATTGTTTTAGGAGAAAATTTGATTTTGAGTTGAGATTACTGCAGTCAGCTGGATTTAGATTTGATCTGGGTTAACCCTTTTAAATGAATCAACTTTTGAGCAGAATTGGTAAATATTAGATCCAGAAATAAGGATTATACTGATTCCAGAAGGCTGATGAATTCAGAAATGTGCTGTTCAATAAATCTGTGTATTTAAATTCACACTGAACCTGCCTGACATGTATAGTGTTGAGGACATAGTGGATATTGAGTAATATATTAAGCCTTTTGATATATTAACATGAAAGCAAGTGGTGTCTCACCATAAAGTTTTCCCAGCAGCTGATACGAAACAAAAAAATGTTATTACCATAGCTCTGATCTTTAATGTGCTCATGAAAACGTCACCTTCACAGAGGGGACACATTGTTATTAATTAGCTTATTTTCTCAGGGATAGTTTACAGCCATTTATCCGAGTTAGCTGTTAGCCAGTGTGCATCATTTAATGTACCAGTTTGATTGTTTCTTCCATGTGTTGCCAAGATTTGGCTAATTTTTCTTGGACTTAATCTATAAATTCATCTCTTCTGGTCTCCCACAAATATATGTTTTTTTTTCTTTTTTAAAGATGTGGCTCCATTTGAAAGAGAAATAAACAGGCTTTCCAATGGAAAAAAATTACTGCCAAGAAACACTGTAACAATAAAGAAATAATCTAACAAACACAAATTTCCTTATTTGTTTGTGCTAAGTTTAGTTTTCTTGGCTGTTTCGAGAGAAACATTACACATAGGTCTGTTATTTGAATGTGTTTAATGCAGTGTGCGCACACACACACACACACACACACACACACACACGCACACGCACACACACAGTTATTAGATTGTATCAGAGGCCACCTGGTCTCCTGTCCACTGCAGTAAATGTGCAAACCTCATCAGACCATCGGCGGCTGTCCTTGATGTAATTAAATCATCTGGATACCCCACCCCTGCTTGGTACACACATAGATACACTTTCTCTCTCACAATCTCTCTCTCTTTTTCTCACGGCAGAAATGTGGAGGAGCAGCACAGAAACAATGAAATTGCAGATGGCATTGAAGACAAAATGTTAACAAATAATCTAAAAGAAGCCACTTCGACACAAAAGCAGCATCTTTCTCACTGTGAGGGGATTAGCATTAAGCGTAAATAATATCGTTATTTGCTGGAAGGTCTCCTGATACATCATGCTGGAGACTCAAGCACCGCCTGGTTATCTGAAATAAATTGCAAGTGTCATGTTTTTGGATGAGACAGAAACTTTTTCATTTATCCACCACCATGACACCAGATTGACATCATGCCCCTGAGTGTGTGTGTATTTCTCGTTGTGTGTGCTTACAGTTGTGGTGGCTCTTGGCGACGCTGTCTGAGTCCAGGGCATGGTAGAAGTCATAAACTGAACGACCCAGCAGATCCTCGGGGGTGTGACCCATCAACTCTGTAACCCTGTAAAGCACATTTACACACAGGTCATCAGAAAAATGAGAAGGATTTGATGTTTTGTTCTAACTCTTCTGTGATTCCCCTCTGAGAAGCAATCAAAACAGACAAATCCTGCTTTCTACCCTTAACTCCTCCACTTCAAAAGGCTTCACACACGATTTGTAAATCAAACAGAGAGGTGCAAAGTCGTCCAAAAACAAGACCTGTTCACATTCCCTGTCTCTGCGATCTCCCTGTATTCCCGAGGGCAGCTAATCTCTCTGTAGCTCTCTGTATCACGAGTTCATATTATTAATGAGGATTTTGTATTTGGCTTTAAGTTTCCTCTTTAAAAATGTTCTTTTTTCAGTCTTTCATTTCTTTCCAGATTTTCTCTCTCAATAAATACCTCAATAAATTGGGTAAATTACAGGATTACAACAGTCTGATTAACAGAAAATGTGTGTTAGATGTGGTTTTAAGGTACTTGAAGCATTTTTTTATCCCTTGTGTAATAAGCATAGAAGAAAATCAAACAGAACTTGCGTTGGAGGTTTATTCACTCATTTATTTAGTTTATTGGGGACTCTCTTCCCAACAGACTGTGCTGTGAGAACATTATCCAAACCAACAACAGGAAATGACCCGTGAACACAAGGGTTTGCAGCTATAAGGAGACCACAGAGGGTAAACTGGGACAAAGAATGCAGACAAATTTGTCATACTTTGAGTAAATTAAAGTGACTGGATCTTAATGAACTGTTATTGCTTTCTGGTTTGGCAGGGCGACAATTCAGCAACACTATTCATCTGATGAATAAAAAACATTTGTAAGTCTATCTGAATGTGTGGACTGGTCATTTATCAGTTTTATCACTCAAAGTTCTTTGCATTTCTCATAGCTAGAAATTGTCTTATAGTCTTCAATGTAAAGTTTAAATGTTTCTTCTATGATGCAGATTTGAACATATCAGTAAAATTTTTTATCTAAAATCTTTTTACATTAAAAGCTAAAATAAACCAGCTTCAGATTCCTTGTATATGTACACAAACTGGTTTAAAACAGTGACTCACAGATTGAAAAGTGAAGTTCAGCTTCTTGATATAAAGTATCAGCCTGTTAAACCAAACAATGTACAGAAACAGATTTGTTCCCACAGCCGTCAGTACGATCAGCGAGTCACATTAACACAGCACTGATGCAGAAGAAAAACTAGTTCTCTTTTATTTATCATCTGGATCTTTTTACCTGGATCATATTTTCACTGCGTGTACTTTTGAACTTATTTTTATGTCTCATTTTTATCAACTTATGGTTGATTTTATTTCTTTCTTCTTTATTTAATGGTTAATTGGTTTTAAAAAATCCACACATATTGAGGAAACAAGTTGAAATGAAAATGTTTGCATGTTTTGAGGCTGCCTTCACAGTAAGATTCATCAGGACCTGAATTTACACACAGCTTTTGAAGTGTGTGTTGTTTATCTGATGCACAGCAAAGTCCACCCAGTTTATTCATCTAGTTTGCATCTTAATACTTCAAAAACTTCTCTTCAAAGTTCCCACATGATGAAAAAATGTTTTACTGGAAGACTTTTTCATTTATTTCTTTGTCTCACGTCTGAGTTTCCATCTTTGTTTCTGAATGTAGGCAGCTACGTCAGTATATTCATATTTGTGTATAGCAGTGGGTGAATAAGCTTGGTTACTGTGTGTGCTGTTTGATGCTGGCTGGGTGAGATACTGGAGTATAAAACTGACATTAATCAAAATTTTTATTTCTTTTCTATCTTGTTTTTATTTTTTTTTTCATCTTTTGTCTTGTTTTTTTGTGAGGGTTACCTTTTTCATACCGAGCCCTTTGTCCCTTTGTTTGTAATTTCTGGTCTTGTGCTGACTTTTGGTTATTGTTTAAAAAAAAAAAAAGGCATTCACTGTTAACCAAATCTACCTGTGGATACAAATAAAGTGACCTTAAATATTATTAACCAGTCAGTTGAGCAGAATCTGAAATCTGAAGTGGTGATACTTACATAAAAATCTAACAACAAACATCAAATCAATAATACCATTTTTGCTAAATGGCTGTTAAACTGATAAAGAGGTAAATGAAAAAGTTAAGTGTTCAGATTGTGAAATTATTTTCTTTACAATACCGAAACAGGCATTTTTTTAGCTTTTAATAATTAAATGATAAAAAAAACTTAATCTTTGTTTCCCTAATAGAGCATAAATACAAACACATAAACAAACAAGGAAGCACATCAATAAGTACAAATTAAATTTCTAATAACCCAACATTATAATGTTGCACATTTTATTACATATGTAATGTTATAAGACAATATTTCTATGTACCAAGTATTTATACCCATGGCTGTGACATGGTTTTAGGTTTATTCATCATCCTTCTGAGGGTGATAATTGCAAATTCCTAGACTAGACATGTGAGTCATGATGATAAACCGTCAGTAATGAAGTCATAGTGAGATGAATATGACAAATCTATGAATGATGTAATGCTGTGTGGGTCTGTGTGGATGAGTTTGGGTGGGGTGGGGGCGAGGATCTGCTTGGGCAGAAAAGACTCTTGTCCTCAGGTTACATAACACTCACAGATGCAGCCTCAGAGAGGAGGGGAAGGGGATGGGGTTGGGGGGATGAAAGAGGAGAGATGAGAGGAGAGGCACATCTTCAAGCAAAGTTAATTAAATTCAGTTAGAAGAGCGATGGTATAAAGGAGATAATATGGAGGAGACGGTAAATGAGAAACAGAAGCAAAGAAAATGTGCAAAGACTTGAAACTGGTCTTTTGCAAACTGCTTTGTTTTGTTGTCTTAATTTAAAATTCCTTTAAGGGTTTAAAGGTGGTTATAAAACGGGAGGAATTACTACAGATGGCTGTACCTGACCAACAAATCTAATGATACAAAGACTCATAATTTCTGCAGCCAATTTCAATGCCTAAAATTGCTTTGCATTTCAAACTGAGACTTATTGTAAGCTGGAGAAAAGTCTGTTTTAATGCCCCCCTGAAAAGTTTTTCAGTAGGTGTTAAATGAAGAACAAGCGTACCAAAACAAAAAAAGATGAAGTCCGCTGCTTTGGCCAACAGAAGTTCTCCTGTTTTACAGTTTCTTCTGTACAGACAGCTTCCCTTAATGCTAATTAAAATGTTGTAACGGTATGAATATATTCATAAATCATTACCTGGTCCCATGTGCATGTGAATGAGATTGTCTTAGAGGTTGAATAAGACTCATAAAATTAGTTTGAACTGATTTGTTGAGCTCTACAATCAGTCGGAGGACTGTCAGGAGGCGCATTTGGGATGGAAAAATCAGAGGGAGAAGTTACTTGAACTGTTAATTATATCACTGTTAAATTAACAGTAATGTTAGCACATACAGTTATTCAGTGTTCTGGGTCCAAGATGCTCAGTAAGTTTAAGTTCTGATCTGAAAAGTGCAGCTGTTTCATCTATCCTCCACCAACATACTGTTAAACAACAGCAAATCCTACAGAAGATTTTTAAGTTAAGCTTTTAAGTCATTTTCCATTTTTTCCATATTGTCATTTGAATTGAATTAAAGGGACTGGGAGGACTATCTGTTTGAACTGTATTGCAGCGACACCTATTGGCTGGAATCATGCTCACAGTCGTGATGACATGACTCTTAACAAGGCATGTGTTTGTTTCAGAATGGATGGAGATCAGATCTTCTTTTTAACACTACTTTTCTTTGTTCAAGACAACTTTTTACTGGATACAACACGACGAGGTAAGATATTCATCAACAGTTATGCAGCGCTACTGTTTAAAATGTGACAATAAGCAAACTCTGTCAGTCTGTACTGTAGTTTAGTAGCCGGCTATATTGCAGCCCGATGGAGTGAGACGTTTCCGTAGACTAACGTGTAACTTTGTAAATCCCTATGTCCTGCTCATCTACCAAGATCACTGTAGTTTAACCGCTGCATGTGGGTTGGAATGAACATTATCACAAACAGCTTAGCTTGTGTTTTAGCCTTTAGCCCATGCTCCTGCCCGACCTGATCGAGTAGCTAAGAAATAGCATTTAGAAATATCCTACATTGGTGCTGATAATCTCATTTCAAGTTGTGATCAGACATATGTCATTTTGTGACACAAAATGACATGTATTTAGAAAAAACAAAACCAGACCAGAACATCCCTGATAATCACAAGAGATCTCAAACAGTTCTGATTTGTGCAACAGAAGTGCACAACCTGAAATTGATTCTGTCTGTTGCGCCTCTTCACCCATCCCTCTTCTTTTTTTACTTTCATTTTCCTGTGGAACCTCCAACAGACAGTCAGACATGAGCTGATGAAACAGTTTGTCCTTTCCCTAATGAGTCTTAGTCCCTGCTGGGCCAGGAGGGCGACCCGCCCCATCGTATACTCATTTGTGTAATTGGAGAGCAGATCTGGGCAGCTATTAAATTACACAAAAAAAGTCGAAACAGAAAGTTTGTCCTGGTTTGTACCACAGTGACGCACGGATGCGCAGGCATTCAAAAATGAACGTTCGCTAACAGTAACCTTTGTCTTTCATAAGTAACTTGATAGGATTACACATACGAAGGATTGTGTAACTCAGATCAGTGTTTGTTTGTGTTCGGTGTGTGTGTATAGGTGTGTGTGTGTGTGTTTTCGTTATCACCCTCTTGTACAAAAGCCAAAATAGTGGGGTAAAACCTGTTTTTTTTCCGTTTTATTTACCTGAGAAGGAAAAATCATTCCAAAATCCATCAGCAAACACGGCACATGCGTGACAGCAGGAAAAACTCTGCGCTGTCCCACTGACACAGCTGATAAGATGTCAGATAATAGTTGGAGTTACATCTTTATAACTCCTGATTGTGTTTTTTTAGGCTCATTTTCAGGAATATCTGAGGTCTGGAACAGTTGGCACAGTCCACCAGTGTCGTGAGAGCATCTTATTAATGTATTAATGTTTCATCTCTGGCTTACATTTCCCAATGACGCCTCTGCCAAGTCAAACAGAATCAGTCAACACCGTAATCACTCAAAAAGCCGAGTGTGTGTGTTTGCATGTGTGTGTAGGACACACTGTACTTAAGCTGTGTTTTAATTGGCAGTGGTAGACAACATGAAGATGCTGCTTCGTTTGACTTTTCTGAACTTTGATTATTTAAAGGCTCAACAGGTGCACAAAAAGTTGTTTTATTACGACACCGATTCTGAAGATTTGTCTGTTTCAGGCTCAAAATGTCATTTCTTTCTCTGTTGTTTTAATACTTCTGTCAGTGTAGATGCTAAAGCTTGCGTACCAATGTTTATTTTCTTTTCTGTACCTCGGTTGCCGCTCTATCAGGCACTTCTTCTTTTCAGTTAATGCTTCATCACACACAATCATTTTGAGCCACTTAAACTTGATGTTTTGTTGGATGATAATTTTGGAGCTATCTGACACCAGATCTTCTTTTGGGATAGCTTGACGTCTTATCTTCTCCCATCTAAAAATAACAATATTTATCTTTTTTTCCCTCAGTGAAATAAAATGACTTCAGGACACAGTGTTCAGCTTTAGATGTGTGTGAAGGCACTTGAATTTGCACTGTACTGTTAAATAACATAAAAATACAAGTCTGTACTGCTATTTTTTTCCACCTGGAAGTCTCATTAATTTCTCTAACAGTTGTGCAAAATTATGCACAGTTTGAGATGTTAGGATTAAGCTGTAACACTATTTTCTTTTTGTCTATTAATCCTACTTTTTCCCACTTTGATGCTCACACAGACCTTTTTCTGACTCCCTTAAAAATCTCCAGATATACATTTGTGTAGCATGAATCAGTCACTGACTGTCAGTACTTTCTTCTCTGTAACACAACCCCACGCTGTGTGTCTGTGTTTGAGCCTACCTCTCATCACAATAAGTGAACTTCATGTCCATGCTGTGTCTGCTCAGGAAGGTCTTGCTGTCCAGCGGTGTGTCGATGTTGGACGGGTGCGGGATCGGTTCGCACATCAGGACAGCGCAGGTGAGCGGAGGCTCCTTGAAGCCACACAGCCCCCGTGGAGGGCAGCTGTTGTACATCTTCAGGTGTCCAGTACAGTGCAGCACCTGGAGGGGAAATTGGAACTTGAGTATCAAATGTTGGGGGGTTTCTGGTACTAGTGTAAGATTTGTGTTCACTTTGAGTTGTTCTGCATAATTGTGACTCATTTTAAAGAAAGGAAAGAGAGGAGAAGCTGCATCTGGTGCAGATGTGTAATCTTTACTTTTTGCTCTCAAGTAATCGAATATTTTATCTTGTGATGCTTCTGAATGACTAAAAATGTTTTTTCTGACTTTTAAAAACGTGTTCACATTCAATCCCTAAAAACAATGATATGTTTCTTTTCATTTCCTTCACACATGACGTGCAGATGTCTCGGATGTGTCATCCATTCTGCCTCTCTCTCTCTCTCTCTCTCTCTCTTACCTTCCAGCTGGCTGATTTGAGGTTGACGGTGCGTCCTCTGTTGGTCACTGTGCATTTCATCCTCATGAAGAAATCTCGTTCGGTGCTCAGCTCTTTGCCTTTCTTACCAAAGCCGCTGCCTGAAACAAAAACAGTCACAGTTTGGAAGTTGAAACCAGTACGACTCGTGTAGTGCAGAAGAAAATAAAACATCTGTTATGTAAAAACAAAAAGAAAACCAGTAAATCTGCCTGAGCGAACATTCCATTCATGTCAAACTGTTTTCTGACAATACATTCACAACCTCACAAACCAACAACCATCGTTTAATCAGGGTCATCACAAAAAAATCTTTTCATGAATGAAACAGTTCAAAACATCCTAAATTTGATTTAAACTTTGCATTCATGAGTTATTAAGTCACATGGTAAATTTAGACCAAAGTATAAACAGCACTCTTGGGACCCATTAGGGTTTGGAACATGTTGCTTAGAACAAAATAATTTAAAACGGCAACTTATTTTTTTTTGCACACTACATCTCAGGAGGAAACGATTTCTTGACGACAGCTTCACAGCTCATCTAGACTGATTCACTCAAAGCCTTTACAGTTTTAAGAGGCAAGTCTCATTTTTATGAAGACACGTTTAAGTTTCACTTTCATACATTTGTCTTTTTACAGTCCACGATTTAGCTTTTAATATGCTTAGAATCACAAAATGACTAATCTTAAGGTCAAAAGTGTGATTAGTTCTTGTAAGCCTTTTTTTTTATTTGTAACCGAACTTAACCTTCCTTTCCCTTATGTGACTGGGAAAATGGTCAAGGTTGAAACTCACAGAGGTCTCTCACTCGCTCTCTCTCACACACATGCACGAACACACACACACACGAACACACACACACACACACACACACACACACACACACACACACACACACAGAGAGATAGTGAGAGAGAGGGAGGACGTGAAATTGGGCCAAGCTGTTACATCACAAGGTCAGGCTCAGAGCCGCAGCTACAGAGCGAAGTGCTGAAGTGTGCCTTTTGTGAATCTGCACACTCACAAGTGTGTCTTTATCTTTATAAAGTTACACCTCCTCTTCGGTCCTAACACAAAAAAGTGTATGTGCCTGTGTGTGTTTTGTGTTTATGTTTGTTTCAAAGGGCGGACACTGCAAATAGTATTTCTTTGGTTGTGTGTTTTCTGCTCCTGCTGATTCCAGCTACTAGTTTATTGAGTGTGACTGGCATGTGCTTCACTTTGTTACACACAGACCACGCTACATGCAGTCTTACACATTTGTACTGAAACACCTTTCCAAAACAGAAGCCCACAAAGCCAAGACAAAACTCCTGCAGCTTCCTGTCACTTTGTAGCTTCCTTCTTAGTTAATCTTGTGTTGAATATCTGTGACTCACTTCTACACTTGGTGGAACATACCAGTGCACTTCACAGCAGATAATGCCCAGCTCATCTTTCTCTCTCTGTCTCTCTACCCAAGTCTTTACTCGTCTTCTTGCCTCACACTCTCAGTGCTTATCAACGCCTTTGCAATGCACGCACACACACTCACACACACACATCGACTGCATTTCTTTGCTGTATCTCCCTTTAGGTTGCCCTCTATATGGTCTCTGGCCTTCTGTTCTTGTGTTTGTTCTGGACACTTGTTCATGAGATAAATAGTATTATGTAACAGCCGGCATGTTGTTTTTGCCTCTTTTCCTTTGGATTAACTTCTGTGTTACAGACAGGAGCAGAGTGGTGAGCGGTGGGAAACTTCTACTTTATTTCCCCGTTCAATAAGTGCCAACAACGTTTCAACATTTTGTAATAAATTCACGATTAATTAGGGAAATCCCCCAATAACCTTGAGGGCTTTACGTATTTTATAAAGTGTAGAATATTCCAAAAAATAGTCACGACAAGCTTCAATTTGTCAACATTACTGAATGGCAGCAACTGTGAAATATAGTTTTTCACTACAGGCTACATTTTGGACTTAAATGAACTTAATGTGTATTCACTACATAAGAGTAATATTTGCTCTGCATAAGTGTGTGTTTTATTGTTTGCTTTGAAACAACTACTCCCACAAAGCTCAGGCAGACCATCTGTCATCCAACATATTTCTTCTATCTATCTCACAAACACTCACACCTACGTGACAGATCAAGCATGTTTTTGGACTGTGGGAGGAAGTTGGGAGTACCGAGAGAGACCCCATGCATGCTAAGAAGAGAAAATGCAAACTCCACATAGAAAGACATGGGAAATCGAACCAGGAACCGTCTTGCTGTAAGGCAACAGTGCTGACCACTGCACCACCACGTGAAGTGACCTTGACAAATTTTGACAGTGACAAAATTGACTCAGAATTTCTCCAAAACTGCAGCTCTTATAGGGCTGACATGTTCGGTGGTGACCAAATAAGTTCCAGTGAAGAACAAAGGCTGGCCCTGATCTGTGCATCTTTAAATAGAGTGTAACTTTTTAAAAAATCATTTCTGTGGTTAATTCATGCGTCCCACTCTGTATTGAAAACTCTGTCAGTGTTTTTGTGTTGTAGAGTAACTCTGACAAAATATATTTGATACTCAAATTTTAAGATTTAATTCGAAGATTGCTATCTGGATTACTGAGACTGTTCATGCTTTTATAGTCCAAACGGTTATACTGAGTTGACCCCATTGACCCCATGACTATTGCTCTGGGAACACATCCAGAAGGTGATACACATTAGTTGTTTAGCACTGAGTGGGTAACTCAGGATAACAGTGGTGGGTTTTTACTCACCGGCTGTCTTCAGGCTTAGATTCTCTCTGATCTCCTCGTGGTCACATGGATGAGTGAAGTCAAAGATGCTGTGGCCTGTAAGGTCCACCTTATAAAAACAAAACAAGAAACATTCATTAAAAAACGAAATGAACACAAACTGTAACATAACATTATAACATTTACATATAACCTTCCTATAATCTTTACACGCTGCATCAAGGTTAGACTCGCTTTATTTACATACTGCAGCACAAGCATCAGTTGTTGTTGTGTCCGCTCCAGAAACTCATATTGTTTTGACACATAAGAAGCAGAAACCTGTGCAGAAAGTCAAACTAAATCCAACTAAAGACCCCAGATTTTGCCCTTGCTTTCAACTTTGTTTGACATTGTCCCATAACTTTTTTAAGTCCTTACTTTGTTTGTTACTGTCTGTTGTTTTATGATTATTTTTTCAGAATTATGAGGAACAAAGTTTTTTCCATGTAAGCAATGAGGCTGCACTGATTTCATGCCTCACATGCATCTTTTCCACAGTAACAAACATTTTGATCTGTTTAGGCGCATGATTTGCAGACTTTATGACCAGGTTTTTTTACTTATCCACCTGTTTCTTCAGAAGTCTTTTGGTGTTGACTTCAGGGGATGGTTATCGACTTCCGGTTACCTTGCAACGATATGACTGCCATCGACAAGCTAGCTCAAAACAACTCGTGTGAAATCCTTAATGCTAGACAGGGCTCAGTGGAAACTTTTTAAAACGTCCACACTATAAATCCACCTCTGATTTTTGTTCATTTTCACACTTTCTTGCTGTTATTAGAGTGAGTATGATAGCTAGGCCAACATCATCAGCTTTGTGGTCTCCATGGTGACGTAAACAGAATGTTCAACCAGAAGAGCAAAACCCACAACTGCTATGAACCATGTGAAGTCAGGAATAAAGTGGATAACTGAGAGTTTCTGGTAAAAGAGAAGATGTTAAAAAACGTACATTAGTTTATTCACATTTATGATTTCATACACTGATTGATCTTAAAATTGACTTTATATACTTTTTTTAAATTATTATTATTAACCCAGCTTGTATGTTGTGAACATGCACAGTTTTTACAGGCTGTACCAAAAACAGACTCCAGAATCTGCTGTATTTATTAATTTAATTTTTGGCATGTTTATTGAGTTTTTGATTACTGCCATTGACAAGACTTGAATGCCAGTCTGCACGTGTATTTGTTCCAGTCCTGGTACACAACCTACTTTAAAAGCTGTTTACCTGTGTGAGCCCCATGAATTTATTGATGTTTTCGGACAGGTATATCATGTCGCCATCTGATGTCACCACAGTGACAAAGCCCTCCAGTGACTTCAGGTACAGACTGTCCATCTGTGCATCCACGTCGCTGTCACCACTGCTGCTGCAGCCTGAAAGGAGCAGCAAAAAAAAAAAAAAAAAGAAAAGGTGTCTTACATTCACATTTAGGCAGCAACCTCAGATGAGAAAAGATTAAAACCAGTGCAGAAGAGCTAAAAAAATGAGTTCCCAGAAATTGTGCTTGAAGCTGGTCACAAAAGCAAGGAAACAGCAGCTGAGCTCATAGCAAAACAAGCTTGTTTACAACCTGCTTAAAAAGTAGTTTTGCCTCATATATTTATTTAAACTACAGCAGGTGAACTGTTTCATAACTTATTCGTTTTGAATGAGGCCAAATGAGGCATTATAGGGGCGTGGCTGTTCTGAATGACACTTGGGCACATAAGTTGTTTGCAATACATCAGCGCGGTGGCCTCAAGTCAGCATTTCCAGTATGGTGACTGCCACTGCAGGTCTGCACAACTAAAACAGAAACCAATATGTGACGTCCCTGTACTGCATCCATGGTTTGTAGCTGCTGAGCTCACAGCTTGCAGCTTCTAATTCAGTGCAGAACTTAACTTGCCTTATTACTTAAATGAATGATTTCATATTACGAAGTGTTTCTGGTAGTCTGCAAAGATCAGGCTTGTTTTTCCTTCTTGAGGCTTTGGCTCTAGGCCAAAACAAACCAGTGAAGCCTCTTCCTGCGTCCCTGGCCACCCCCCCGACAAATTATACCTAAAACTACACAAGCAGCCTTAATAGCTGCTCGCTGTCAGAGCATGACTTACACATTACGCAATTATGTGCAAACATGTACGAGGCTGCATCCAAACATTTATACACAGAGACTCCAGTGTGTCCACCATGTCTAGCTGCACTGCTAATTAATACCCAAAAAGGGGGGAAAAAAAATCAGCTACCGACGAGTCTGCCTCAGCCTGAGTGGCTGTGGCTGTGGCTGTGTGTGTGTGTGTGTGTGTGTGTGTGTGTGTGTGTGTGTGTGTGTGTGTGTGTGTGTGTGTGTGTGTGTGTGTGTGTGTGGGATAGCTCCATTCTGAACAAAGCCCAGTAGCCGGTCGGGGTGGGGGTGTTTGCAATTCCTCCAGTGTGCTTCCCTGAGATAAGAGAGTTCAGTTCTCAAGGCTCCAGTCGAGGCCTGGGGCTCGAGTTTGGAGCTGGGCCCACATAGCCTTAACCCCCCCAGGGGAGCCTGGAACTTTCTCATGGGTCTTGAGGAGCTGAAGGAGACTCTTGGGGCCTAGTCCAAAGTCCAGCAGCACCTTTGGCCTACATACTTTGCTGTGATTACCAGTCATTTGGACCAAGACGCACTTTTCTTCTCTCTCTGTTGTTCTTTGGTTGCGTAACCGACCCTGTTTGAAAATAATAGGGTGCAGAAAAGAGCGTCTGATAGGGACAGCTGCTGCTCCGATAATCATTTCCTCTCTTTTTTTAACATTTGTTTCTGCTGCACTGGACAGAATGAAGACAAAGCACAGAGGGGTCATATGAGACTATCATAGCTCGCGTTTAAGTAAAACTCTTTGACTTCATATTTTTTTTCCTTTGTAATTTTACAGCTTCTCTGGTGCCTGCTCTCGTCACCGTTTGAAAACAGACCGCAGGGTGTGCAACGTGACAAAAAAGGTCTGAGGAAGCCCTGTTGACGTCATCTACACTCTGATCTCAAAAACCTTTGATTTTTTTTTTTGTTTTGTGGCAAATGATCAAAAAACAAGACTAAAACATTTCAGTGTATGTTGAATTCAGGGAGACATGGTTTCAGAATCCTCCAAAGGGTCAAACAATAACTTATTAGATCATGGTTAACCACACGATTTTACAGTTAACTCACATTTAGTTCCAAATTTATCTCTTGGTTTCTTTTCTACATTAACTTATGGACAATTTTCAATTATTTAATAATCCCATCAGCATGAGACGTGTGGGCAAATACTGTTCTACCCATGGGTTCATGTGGTCCATGTGTTGCTTTTGCGGTTAAGAATTGATCTCCTTCCCCATGGGGTTTTGACCTATCAGAGTCAAATAACACAGGCAGAGGATAATGAAACACAACTTAAATATTTGCAGAAAAGACGCTTGAGTGCATAAGAAAAAGAGCTGCCAGCTAATTTGCATTGCTGAGCAAACATTTCAGCATGGATGCCTTTACAGATTCAGAGGGAAACGCAATGATCATGGTTCCTACGTGTACTGTCGTTCTGACAGGGTTGTGGAATCCATATTGAGTAACCCCCCCAGGAAACTCTCTGTATTTAAGAACATGAATGTGTTACAATCTAGGTTATGTAAAAAAGTACCTCCTAATCTGTACATCTCTGTTCCTCAGGTCCCACAAGCTTTCATTACATAACTGAGTTGTGCAGCAGCTTGTGAATGTGCTTTTTGGTGCTTATACACTCTGTGTGTGTGTGCGTGTGTGTGTGTATGTGTGTGCATGTGCACAGGCCAACATGTTTGGCGCCAAAGCAGTCGGCTGTTATGGCTAGCGAGGATGATGCCAGCAGCAGCTGAACGATGGGCAGAGCTCGTCGCTTCCTCTCCAATCTGAGCTTCTATCACGGAGTAATCAGACAAGTTTGATAACCCTCAATCTGCTGCTGCATCTCTCCTCTCCTCTCCTCTCCTCTCCTCTCCTCTCCTCTCCTCTCCTCTCCTTACCTCAACTCCTCCTTCTTTTCATACGCTCTCCTTCTCCGACGCATAAGCCTTCTTCTGTCCTTCTGTTCACCTCTTTCTCTCCCAGCACAAATGTCTACTTCACTTACATCTCTTCACTTTCATGTTTCTGATTTTCTGATCCTTTATGGTTTGAACTATTTTCAGCACAACTTAACACACCCTTGTGACTATTTTGTGATGCTGATTTTAAACTGAAGAGCGTCACTTTCTGAATAATAGTTCAATAAGAACAATTCAGGGTGGTTAATTCTGTTTGTGATTGATGACAGATCTAGGAAGTAGCTGTCACCGTTGTTTAAGGAAGAATTACTGCTTGTATGCATTACAGCTTCCAGGCAAACAATGCAAAGCAGTCTATAAAAATACAACAGGAGTTGTATAAGGAGTGAATGATGGCAGAATAAAAAGTCAAGTGGTGCCATAAAGATAAACAAATAGGGTTAAGCTCTCGTATTAATCAGAAACCTTTCCTGTTTCACCAGCGGCTTGTCATTTCAATGGCCTGCTGAACAGCGAGCTGTTTTTCAAAGCTTAGAGCCTGATTCTTACGGACAGGAAATAAAAGTTTGATGAAAGCATCTATAAAATTATACACAAGAAATTCAGCTTTGATCCACATTATATTTACTGAGATGACACTTCAGATAGCACTTCAATATGTGCTCGATAAGGTCTGTGAGTTTTATCAGTATTTCATGCTTTAACTCAATTGTTGCATCAAAATGAGTTTAACTGGAGGCTGATAAGATAAGAAAAAAAAAAAAGTTTTGGCGCTCTGCGAAACCAGAATAAACTGTTTATGTCCAAACACCCTGTTGACTACTGTGATGCTCTACACGTTGTTTGATTTCGCCGTTCTCTGATCTCACTTCGAGACACAGACAAAGTGGAGGAATGCCAGAACAATAGGTCTGCTTCTTTGTCGAGCTTCCTTAGCATCTAATTTTAAATACCACGAACGGAAGGGAAAGAAATGTTTAAAAAAAAAAAAGAGAGACAAATACTTTCCTCCTTTACAGGATAATTACTCACACGTAGCAACACAGAAACAAAGACACAAAATCTGCAAAGACAGAATCAGCCATTACTTGTTTCCATTTGCATGTGACTGCATGTTTGTGTGGACTCACCTGTAGTGAGCAGCGTGCGTGTGCGCAGGAAGCTAATAGCAAGCCTCATGATGGAGGCCTTGTCCAGGTGAGCACTGACACTGTGGGGTAAAGGCAGCTGGTGAGCGAGGTCATAGAAAACTTCAGTCTCTTTGCTGCGCCTGCAGCGAGCTGCATCCCGAGACTTCTCCTTACGCCGCTCTGAGCTGCTCCTGCACACACAGACACAGACAGGTGGGACAGGTAAGACTTCAATTTGTTTTATGATGCTGTAAACAGTCGGTTTGATTTATTGAGTTTCAATATCTTAATAGAAATCTTTCTCTGGCTAGAGATAGATTTATTTTGACCCTTCAGATTCATGGCATCATGAATAAATCCTGAATGAACGCTTTTATTGACTGTGTGTTCCGACAGTGGATTTACTAATGTACAGAAAACTTCTTATCATAAATAATAATGCAATGAGACAAGCATCATATGTTACAGTACACAGTTTTACACTTCGTTATACTGAAGTTCACTCAGAAGTTAAAACAAACATTCCTCAGGATAAATACAACATCTTGTTATCCTTATAGAAGTTCCTCTTTTTTCTTCTAATCATTCAGTTGCAGACACAAACATCTATGGTTAGACCAACCAACAATTATTCTAACTACAACTGAAGTCTTTTTTTCTTCTCCAACACAACACAAGTTGATTTTGTTATCAATATTCTAATTATTCATCCATCTTTTTATGTCTTTAGTCGGAGTGAATGGGACCGAGGATGGAGCCGGAAACAGTCGAGAATGGGGGATGAAATGTTTAAACAAATGTGTGGTGTTCAACATTAACATTTAAATTCAGGTTTTGTCTTTTTTTTAACTCTAGTTCTGTGCTTGGAAAATAAGACTCCTGTCTTTTCTAACCTCGGAGCAGTTTATTCCACTTTTGAGAGCAGCCATTATTAAAATACATCTGGTGCTATTTCAAGCGTTAATCCTATCGACAGTAAATAAAAGCTCAGCTGTGTCCTGTCCCCTGTGTTTGTTTACTGTGTTCTTTTTGATTCAGATTGAGTAAGGCCTTTATTTGATTTCACTACGTGTTTGGAGCCGAGTCACTGTGACGTTCCATGTCAGGTGGGACAGCATGAATAAGAGGTAAATTGTCTCCTAAAAAAACCCTGTCGAGCCAAATGATTATTCCCTCAAAATAATTCTGTTGTTGTTAAGACAAGACAGCATTGGACAACAAAAAAAACAGGTTATGTGATAAAACACTTATCAGGACAATTAAAGTGTATAACTATAAAGTAACATAACAAAGAGCTGTCAAAAAAATCTACATAACACCTGCACAATGCCTGGATTCTACGGCCACTTTATTAGGTACACCTTGCTAGTACTGGGTTGGACCCCCTTTTGCCTTCAGAAATGCCTTAATCCTTTGTGGCATAGATTCAATAAGGTACTGGAAACATTCCTCAGAGAGTTTGGTCCATATTGACATGATAGCATCATGTAGTTGCTGCAGTTTTGTCAGCTGCACACCCATGATGTGAATATCCTGTTCCACCACATCCCAATGATGCTCTATTGGATTGAGATCTGGTGACTGTGGAGGCCATTTGAGTACAGTGAACTCATTGTCATGTTCAAGAAACCAGTCTGAGATGATTCCAGCTTTATGACATGGAGCGTTATCCTGCTGGAAGCAGCCATCAGAAGATGGGTACACTGTGGTCATAAAGGGATGGACACGGTCAGCAACAATACTCAGGTAGGCTGTGGCATTGAAAGGATGCTCAATTGGTACTAAGGGGCCCAAAGTGAACCGTTGATACAAGGCAGGATGGATCCATGCTTTCATTTTGTTGTTCTGACACTACCATCCGAATGTCGCAGCAGAAATCGATACTCATCAGACCAGGCAACGTTTTTCCAATCTTCTATTGTCTAATTTTGGTGAGCCTGTGTGAATTGTAGCCTCAGTTTCCTGTTCCTAGCTGACAGGAGTGGCACCCGGTGTGGTCTTCTGCTGCTGTAGCCCATCTGCCTCAAGGCTGGACGTGTTGTGCGTTCAGAGATGCTCTTCTGCATACCTTGGTTTTAACAAGTGGTTATTTGAGTTACTGTTGCCTTCTCACCTTTATTGCCCATTTTGATGCTCGGTTTGAACTGCAGCAGATCGTCTTGACCATGTCTACATGCCTATATGCATTGAGTTGCTGCCGTGTGATTGGCTGATTAGAAATTTGCGTTAACGAGCAGTTGGACAGGTGTGCCTAACAAAGTGGCTGATATAGCAGGGTCAAAAGAATAACACAATATGACCACAATAGGCATCAAAACTGTACCACAAACAAATGGATGACATCACACAGACGCTCATGTAATGTACAGTCTGTGTTCTGAACCATCAAAGACACAAACCGTAATCTGTAAAGAAGCACAAGAAACTGCATAAAGCTTGAATTCAGAAGAAGAGAGGAAATGAGGAGATTCATTTCAAGAGAAATGAGACGTCCGCTCCTACGAAGCGACATCCTTTAGTTATGACAGCGTCAGCTGATCGCCGCTGGTTCCTCTGTCAGTCAGCTCTAACAGCTGTCTGTATGTCTTCACATGTGCGCTGTAATAACTCTAATAAAATAAAAACAGTAACAGAGCTTTGTTTGTGTTTTTAACCTGTTTAACAAACACTTTCACATGAAGAAAACCTGACCTCTGTTTATTCTGTGTCCTGTAGAAGCACACTGATCACTTTACCGGTAAAATGCGTCATTATTGGATTATTTATTCGTTATTTAGCCTTTATCGTGTGTTTGTGATCCTGAACTCTTAATCCTATTGATATAACCTTGTTTATGATGTCCCAGGAACACTGGATTTTAGTTATTTATTAGATATCAGGGATAATAGAGATTGGGTTACTCTGTACCAATCCCATGCTCGTGAATGAAACACGTTACAGGTGGGGTTGTTTTTTTGACAGAATTTTCTTTCAGACTTATTCTCTTCATAAAAAAGAGAATCAACAGGTAAATAAACAAGAGAAATATATGATCATGAATATTTCCATTCTAAGGACTTATTTAACCATATGAATTATTTGTTAGATGATAAATTTGACTAAAACGGTTATAAAAACTCAGCAATTATCCTCTTTTATTAATTTTATGATGGCTGTGTTCAGTATTTTGTGCTTTAAACTCACATCAAACACTTTTTAATCCCAGATTTATGACCTGTTTTGGAACTTTTCTCAGTGACTGTTTTCAGCTCCGTCTCTTGACTGTCATTGGTCATTAAGTCGGTGATGTGAAGTTTCAGTGAAGACTGAGCCGCTGCAGCAACCAAACAGTGAGTGACATCCCATATGGGTGTGTGTCAGACTCTCATGTCTCCTGTAGACTGTATATTAAATGGACGTAGTCTCTGTGAAGTCAACCATCTGTTTCTGAAAGAGTGTGTAACTGATTTGTGATCTGTGAACAAACATGTTTATTTCTACCGTGAAAATGTATTGTTTGTTTGTTTGTTATTTTGGCTGTGTGAATGTGGTTTCAAGGCAAATGACCTACTTAATTTTTGAGTTTTGAAAGCAAGCTTAGCATAGCTAGCTAAGATTTTTACAAAGTTAAGGGCCACTGCTTTCAACATTAGACATAGAAGCATTCAATAAAATAATTTATAATCAGGGATTCTAGTCTCCAAACATGACCAGCTTGTTATACACTGACCCTTATCAAGTGTGAAGCTCTGAAATTGCTTCAGAAATCCTGTATGATTAAACAAAACTCTCAGAGGTGTGTTTATATTACTGTGTAAGCTTTAATCACTGCTGAGAGAAGCTGCTCAGGCTGCAATAGAAACAAAACACTGTCATCACACCTGTGACTTTGCACTTTTACATGTTTTCCAGTTAAATGAAATGACACATGCAACACAAAAAGAGAGACATCCAAATCTCAATCATATTTAAGTATCAAATACAAGTAACCAGGAAATATGTACAACACAGCTACATCTTTTTAAATGAGGAAAAAAAAAGAAAAACTCATGTAAGTCAGAGGAAACTCTGAATGTGGTTAACACCCTGTGAAATAAAACTTTTACCAGCCTCATCAGAGACATTTTTATCATCTCTGCTGTTGTCACATTTATGTTCCAGGACCTCACGTGTAACAGAGAGGCCATTTTACTGTCATCACAACATAAAAACGAGGAAATGTTAACGGAGTGCCAGTTAGTCCTAAACGTCACTGCAGGCCTAATAAAAAATCTCAAGTCCTACGAGAGAGATTAAAGAGTCCTCATAGCCCATTTCAATGAAGGCTGTTCTCCACAGCCTCAGAGTGAGTGTGTTGTGTTTTAACATGAGCACAGCATGAAATCAGATTAAGCTTAAACACATCTGCACCAACAAAGAGCTTCTAGACGTCTGATCTGTCTGCAGGCTCTGTGACCACGATAACTTCAAAAAACCACAACAGATGAGCTGAGGCTCGGCTGAACGCTGGATACCCTCCCACCTCTGTGGTGACACCATGTATTTATCTCAAGGGATCATTAACAGGGATCTTTGACGTAAGTGAAATGTGTGTTTAGTGGGCAGAACCAAAGGATTGTGATAATACGTTGCATTAGCTGCACCAGGCTGCATCAGGCTGCATTAAATCAGCACTCATGGAGGGGTGCTTTTAGTCTCACCTTTCGTACCAGATGGAGCACAGTAAGCACAGTGTTCATATGCAATGAAATAAAGCCAGATCTTGTGCTTCATCCACATGATATCAAAACAATCACAAACCTGACTTGAGTAATTGAAATAATCATCTCTGTGAGAAACAACACAGATAGATGTTAACATTTTGGTACACAAACTTAAGGAAGATGCAATCTCATGTAGAAAAAAATATGGTGACCAAAGGTAGATATGAGGCTTTTGGTAAAGATATATTGATATACACTTTTAGATGATTTAAAATTTTTTGGTTAAATCGTTGATTTATTATTTAATATATATATATATTTTTTTTTTTATTAAGTTGTATCTGAAATGTTGTAGGGGCGGGCCTCAAACAGCAAGCTCTGCCCCACAGCTCTGTCCCAGAATGACCTCATAGAATAGAATAGAATAGAATAGAATAGAATAGACTGTACTTAATTAATCCCTGAATGGATATTCAGGTAAAAAAAAAAACATACTATAACTGTGATGACAATAAAAACAACAGTGTGGGAAAAAACAGATTACTTTTGAACAGTAAATCATGTAAAACAACTAGGGAATCACCAGAAGGACAATTTAGGGCCTGGAGTAAAAGCACAGTACCCTCTCTTTAAACCTCAACTACATATGTCCTGGCTCATCTTGTATGACTGAACAAAAGGCATAAATCTATATGTAATATAACAGAGCGAGCATGAAATTAAGGTTGTCAAGGAATAGCTAGGGAGGGATTTACATCCTGTGGTATAGATGATACAGTTACAGTGCAGAAAATGGTTAAAGTCTGGTCTTATATTACAAAAAAGAAACTTCTTTCTTTTTCCTTTTGTGAACATATCAACAGCAGAAATCCAAAGTTGAACTTTGTATCAGACGCAGTGTATGAGCTTTAAACTGCTGGATTACTTTTCACATTGCATCCTGTGGTAATCCTTCTTAAGTGTTAAACAGGAGGATTAGAAGGTGCTGAAATCTACACAGTACAGTATATGGTATTGTTCCTTCACTTACAGCTGCAGGCTCTGATTTGAATGTGAATGTTTAAAGTGACTCATGTTGTGTATGTTGCTCCTGTATAATTTCAAACACAAAGAGGTGTTTTTCAGTCCACTTACTGCCTCAATGAGACGTTTTTGCTGATTAAACAGACTTAAACTAAAAGTGATGCCTTTTTCATAGAATATTTCTTGATGTCTGAAGCTGCTGTGGTAGGGGAGCTGTCAAATGAGATAACTCACATCTGATAGCAAAAAGCCATTTACTTGCTTAAACACGGCAAATATTTTAATGTTTGACTCACTTAACTGGTAAAGTAAGATGAGACTTTTTAATACTCCTCCATGTATCTGAAAATATACACAAAGAAAAGAGACAGACTGCTCAATCCAGAACCAAACTTTTTTTTCACTAGAGCTTTCAATCATATACAGATTTATTGATTTCTTTATAATCCAAAAAATTTGGAAAACTAAGGATATTTAAATAAAAAAGTAAAAGTTCGCTGAAATTATTATAAAAACTTTAAAAAACACAGACTTACATTTCTTTATTTTTTATTGACAGGCTTCTTAACTGGCCCAACTGCCTAATTTCACCACTTAAGTTTTGTATTATGAAAAGAACATCAAATTATTTTTGCCTTCCTCTATTGAAAAATAGAGGATTACATTCATTATTTTGTCTATTTTTCAAATAATAAAACTCTTTTGAACCTGAAGAACTTATAAACCTATTAAGGCCATTGTTTCATTTTGTGTTATCTTGTTTGAATAGGTAAAAAAAGACTCTGAATGTATCTCTTTTCAGAAGGTTTTTAATAAATATATCATTTTTATTTTTATTTTTAAGCAGAAAAAGTTTTTTATACACATCTATTAGTAAATGCATCACAGAAACGTGCAGATTTTTATTTAATTTTTTATTTATTTATTTATTTATTTTTGTCAGATTCTTACCTTTACTTCGCATGAAATTTAACCACAACTACTTTAATTAAAGGTGCACAGATTTGTCTTTAGTCAACAACCATCAACAAAGAGTTTCACACCATTGCATTAAAAAGTCTATGAGTTGTTGGTGATGTCAATGCAAATGTTCATATTGAGACACAAGATCATTTTCCCAAGAGGAATTGCTGTGGAGGGACACATCTTGAACCTTCACTGTCTTTGCTGAGAATGACACATTGGACACAGCAACTGGTTAGCATCAGGGACTCAGGCAGCTCACATGCTCTCTGTCACTGCTGAATGCAGAACATGCAAAACTGTGATCAGATAACATCAGGTAAACAAAATCAGACAGATGCAAAACCATCATCCTGTAAAATTTTTAGAGCATGAGAACATCTGAGCCCTCTTTCCATGGGGGCACATCAACAATTTGTTTGAGGAGAAGACACAGTAGTATTCAATTAAACAATCCAAAGTTAGAGTCACACTGTGAGGATTACATTTTTAGTCCTTCATCTTAAAATCTTTTTCTCAAAATCACATATTTTGATGTTGAAATCCAACTATTAAAGTTATGTCAACTTAAATTTATTTATTAAGAAAATAAAGCAGTAATTTTTTAAAGAAGGTAAAAATCATCAACAGTGTCAAACATTCCCATTTCAGTGTCCCAGATTACCCTTGGGCTAAAAGCTGCACAAATATAGAGACAAAAAAATCAAACGCTGAAGTGAAGATAAGACGCATTAAACAGGAAAAGCAGAGCACAGAAGCACCATTATCTTTTTCCATCAATCTGCGCTCCCTCAGCCGGGCCATTTCTCTGAAACTCATTAACCCAACTGACAGCGACCCAAACCCAAGCCCTCATTATTACTGATGAGCTGCAGCCGAGAGCAGACAGACAGACACAAACTGCGTCCACCACATCAAGTCAACTGGACCAGCTAACTTCAGCTAGCTCCTAGATGTCTGTGTGCGTGAGTGTTTGAGGGTCTGTATGTGAGTGTGTGTGTGAAGTGCCACTCTTTGAAAGTCTGGAGCCATTGTTGCTTCAGGTCCCACTTGACTATTTCAGGATACGAGACAATGGGAGTCCCAGCGCTTCATCGGGGCATCGAGCCCTCTGAAGTCCTCACGCACACACCTCAGGCCAGAGGGCAGGAAATGTTCACGCTTGACACTCGGCGCTCTGAACAGTGCTGAAATACTGCTGTTTGACTGGAAAATTTTCATACATTCTCCCCCCTCCCACTTTTTCACTCTACATTATTTATCAACTAAGATTGCAATTTATCTCTGACTCAGCATACCCTGTTTGAAGAGACAATGTAGGATTATTGTTTCAGTCTATGATTGTGTCCTTTTTTATTAGCTTTTATTCCAGCTGCTTCAGTGTGAAATCGTGGGTTTAAGATACGGTGCTTAACAAAATGGTTTAAATTCAAAGGCAAGAATACTCTGTCAGTCAGAGTGCTTTTTGGAGGCTAGGACCACCAACAAATCCTTCAAGAAAAAATGTAAGTCCTCAAGTCTCAAACTCTTATTAACAAAAGGTACAAACAAGCTAAAAAACAACACCCATCACAACTTCCTAGAGCCCAAGACAATGTTTTCATATGTCTCTATTCATTTATCAACATATCTGACACAGAAAGGCAAAAAAAAATCTACTGAATTAAATGGTAACAGTCTCTTTCTTTAAAATATTGAAGAGTAGCAAAACGCTGTGAACATTTTTTACACTTAACACCTTCCTGCCTGTATTAAATAATGTACATTTAATAAAAGGTGTCCCTCTCCTGCCAATGACAACTACAATCAATTGGCACCAACGAAGTGAGAAATGACTGCTGTGCATGCCAAGTTTTTGCATCACACGACTGTAAAATATCATTAAAAGTATATGCAATGCTGCTGCTTTCGCACACACCTTGGTAAACGTTGCATCATGCAAGGCAGACTTAAAGACAGATTGATGACAAGTTAGTTATTCTACTACTCTGGTCAAAGATTCAAGCATCTTATCAATGAAAAATCAATTCTCTACAGAACTAATAAACTTCATCCTCTCATTGTAGCCTTACAGGTGCTTGTTAGTGGCACTAAACCTAAAAGTTAAACCCAATTCATTCCTAAACTTTGAAATTTGCTCTTCAGCCTACAAACTACCAAACCTGTTTACACTGGCCTTTGTTCAGCTTTCCCACTCCTACATTGTGTCTTTTTTTTGACGATTTGTGGCATCTTTCAGAAAAGTACTCCCTACATAAACTTGCCACTGTCACCATTTTTGGGTAGAGTGCAGTGCAGACATATTTGTAAAGACACCACAGTGTGGCTGCAGGGGTTACTGAGTTCATACGCTCACAGCACAAGGAAACTAGAACAACTATCCGAGCTATGCCAAATACCGTCCCAGTTACAAACCTCACTCATCACAACAAAAGCACTCATCAAACATCTAAAAAAACAACAACAAAACAACAACTTTGAATTTTTTTTATCTGCTTGAGCAAAACCTAGTTGGCTTAATTCTTTAAGAATAAATTAAAAACAAAAGATTCACATTGACTCCAGAGAAGTTCCTCAGTGGCACTAAAGTAAACTCGTTTTAGATCACAGATTTGGGATAAGTGACTGCAGAAAAATGTTTTTAATAGAAAATAGGTCATATTAGCAAAAAAAGCTCTGAAGGTGATCAGATCCATGACACGCGTGTCAAGAGAGAAATGAAAAGTTACAGAGCAGATTTAAGGAGTCATAAAAGACTCCTCTGCAAACCTAATGAGACCTCACATTTTCTACAAACAACCTGAAAATTGTATTTCAATAATTTTAATTTCAAGAAATTATCATAAAATTACCTATCTGTTTTTCTTGTTTGAGTATATATGAAAAATATGTTACATGGACTTTCTCTGAAATTAAAATGAGAATGTGCCTAAAAATTTGGATATCGGGGCGCAGATGGCCTAAGCACCCATTGAGGCTCACCCTCATGTGGTGGCCCGGGTTCCAATCAAGTCTGCGTTCCATTTCCTGCATGCCATTCCCCACTGTCATCCTGTCTCCTGTGCTTTCCACTGTCCTCTCCTACCTGTTTAAAGTTATAAAAACCCTAAAATATAACTAAAACTGTGGGTGTGATTGGCATCACTCTAAATAATACGAGTACATTCGGGGGTCAGTTATTCCCAGAATAAAACAAAACCTTTATAAACCAAACTCATCTTACTACGAAAGTTCTTTCATCTTGTCTACCTGCTGTGTGAAACAGCTGACATTTGTCCAAACCAGATGAAATCTTTTGTTATGGTAAACTTCTCTGCAAAGCCGTGTTTTCCCAAAATTACCTGTAATAACAACCAGATTGTGCAAGTTGGTGAAAATAATTCACAATCATTTTAATCCATTTCACAAACAGTTTAAATTTGATCAGGTGATTTTTAAAGGATGATCCATATTTTTCCATGTTGGCCCTGCAACTGCACTCCCATAATCTTCAGATATTCCTCCTGGATTATCATTTGTTCTTGAGACACAAAATCAACCAATGAAGAATTTAAAGGAACCTGTGGTCAAAAACTCAACTCAAGTCATTAACACACAATGACACACAACCACGCACAACTTCCTTCACTTACTGAAGTCATACAGTCTTAAATAATTCCCCACATGCTAAAATAATGTCACCTGAAGCAGAAATGATTTGCCAACCACTGGTTGATTGAAACCTTCAAGAAAACATTTAAGACGTGAAAGCAGTAGCAGAAAATGAAGTCATCACCTGAGTCACACCTCCATTCTGAAGCCCATGTAAAATCAGAGATAGGATTCTTTGTTCTTCTCTGATTCACTGACACATCTTGATGCTGCTTTTAGTCCTGAGCGAAAAGAAACTTGAGCCAGGCTGATGCGGGCTAGAGCTATTTTCATCCTCCTTCACTCACGCAAATATTACATGTGAAGCCCTAAAAGGATCTGTGAGGTTCACCTGCAGGCTGCCTTCGGTGTCTGTGGAGTGTTTCTGCTCCTAACCTGTTTCCATTGTTGTCTTTTCCAAGGTACTGCTGGGATTTGGACATTAATAAATGTGATACCTGCTCTTTATGAGAGACATTGAGTATCTCTATATTTCTGTTTTGCCATGTGTAGAAAGGAAAATATTGTTCTTTAATCTATATTTATCTGATGACTCAAGCTGCTTTTTATTACAAATGAGAAAATATATGGTTAGCTAAAAAAATACAATTAATTGAAAATCAAACGTATTGCCTTTGAATTTTTTTTAAAAAAAAACAAGCTTAAATTTTTTTAAAATCAAGATGAATTCCTGGCATTTTTTCTGCAACCAGGTTTTCCATTTGCTACGTGTGTGCCTAAAGTCTGGTTCATGTTGGAGCAGTGTGACCACGGGTGATCATGGATAGCAGGGGGGTGATCGTGCTCGAGTACAGCATGGTTTGGATGAAGAGTGTGACTGCACTCTTAATCTGCTTATATTGCATTTTCTGCTGAAGATAACTTTTACACTTAATTGTGCAGAAGGTGCAGTGGAAATGCAAAATAAATAAATAAATAAATAAATAATACTGGCCATATGACTCGAGGAACATTGATGATGAGGTTGAAGGACAAAGGTCACCACTGTCCTCTCCTCCTAATCCAGAGCTTATTACATGCAATGGATTTGATAACACACTGATGACATCAAGACTAAGGCCTTAAATAGGGTGTTCAACACTGGTGTTGAAGAAACCCTTATTTTCATCCCCTGTCTGAAACACTTTGTTTTAGCCGCTGTCTCTTTAAGACTCCCTGCTCTAAGAAACTCCCTTCGCTCTAATTGGCCAGCCCTGGGGGCAGAGACATTGGCAGACCATGGTGTATGAGGCCAACATTTCATAAACCAGCTAGAAGAGCCTTATGTGATGACATCACAATTGCCGCAAGTCTCATGCAGATCTCGTTAAGCGCTCGTCCTGTTTTAGAACAGACCAGTCTGAGCAGTTGACACAGTTTGAAAAACTACATGTGTACTGCCTCTCTAACGCTTGTTTAGCTCAAAAAAGTTTTCCTACACAGTTTTCAAAATGTCTGTGTTTCTATGACAAAGTTGTGAAAACAATCTGCAAGAAAACTCATCCAAAAAATGACTGAAAGCTCTGAATCATGCATGCCAGGCCGGTTTATGAGATACACTCAGTTCTCCTCTTCCTGGTGGAAATATTCATTATTTACTCTTAGTTTTATGAAAATGGTTTTGTTACACAATTTCTTTTACGTTTTAGGGCCAGCGTTAGTTAATCAATGTATAAAGTCTTTCACTTTAGTGAAGCATTTAAAAGTTTTCACCACTGACGGGGAGAAAGATAAAGAAATTAATGTCTCTAGACCAAGACAGGTAGAGCACATACCTGAGATTCTGACAGTTATGTGATAGAAATAACACTGTCACTCTAAACCACAGCGAGTCACAAGGCAAGTTAGCACACAGGCAGCATGAGGACACACACGCACACACACACGTATACACAAGCATGCTGCGTGATGAGGTAAAATTTTATGAAGGTAGATATGACGCAAAACATTTCTCAGATGTAGAACATTTTTACACACAAGTTCACTTTATTTTTCTTCAAGTTCTCACATCACATCCTAAAAGCTCTCCTATTTTGTATATATATCTACCTTCATTAAAATTAGCCCTCAGACTGAAATCCATGTCAAAATAACTTAGTGTTCCAGTGACGTGCTCCATTAGATGTGTATTTCACAAAGAGAACGCAGCTGTGAGCAGCACTTCAGTTTGAGGCAATTTACTCTTAGGGGACAAAAAGTCGATCTTATCGTGTTTGAATAATGTCTTTGAATGACAGCAGGCATTCGCTGTCATTGGTAATAATTCAACCTGAAAACTTTGTCCATGTTGGCATTTTTTCTCAGAACTGAACTGAAGGAATAACACTCTTCTGATTTCACAAGTACAAGTAATATTTTATCTTTGTTTCTGGTTTTAAAAATGTTTGTTTGTTTTTTAAATTATTTATTGCAATAAAACAATTTCAAATTATTGGAAAACATTTTCTAAAGTGGCTACTATCAATCTGTTTTAAATAGGGGCAACTGAACAAATTTTATCTTGTTTAAATAACACTCTCAAACTGTAACTACCATAGACTGGTTATCGAATGCACAGCGTGGCTCCTCCATTTACCATTGTACGGTTTTGAAGCCAAAAAACCTCCGTTATGGGCACTGTCATTGAGCAGCCAGAGTCTGCAGAGTAGAGACTATGAGGGACTCTGAGAAAATCTGTGTGGAGTCAGCTGACAATTTTTTTTTTTTTTCTTTCGAAAGTCTAATTTCTTCTTAACTCTCCTTCCTGATGTATTTTATTATTCCTGAAAAAAACTACACAAGAACATCAGCTGTCAATCATCGTTAAACGAGACGTAAAACCCTGTTTTTAACGTCTAATAATAATGAAAAAGAGGACTTGAACACAATGCAGCCCAATAATATCTAAATATCACCACACTGAGCTGAATGAGATGACGTCCATTTTTTGTTGTTCTAATATAAGGTTAAGAAGTCCATTTTTTTAAAAAAGTTGGATTTACAAATCACATTGTGTAACTGGTTATCTGACAAATACAGTTTCCCTTATTCATCAAAGTTTAAAGGTGGTCTTGTTATAACACGCAGCTTAAATTTACAGCTTTTACTAAAGACTAATGACTTGAACCATCAATCAACCCCCGCCCCTCCAGCCACAAGTTATTTACTACCTCAAGCTCTCATTACCCTGACAATCTTCACCTTACCCATTTCAGAGACACGACAGGTTGACACAAACTCTCCTCCCTGTCCTTATCACTCTTTCATTTTTGTCTTTCACCACTAGCCCTCCAGCTTTTTCAATCACTTCTTTCTCTTTCCATCCTTGGGTCTATTTATGCCTCCAAACATGAGCTTTAGGGTTAAAAACTACAAAGTGTGCCCTTACACTCACATGCAAACAATCCAGCACAAGATCCGATTGTACTTAGATCTCGGGTTCACTTTAAATCCCAACACTAGCACTAAACAAAAACAATATATGAATATTGGATAGAGCCGGCAGCCTGAGAAATAATGTGGGTTTGTCTCTGCTGTTAATAATGAGACTGTTAATAAAGTTTTCCCCTACAGCGTTCTCTGTCTGTCTTTCACAATGCTTCGTCTGTTCGGATCTGCAGGCAAACAGGGGGAGATGACGTGTTTCAGATGACATCAGTGCTAATGAAAAAAAAAAATAGCTTCAGGAATAATGCATGTCTGAAACCTTTATGTTGCAGGGATACAGTTTCTGCTACTGAAATTCAGTGGGAGTAAGATAATAAGGAATAAGACCATTTTAACTTGTCTATCTAAATTAAATGAATAATTTTGATGGCAATTCATTTAACAGTTAAAAACTAAATTATTAAAGGTGCAGCTCATATTTTTTGTTGTGTATATAACATTTTAATACCTCTTACTTAAAATATTACGTAATTCTGTTTCTGATTTTATATACTTAAGTTAAAGTTCTGCAGTTCTGAGTATTTCCACAACTTTAATCACAATTTCAAGTTAAACTGGACTAAACTGCAGGTTTTTAAGACAACACACACACACACACACACACACACACACACACACACACACTTATAAAACACAGATGCATACATGCAGAGAAAAACAGGCCCTGACATGAACTCCTGCTGTCCATGTGATTGTTGTGATAACAAGCCCAGAGGTGCTTATAGGAAACAGATCCTGAAACCAGAGCAGGTGTCAGGCTCTATGTGTGTGTGTGTGTGTGTGTTCGTGTGTGTGTGTGTGTGTGTGTGTGTGTGTGTGTGTGTGTGTGTGTGTGTGTGTGTGTGTGTGTGTGTGTGTGTACATTTATACCAGCTCTCCATGGATCATTTGCTCTCCTGCTGAGTAACTAGAAATGTTCTAATCAGCTTCTCGTTGTTTCCATCACTGGCGCTGACAGACAGATTTACAGATTTCATTGACATTGACTGAAGCCTGAACATCTGAACAAACCTTGACCTGCTTCTGTAAAGAACAAGTATTTGGAGATCAGTATCATTAATGTTTTAGAGACACATGTCATAGATGTTGAGCCTTACTTAGCACAATCTGTGAAGGCAGAAATAACCCAACGAAACAACTGGAAGAATGATTCCATCAAAGAAGCATGAATTTTCTAGATTCAACTACTGTATGTTTTAACATTTTCCTGTTATGATTCCTTTTCCTTTTTGATAATTTAGTTCTGCTTTGTGCACCAATTTATAGTGAAGGCAGATTCAGTCCTGCCTATGATCCTTTGCTGCATGTCAATCCCTACTCTCCTCCCTTTTTTCCAACTCCGTCCACTGTCCTATCCTCTCAATAAAGCGATTGTGTGCATCAAACCAACAGAAGATTCTGTTTAAAATCTGCTGTAGTTAGCAGAAGGAGTGTGAAATCAACTCTGTGGCTTCACCAGCCACATTGCCTCTGCCCCACCAGCACCTCTAATGATTGTATTTTTGCTTTGTTTTTATTTTTTTAATTTCACAATGAGAGGAGAGAGGGGCATTTCATCCATATTCAAACACAGTCAATGATCTACTCATAGATTAAAATGACAGCCAAAACAAACAAAAACAAAACAAATGCCTTAATCTGCTGTGTTGAAAGTGTATCTTCTCTTCATAGCAGTAAATCAAAGATTGGTCTTCAACGTGCTTTCACCAAGACGCATGTATCGTCCTCCTTTCACGTAATCATTCATTATTGTTTATCTGGAGCTTAATGGAGATCAAATAAATCCTCCAGAATTCTGAAGTCTAGATCTAATACCAAGTGATTTGTGCACTCTGTGCAAAATGTTGAACTGCTCCTTTAGTTATATAACAGTCATGTTTGTGTATTTTCAGCTTGCTTTCTTTCAGAATATAAGACCTTACTTTCCACTATAAAGGTCCTGTAGGATCAGAAAAGGCCAAAATGTCTGCCCACACCCTAAACACACACATACACCCACAAACCAGAGCAGACACACACACACACAAACACACACCTTTCCTTGCTTACAGTGGGTCTTCCTGTAGTTGTGGCGCCTGGCCGAACACAAACACAGAGCAACAATACAGTACGGGCTAATCTGTGATCCTGAGGAACAGAGAGTTCTGGAAACATAACCAAACACACACACACACGCACACGCACACGCACACACACACACACACACACACACACACACATTTGCGCACACTCCGAACAAACAGCTATCCCAGACAGGGGCCCCGACTTCAGCTCAATCAGGGGAAGAACGATGCAGGAGATTGCTGATGATTCTGATAGTCCATGAAAGACACACAAACACACACACACAGACACACATACACACAGACACTCTGGCACAAACAAATCCGCCCACGCCGTTCTGATGGTGGGGATAGACGGGCTGATTGAGAGAGGCACAGAGGGGTGAGAGCAGAGTGGGAGCACAGGTGGTGTGAGGGAGGTCAGCTGACCACCCTGAGACCTTCCATCAGCATACCAAACAAGCTGCATGGCTCAGTTCACACAAATAAATCATTTAGTGTGTGATTATTAAGTTCTATGCATGATTAATGAACGGTTTGAGTTCACTAAAATGAGAACGCTAAATAAATAGCTTGTGATATTTCAAAGAAATTCATCAGGAAACAAACTGCCTAATATTTGTACTCAACAAACAACTAAGTGCTTTTTTTGCTTGTGATACCTTAAAGTTTGATGTCTATCTTATTTTGTTTGGTTGTAGTGGTCTTCATGAAATGTCATGAGATATTTTCACATGAACTTGTACAAATACACTAGCTAAGATTGAAGTTTTTGCAGTGCATCTAGCCATAGTGATACGTTCCTACTCTTGAAGCTTTGAGGAGTTTCTTAAGAGCCGCTGCAGCATCAGCCTTCAACGCAACCTTAGCATACCAGAAAATATAACAAGTCCAAGCAAGAACTAAAGCCAAAACAAAGAAGGAAATGAAAGAAACATGCACTGGAAATGCTGTCTCAAAACCAGTTTAGAAAAAAAAATCACAGGAGCTTTAAAAACATTGAATTCCCTAAATCATTGAAGTAGGGATGCACAATGTTGGATATTTTGCTGCTATCCGATGGGCCAATATTTTACAACTCATTTAGCCGATTCTGATATTTTTTTTACCACACGCCCAACTGTAGATATCGTCAACTCCCTTCTGTATTGGAAGTTGGGAACAGTATTATGGTGTATAATCACACTTGTTATGTAATAATAATTTCTTGTGCAAAATTAGAAAAATACTTAATACTTGAAACTGCATATTTGTTTATGACATTTGCTTTCAAACAAATTAATACAAAAAGATGCATTCTCCAGCAGTATCTTAAAGACTGCTTCTTAAATTCAAATTTATGTTAAAACAGGAGCCAAATCTGTGACTACTCAACATGCACTGTGCAAACAAAAACACAAAAAGTGCACAAAATATACGCAGCTTCAGTTCCGATCGCCAAGATCATTATTTCATTGATTTATAATATCGGCAGATGTCGACGTGTTGGCTGACATCCGATATTTCATTTTTAAGCTAATATCGTCCAATATTGATATAATATTATGATGATATATTGTGCCAATCATATCGTGCACCCCTACTTTGAAGTTATAACATGAACTCTGGTGAAACACTCAAAAACGTCTACCAGGGGGCCAAGTTTTGATTCCAGTGTGTGTTTTTTATTGATTTTTTTTATGAGAAGTTTTGACCAAAAAAGCATAATTTAAATTTTATTTTGAGAGAGGATTTATGGGAGTGTCAAGAAATTTTTCAAAATTTAAAACACTGTAAGAAAAGGCATGTTTCAAATACAAGAAAAAATAAAAGGATCCACACACCAGCGCGCCCCTGTTGAAGGGTTCTTTAGCACAGCGACATTTTGAGATGACGTGTTCTTCCTCATACTTGACAAGTCCAAGAAAAAACATGACAGCTTGAAACGTCACTGTGCTAAATAAACCCTTCAACAGAAGCTTCCTGGTGTACAGACCCTTGTTGCTTGTTTATTTATTTATTTTTTTACTTGATCGTTTTGAATTTAGCATCTCTGAAGGTCATGCCAATGTCCATTTATGGCATATTTTGAAGAAATTCATTTTAGTATATATATATATATATATATATATATATATATATATATATATATATATATATATAAATATATATATATATATATATATATATATATATATAAATATATATATATATATATATATATATATATATATATATATATATATATATATATATATATATATATATATATATATATATATATATTATTTTTTTACCAACTGCTTGGAGACTCAAATTCTAGGATTTATATTGATTATTCAATTAGACTTTGATGACACAAAATTCTCAGTGTGTAAAATCATGAAAAGAGAACTGAGTGAAGTGATCACTATATGAAACAAAGGTGAGAGGAGCTGGAAATCATGAGTCAGAGGTTTCAGGAGGCACAGCTAATCTAAGTATGTGTGGGTGGATGTGAGTGAGGGGCCTTTTTTGTTTTTATTCTCAGTTCTCATCAGATTTTAAATTTTAAACCAGCGAAATAATTTCACAACCTCACAAAAACATGACAAACGTAAACATTGCAGAAAGGAAATCCAGTTTGCACCAGTAAAAAGCATTCTTGTTCCCAGAACTGACTCACTACCTGTGCTTTGTTTGATGACGAAGGTGAATGAAAAGGAGAAAGCACTTTTCATGTCCTGAAATGCAAACTGTAATCTGCAGAGGATTACAGAGACTTAAAGAGAAAGGAATGTAAGACTCGTACTGTTTTTTTTTTTACTTTGTCACCACTCTCACGAAGCTTCTCGCAGACCGGTTCAAAGTCGGGTTTTCGCTCTGCAAAGCAGCCCATTTCAGTATTACAAACCCCTGAAAGATCCCCCAGTTACGAATGACAAGGATCTCCAACTTGTGCACAAACGTGTCAAAAACCAAACAGAATTCAGTAGTTAATGTTGATTGACTCACGCAGATTATCTCCTGTATCCTGGAACATTTTTTGAGTGTTTATAACATGTTGGGGCAGCAGAAAGCTTTGTCTAAGGGCAGAAAACCCTCTCTGTTAGGGTCAGCTCCTGTTAATGGAGTCTGGCTTGTACTTTGCTGTGTTTTTACTGCCTGTTATGGTTAATAAATTCACTTTGGAGAGGCAAATTGACTAAAATTGTTGAAAATAAGAAGCTCTTATTGTGGAAGAGGGACAAAAAGAAAGCAAGTGGCTCTTCTTTTGACTACAAATATACTTTACCTGACCTGAAGAAAAACTGTTATAATGTTGTTGTGGTGGGAAACGTACAGATCACAAGAGTTTGGTGCTCTGTGGCATGAAAGAGTCTAATCTAACAGCTGTAAAAGATTGTGATGCTTTTGTGTGTTTGGCTTTAAAGAGGTGTATTGTTTCTTTTAGGTATTATACTGTTCCTGTTGTACCCCTGTAGTTACTTCATAAAATAAAAAACCCAACATTTTTCTCCCATAGCTGTTTAATAAAACCCTTATTATTGTCTCTCTCTTGGTTGAGGCCGCTTGTTTCGGTTGCTGTTTCTTTAAGGCTCCCCACTACACAAACCCCCTTCCTCTGATTAGCCTGTGGGAGCAGAGCTATGGGCAGACCCCTCCAAAGTGTCACGATCCAGTTAATAGATCTCAGCAAGAGCACAGTGAGAACTCTTGCTTGACGTTACAAGAAACTAAGAAAAATGTTTACTCAAGTTGTTGTACAAATTCCATCTGCTGACCTCCACATCCTCACTTCTGGCCAGCAAACGACAATTCTACAATGCAACCATTTCATTTAGCACACACTTTTATCAAAAGTGACGTACAGCACAAGCTAGAATTTAAAGAGGAAGGGAAGAAGTTAAACAATTTTAAGATCAACTAAAATTCAATATCAGCCATACTGTTTAACATTCAAAATTCAGTGCTCAATATTCACTAAAAGCCTCAGAGGTCTTAGATCTTCTGATTCATTCCACCCCTAAAGGACAAAGAGGAAAAGGGTCAGATTAAGTGACTAAGTGTTCCCGGAACAGTTGAGTCTTCAGACATCTCTTAAAACTAAAGTAAACAATACTTCAGATGATGGTGATGAATGGTGGCAGTGGTTCAGAATCATCTGATTGCCAATTTTGAAAACTTGAATCAAAAGAGCTTCACTTTCACAGACAACCTGGAAAAATAAAAAACAGAGGGGGGGCTAGGAGGACCTGGAACATGTGAGACACAGTGGATCGTGCAGGAGGGGATCGGGCCATTTTCAGTAGCAGAGGAAGAGGAAGAAGGAGAGTTGGCCGACAGGAAACAGGAAATGGCAAGGCGACAGAGTTCTGAAGGAGGAGAGAGAGAGAGAGAGAGAGAGGGGAGCATGGTGAAATGACCTCAAACACGGAGGAGAAACAGGGGAGGTAGAGAGGGGGGAGGACAACAAAAGCAAAGTTGGCACAGCATGGAGTCCAGATTAAATATGAGAGAATGTGATATGAGCAAAAAGTTGCAGAAGAAAAAGAAACAAAGATGGAAAGCATGAAGCTGAAGGAGGAGGAGGTGAGAATGAATGAGATAAAAATAACAATGGAAAGATGTAGACAGAGGTTTCCCAGATCACCCCCTCCTCTCCTGCTGGTTCTCTTCACTGCGCGGGGGCCTGGAGCCACAGGGACTTGATATACAAATGACCAAAAAGCTCTGGATTCTACAGATCACTGCGCTTACCACCAGTCTGTTACCTGAATCAGGACAAGCAGCTAGATTCATGCTGTTATACACATTACAGTCACTTCATGCTTGTTAAAGGCAATGTCTCTGCTCCTCTGATTTCATGGACATAAAAAACAAAAACAAGTTTAAAAAGTTAAAGCTTTAACCAAGTAGAAGTAATGAGCGACTTCTGGAGGCTTGAAATACATATGAAAGCAAAAAGAAAAAAGAAGAAATACAGATTAAAGTCAAAAGCACTAATCTGGCCTGACCGATACAATTACTGATTTAATTATATATAATTATGTTTTTGTGCTTGAAAATTTCTATCTGTTGAAAAGTTAAACACTTAAGGACAAAGTATTGTAAAACAGTAGAACGTTCCACCTGTAATTCATATCTTTGTTTTTGTCAGCATTAAGGGACTGAGAAAAAAAGATGTTTTATTCATTATACATTTTTTAAATGAATTGGCCGATTAATTGGTTCTCAGATTTTTTTCCTGCCAAATATGGGAATCAGCTTCAGCCTCAAAAAGTCCATATCAGTTGGGCCCTAAGCACTAATAACTCCTTGAACTAATGCAGAGTCAAAAACAGATTATTCCAACCCTTTAAAAGGAGCAACAGGAGCTTTTTCAACCCCAGCAATCCTCCTGGTCTCAGACATGATCATACCTGATCATAGGAAGCTGAAGATGTTAATTTTGGAGGGGACTTGAACCCAGGATTTCAATGAGTCCTGTTTTTAATTTGACCCATTCTTGGCTCCAAACCATTCCCCAAAGCCGACTCTATAACTCCACCCAGTCACCTGAATTATGTTTTTTACATGTTGTGCTGCAAGAATGAATCTCAATAAGTAGCATTATCGATGGCTGTACAGAAAACCTTTACAGTTTATCAAAGTTCCATCTCCTCGTCCTTTTAAAGTATTTTGTCTTTATTAAAAAGGTAACATCCTAAAACAGTGATCACAATCCAATAGATACACAACACAGAAACAAGTTCTGACCACATGCAGTCCCCTGCTTTACATCGCTTCGGTTGAAAATCCTTGAAACACACCTTGTGTCAGGGCTTGTGTACACTATTATTTCATATCAGCACCTGCAGTCTACACTAACCCAGTGTATTTCCGTGTTTCCAGCATTCTATATGCAGAAATACCCTCAGTGAAAATTGTTCAACTTTTGTAATGCTGCCACACTTGTCAGCATCACAGCTCCATCAGTGACCAATCATAATCAAGCGTAGCCATGTTTTCAAATAAATGTGTAAATCGGTACTTAAGGGCATTTTTAGGTTCCCAACAGTGATGAGTTTTCTGTTTGTTTGTTGGATTCTTGAAGAAGAAGCAGGAAGCTCAGTTAGAATCAGCCTTTTGAAATTTGAGCTCCTGTGGTTCATCCTCCTTTAAGAAGTGATGATAATTAACCAGACAGAATCACACTCAGCTGGGAAGAACAACAAACTGTATCTCCATCACTTCTCCACTTCAAACCCAAATCTTTCTCACTGTCTAGATTCTGTTTCTCCATGTATGCCTATCAATCTGCTTTTTGTTTACATTTTACTGTCCTTTTCTTCTTCTTTATTTATTTCCTTCTTATTTACAACTGTGAAGACATTCAAAGCACAAAGACTGACTCTTAACCACAGAGAGACTCATTCAAAACTCACAAACACACTGAAGTGGCTTTAAATGTCACTTCCCAAAGAAAACTGCTGTTTGTTTAAAAGCTCACTATGAGGGCAAAAAGGCCTAAATGACCAGGAAATAATCCTGAATCACAGTTCAGGAGCTGAACCAAGGTGAATAATTTATGTCGGCTATTGGATGTGAATATAAACACATGCATTTTATGATCTATTGAATCATTACAGGACGTAAAGATGTGATTCCTGTAAGCAATTAAACCAAAAGTAAAATACCATTGTTGCTCAAGGATTCTTTCCCGAAAGCTTCCAAAACAATGGATTCGGGATTTTCCCAGTTTATTACAGCAACTAAACAAATATCTTTCCCACTTGGAAGAGAAATAGCAGTTTTATTGTTTTAACTTCATATTTCAGAACTGACTATCAGCAAAAAAGTGCAGAAAGTGATAAAAAGGAACTTAGGCTGAAAAAAGGTCTTCAGGTTGATAATGTCTGCTTAAATAATGTTACACTTTGAGTGTCACTCTAAACCTTTTGAATTCTTAACAGTGATTACATTTTTTTAAATAACTAGAGATGCTGTCAGTCAGAATTATGAAAAATACCACAAGCATGCATTCAGAATTGACAAAATAATGTCACGCATTAGCTGTCTGTTCTTATCTAGATTGCTCTAAAGTCATAAAAAGTCATTCATGTTCATATTCTGCATGTTAGGACTTGATGCTACTCAATATTTTAGATTTATCAATCTGAACAGATGTGTTTTGGGTTTTTGTTGGGATGAAGTCATACTTAAAGGTGTCATATCTAGTTTTGGTGGATATTTCCTTGCATGTACAGACATTTCATTGACTTTAGGTTAAAGAATTAATGAAACATTTGAACCTTAAGGGCCCAAAACACAAAGAACAAACAGATGAAACTGATTTTAAAAAGATAATATTGACATTCAATGATGAATGCATCCTATCTGAATCCTCTGAGTAATCTCAGCTCATTGATAAATGCAGCTGAAACTGTACTGGCTTAACCCTCATTGATGTAACTAAATTTCTTCCCATCTACGAATAAAAGCTAACTGTCTGGTGTGAGGAGGCAGTAAAGCCACTCAGACCTTCTTCTTTTGGACGCTTGTGCTTCACTCTCTGCTCTCTAGCATTCCTGTGTGTTTGAGAGGGCAGGTTGAGCGGCTGCTGTGAGTGGCGTGATGTTTGGAGGCCGAACTGGCCGGGGTTAGCACACAAAAGAGGCATGACGGCTTCGTGCCAACCAGGCCTCGGCTCACTGGGATGATGTGAAACACCAGGCTGATAGGCCAGAACAGAGACACCAGAGACACCAGAGACACTTCACTGATCTGTCGTTACAGTTAATGTTGATTGATGTTCATGTACTTTACACATGTCAATTTGAGTATCACCCTGTCTTCTTTCTCATGTTTCTGTCTTCCCCTCTTGTTCTCTCTGTTTAGTGTTTGGCAGTGTTTCCCCCCTCCACCCCCCTCTACTCTCATGAGTTAGCACAACAGAGAGAAACACAAAGATGCAGAGACAGGCCAACATAATGAGGACTGAGCTGCACAGTGAACCAAGAACAATTTTAGATTTTCAAGTCTTTGGGTGATTTCTCAACATGAATTGGTTTGTGCTGTGACTCCAGAGTGGGCTGCCACACTAAGGCATTACCCCGATAGAAAAACAATCTAAGATGGTACATAGAGCTGACAGCCCAATTACAGAGAGAGCTCAAGAAGCAGTATTAATTTAGTGTATCATTGGCCTCTACATCCACTAGTTTGTACTGTTCTACATAGTGCTAATGATGCTGCTTCAGCTAAACAATCATAAAGTTGGTGAAGAAGGACTGGTCACCCAAGGAACCTGGAAAATTGGTGCTGGTCACCATCACAGAGAAGAGAAGCCAATGGTTGGGGCAGTTCTGTATTTAATCAATAAAGCACTCTTTCAGCTTTTAATAAAATCTACCAATCAATCATTTATGTTTTTATTTTAATTCAGAATAAAAAAATATTTATTTATTTTAATTTACTTGCTAAATGTTGCAAAGTGCTGTACTCATGGGGGGTTAGGATGAGATAAGACTTCTTATCTATCAGGTCTAGACCTGTTAATGCTTTTGGAAGGGATCTTGGGATAACGTTTGTTATGAATTGGGGCTATATAAATAAAGATAGATAGATTGACTGATTGATTGATAGATTTAAGGTATATGTTCCAATAAGCTATACATGTAAAATAAAACAGATTTTGTTTATTGGAGTGAGACAGATCATCCATCCTCCATCCAATAAAACGTAACGAGAATGCACAGCTGCAATATTTCAGCCACAGCTCCTAAATTCTCATACAGTCACGTTTCTTTTTACAGTGACAGCCTATACTGTTACCCTCTCTGCTATGATAATGATGATGGACAGTAGAAACATCTGAATATATCAGTCATGTAATGTATATGTGCTGGCAGCTGCCCTGGACTCTAACCTTTGGACATTGTTTCCAGAGGAATCACATGATGAGAGAAACGAGAGGCCTTCCTGGCAGACTTATTTCTGGTATCAATCAGCAAGGAGGTATAAATAAAGTTATAATAGGTAGTCAGAAGTAGGGGAAACACGGCATCAGGACTGATACTCATAAGATAGCGTGTCAAAGTGAGGTAAAGGCTGACTGAAGCTGTGACAGACCACAACAAACAGTGAAACAGTGAAACAGTGTACTGTGTTTATAGCTTACACTGATCAGAAGCTGGATGTCAGCCAGCATGCACCGGTTTTAACCTCTTTTCATCTGATAGTATGATTGTGACGCAGTTTGCTGGATTCCAAATTTATTGTATAACTGATGCGATCTTTTGGTTTCACAGAGTCTGAAGCATTTCATAACTCCAGGTCCTTCGAGTTCAAAGCGTTCACCAGTTTTCAACTCTCTCTCATAATCTGGTTACTGAATTAAGTATCAAGTGGCAGCATGACTGAGTGATAGTCAATATGCTGTTACACCCTGACAAGTAAAATGATGACTCCAAACACACTGACAAACATCATATCGACACTTTGAGAACTAAAACACTATAATAAGATCACTGGCCAAAGACCAATTATACTGAGTGTTAAATATAATTAATTTGACATTATGACAGAATTGAAATGTGACCTCATAAACCTTTTAACTGTTCCAGTAACTTCCAGTTCATTAGAAATAGAACACTCACACTACATATGTATTTTCATATCCCTGTATTACCCGTGATCATTGGTATTTTTTATGTTGGTAGCATATTTAGAAGCTACTGGTTGTTCAAAAAAAAAAAAACTCCAGGCATGTAGAGTATGTTTGAGTTGTGGTTACTGTATGAACAGCTTAAAACCAGCCTGTTTGAGTTCAGCCACACTAAATGTAAGTATCGATATTTACAATATAGAAACAGTGTACAATGGATGGATTGATGAATATCATCACCCTGTCTTTCAGGAAGTCAAATGCATTTCTTTCTTTGAATGTCTTTTTGTTTGGAGGGCATTTAACAAAAAAGGCTTTGTTTCACAGTGCTGTCAATCTTCTGACACCTACCTCTTGGCAGCATTTGCAGGCATTAAAAATATCAATATAAGAACTCTCAGTCTTGTTGCAGATGGTCTTGTTTGCTTTGCAGGTCCTTAATAGGTACCACTGTTCATGAATGTGAATATATCCTTGATTAAGACACCAAACTCCAAATTGCTCCCAGTAGTAAAGCCAGCAGAGTTTTACTTTGAGTGTATGGGATTAGTTGATACCGATTGGCACTTTACGTAACAGTCTCTGCCACCAGAGTATGAATGCTGATGAACGTAACATGGAGTGTAAAAACCCTTCATATCAGAAGTCAAGAACATAAGTACAGCTAAAACATCTCGTTAATACATCATCTTGAGCTGTGCTCATCATTTCATTGACCAAACAAGGGCTGTTAAGACTTAATAGTGAATCAATCAATAAAAATCAGAACTTAATCAGGACCATAGGCTACGCTCACACTGCAGGCCTTGATGCTCAAATCAGATTTTTTGTTTGGCTGTTCAGATTACATTTTTAAATGTGGCCTGTCTGCGGACTGCAATGTGAACAGCTCACACTCCTGAGGTGAGCCGCATGCTCAGATGAACATTTATGACATCACGCAAACATGGCCCTGGTTTATGGGGCTTCTTCTCCACAAAAACAAGAAACACAAACACGTACTGAAGTTTCAGTTTTCTTCTCTCAATGTGCCTAAAACACACACTTTGCTCATGCGCACCCCCGACACAACTGTAAGTGTTGCTGCTCAGTCACAGCGCTCAGGCTACTATTGAGGTCTAAAACTTCCCTCCAATGGATAACTTACATTAATTGTGACCTGGCTGCTAAGAACGCGGTCACATTAAAAAAAAAAAAAAGTCAGCTATGTTTCCATTTTGGTACCACATTCAAAAGTGGCCTGAATCGAAAATGTCAGATTCAATATGACTTGTGCTGTTCAGACTGTCAGAAACAAAGCAGATATGAGTCACATCTGAGAAACAGAAAAAAAAAAAAAAAAAAAAAAAAAAAAACAGATTCAGGTCACTTTTAACTGCAGTGTGAACGTAGCCATTAATCAGCTTACAAATCTTGTCTACTATAGAAATAGGACAACCCTGATGTTGTATAGACCCAAACTTTAATTACATCCTGCCTTTTTAACCTTTTCTGATGCAAAACTTGTTATTAATACTATTTAATTTCACTCAATTTATTTTGATTCAAAATTAGACTCTAAATTGTCACTATAAAATATATCTAAATTAGCGGCCCTGTGAGGAGTTACGCTCATGATTTGAAAAAACACACAACAATGAGTCTAATTGTGCGACATAGTTGATGGTGATGACATAACCATCACTAAACATGTTCTTCTTTTGCCTTTCGATTACGGCAGAAAAATGCATTTTTTACAGTAAATGATGGAGAGGTCACATGTAGATGTCATCTCTGGTTGAAGAAATACTGAACTGTGTTGATCTCTGTGCTCTGGAAATTCATCGTCCAAATGATTAAAATGTTAAATAAAAATCTAACCTGTAGTAACTGATTTAAATGCACACAAACTAGAGCAGATGGCATGAACATTACCTGGACCCCTTTACATAAGGCATCTTTCATATGCTGAAAATTCTTTTATGTTTGTTTGAGTGTGTGTGTTTATGCGTGCATGGGCGTGTGCGTGTGTGTTCAGGACTTACATAACACATTTTTGGTGTGACCGATTTGGGTTAACAGGACTTCAAGTGTAAACCATACAAACAAGTTGCCTTTTCGACACAATTACACAACAACAGTGAGTCCAGATTCACACAAAAACATTCCATGGAGTTCATCCTCATATATCAACATGTGTTATTTTAACATCTCAAACAAACACGGGGTGTCTTCCTGGCAGCTATCATGAATCACGCAACTTATGAGAGCAATTAAGACTTCCAGGCAGTACGACAGCGTTGACAAAGTGCCACTGTGTAACTCAAAGACAAACACACTAATGGAGGAAAACACAGGACACATCAATGCACACACAGGGACGCTTTTCAAAAGGACAGACGCACACTCGCAGGTCTCCTACTCTAAGATGGCCGATGACTCTGGTGGAAGGGGTGAGGCATGAAAGAGCCACAGGGAACACTTCACTGTTCTGTTGTCTTTTAATTGTTAGTTTCGGCCTCATTTAATAGCAGATGAGGACTGGAACCTTGAGAGTAACAGCACAGCGGGGCGAGATATGAGGACCTTAGGAAATCCAGCTCTTAACTTTCTTCCACTATCAGTGTTAAAACTGAAATACATCTTCTTTTTCCCCCTGCCATGCTGTCTTTTAAACATCTTTATGCAATCCGTGAGAGGAAAAAACTCCACTGAAATGTGTTTTTTTTTTTTCCTGCAGTATGATGTTAATTCTCCTGTAATGACAGGTGGGATTAAGAAACTGTTCAGGTCACACAAACTGGGGCAGGCTGGAACCAGAGACGTATTATTGTTACGCAAGTTATAAAGCAAATGACCCTGTCAACACTGGTGAACAATTAACAGCCAAAAAGCAACACACACACACACACACACACACACTGATACACAGACAAAAAAAGATGACAACAGCCACATACCTCAAATATTTACTAAAGTAAAACATGTTTTGGCAGCTTAATTACTCCTAATGTATATCAATCAATAACAGAGTCATAAAAAAGTGAGTGACTACTTTAATGATGCCAGCAGCTTTTGAGACATGCTCTAAGTGGTGTTTAACCTGCTGTAACACTGACTTCCTCACAGTTACTGTCAGATACCTGCAGCTCTGGAAACTTCTTAAGCAGGCAGAATGATGTCTGCAGTAATGATCGCTTGTTCCAGTTAGACGCTCTGAAAGTAAGTTAAAGGTTACAGTTCCTTTATTGAAATTGATAAAATGCAAACATGTCTATGCTTACCTCATAACTATCATTACCAATATGCAAGAAGAATTTAATACTACTTCAGCTGTCTGCCTAGCATCCTCTCTGCAAAAGTTTGCAGGAAACAGGCGGTTTATTTTAAGAAACTGCAGCTTCCATTCAGAAGTGGTCATTCAAGTGTTGAACCACTTATCCAAAAAATTCTGTCCACACAGCATGTGCCAATGCGAAGTCACAGGTGGGAAACTTAATGCAAAAGATGATATTTGAATTAAAGAGCATATTTTAAACAGACAAATTATTGATTTAAAAACTCAAAATCATATATGATTCAAGCAAAACTATTAACGTTCTAAATTTTAACGTCTTCTTGTGAAATATTGTATAAAATAAATAAATAACTCCAAACTCCCACTTCAGTCTGGTTCTTCACTGTGACAACCTCCACAGACTAAATGCCATTCCATTTGCAGGCTGAAATCATTTAGACCATTGTAATCACAACCAGCTAATAAAGCATTAAAATTCACTTAAGCTTCATCGCAACGCTTTCTTGTTAACACCATATGAAGCTGTTAGCTATGGCTGTAATTTCTCACGGACACTATCAGCGCAGAAAGCAGGCCAAGTCACATGCAGCGCTGCAGCAACAGGTCTCCCTCTGTGTCACAGAAGCCCTCTGTCAGAGCGCTGGATTCATTACTTTTTGAGTCAAAGTCGGTTTATCGTGCTCATATCAAGTCAATAAGAGAAATAAGTAACATCTTACCTCTTTTTCTCCTTCTCGACCGTCATTTCTTCTCAGTTTGTAATTCCCCAACTGTCTAACTTAAGTCCGAAATCAGAGTCAAAGCAAGTAAAAAATGATCTCAGGTCACAGGTCTGACAAATCGTAGCATTAGACCTGTAAACTCGGTGTTAGTCCATCAGAACCAGGCTGCGGTGTTGGTCCACACCGGAGAGGGTGAGAAGGGGGTCGGGCCGCACAGTCTCAGAACACTGCCGAGGATTGTACAGCCTCTCACCCGCAGGAGAAGCTCCACACAGGCTGGGACACACTGAACACTGAGCGTCTGTGGCTGTTTCTGCTGCTGACAGGTCCGCTGGTTCAAACTTTTCCTCACTTCGTTGATCTGAAAAAGTCCTGAAGCTTTTCGGTCTCTGACCTGAAGCTCAGCTGGCACAGTGGAAGCCGCTGTCCGGTTTTCGGGACGCTGATTGGCTGGACACGATAACGAGAAACGCCTCCCTTAAACGGCACCGCCCCCCTATTGCACCGTTTCCTACCTGCTTATCTCTGACTGAGTAACAGGTGTCTGTAAGGTGAAAGTTTTGTAACGACCCTTTTCTGCCTGGAGAGCCACAGTGGTTCATGTAAAACACAAATATAGAAGGTATCATGAATGATTACACCTTTAGTGGTTTTCTGTTCCCCTCAGAAGCAGGTTCGAATGATTTTTATGCTGGAAAACGGTCTTTAAATAACAGTTAAACACATGCTGTTTAGAGAAGAGATTTTACCATGGCTTTTGAAAGATGGGAACTATAAACTTTAACATTTCTAAATACTTTCTGATACGATTTAGAATATGACAATAGCCTATTTATTAGCAATGTCCCAAAGCTTTGCCCCCTGATCCTGACATGTTTTTTTTAAGTGTGCCTATTCAGTGAAGATATTCAGTTTTAATACACTGACTGATGAAACATAGTGTAGAGGTGGCAGTACAAACCACAGATCCAAAAGCTCCAACAGATGGCACAAACCTGCATTCTGGCTCTGTGACTGTTTGTGTCTATGCCACTAGTCTGCCAATCCTTAAGTTGAAAAATAAAGGTAAAAAAAAAATCCCCTATCAGCAGGACATCCCCTCTTTTTGGAATTTGGCACAGGTGATAAAGAATTTTATATCCCAGTGGGATCCTTCAACATGATTGAGGTTTTAGGTGAGTTCTTTAAATACTGTGTAAGTTGTACAATCGAGGAACGATGACCAAAGTTGGGATCACAAAATCATTTTGCAACGACCAGTCTCAGATAAAAAATCTGAGCAAAACTGGATGGATTGACTGAATGGTTAGATGGATGGACATACGGATGAATTGATAAATGGATGATGGTTGGATGGACAGATGGATGACTGATGGACTGACAGTATCATAAACCATGTTAACACTGCAGGATCAGACGCCATTTTGACTCTCAAAGTCAACAGTCATTTGGAAACTTATCATTTCGCTGTTCTTTCTTAAATCCCTGATAAATGTGTTTAATGTTTTCAAAGTTTAAGCATGTGACCTAAGTTCAAATGACTTCTAGGATGTGGAGACCTTTTCATTTTATAGGCTTGTAAAACTGTTTCAAAGGGTGGGCTCTATGTATGACTAGCTTCATGAAATTACTGCACACAGAAGTAGCAGCTTATTAACTATTGTGCCATAGTGCATCTTTGCTCCTAAAACAATTTTTAAATGACCATTTGAGTTTTAATTATTAAATTATGTGTGGTTTAACTCAACATGTTTCTCAATATAGCATCAGTGACCTCCTAAAGTATACTCAGCCTCATAATCCTAACACTGTACCTAACTTTCAGGGCCAGCTTAGACCCATGTCTTTGAACAATGTTCAGTGACTTACGTTTCTATTTTCAGTAAAAGATGCAAGTTCAAAGTGAAACTGACAAAGAAAAAATTGGTTCACAGAATTTAGCTTCATCTTAGCATTTATAGTCTGGTTATAGTGAATGACACAACATTCTTCTAATAAAGGTTCATAATAGATCTAACATTCATTCATTCATTCATCTACTATACCACTTATCTTGATTAGGGTTACTGGTGGCTGGAGCCGATCCCAGCTATCTTAGAGTGAAAGGCAGGGTCTCCCAGCCCCACATTATTACATATTTGATTAACTTAGTTCATATTCAATGACTGATATATATGTAATTTTTCCCAGTACTTTCTCATTATCTAAGTCTTATATTTCATGATAGTGTAGTTTCATATAAAAAGAAATTTTAGTTTGGTTGAAACTTTCTGGCATTGTCCTCGAATGACATTGACACTAACAAATATGTACATTTTGCTGTCTCAGGTGTAAAATTCAGATGCAAAACAAGAAAATTTGTGCTGTGCTCTCTAGCTCAAGTACAACAAGAGCTAAACTTCAATATTTTGGCTTACCTAATGCAAAACTTATATATCTGAAATACGTGACAAGGTTTTTTAAGGTTATGGGATTAAAGAAAAGTATTTCAGCCTGCGTCATCATCTTCGTTGATTTTCATATTTCCCACAATCTCATTGTGAAAGAGCAGGTTTCACCACATTCTGAACGTCAGAGGCAGGTAACTGGTGTTGGCATTTCACTCACTCACCCCTTGTTAACTTCTCAAACATCTCAGATGGCAAAGATTACAACTGCCAGTTTTAGAGGTATAGGTCTTCATGACTTCTTTTAGGTGTATGTTGAGGCTAATGCTGCTGTTTATGATAACTAGTCATCTCCATTAAAGAAGAGAATTTTATGCTTTCCCAAATTTTAAACAAGGACATAAAGTAACAATCCTGGATGTCCAAACTAAATGTAGTTGAATTGTAATATTCATACATTCATATGTTGTAGACATCATCAAGTCTGTCTGTCAGATACTGAAAATGGTCCTTTCCCAAAAAAAAGAAGACCTTTATAAGACTTACTTAAATGATGAGGTCATTGCATTCGGATTGCCTAGCTGGTTCATGACATGTTGGAGCGGTGGGCCTCAAACACCAAAGTCCTTAAGACTGGCCAATCAGAGGGAAGGAAATCTGTAAAGGGGAGGATCTTAAAGAGACAGCAGCTAAAAAGCTGTTTAATATAGAGACTGAAATAAGAGTTTCCAAAGACGCTAGTGTGAGAAAAAAGGGGTTATAAATAAAAATATAAAGCTATAAATCATGTAAAGCTACCACAAAGGGACAGTATACAGCCTAAAAAAGCATAATACCCTCTCTTCAACTACAACCCCAATTCCAATGAAGTTGGGGTGTTGTGTAAAGCGTCAACAAAACAGAACACAATGATTTAAAAATTCTGTTTAACCTTTATTCAACTAAACTATTCAACTATTATCATTATAATTAATATTATTTTTTGTAAATACTCACTAGTTTGAATTTGATGACTGCAAAATGTATCAGAAAAGCTCGGACAAGGTCAACAAAAGACTGAAAAGTTGAGGAATGCTGAAAAAACACCTGTTTGGAACATTCCACAGGTGAACAAGTTAATTATAAACAGGTTAGTGTCATGATTGTGTATAAAATGTGCATCCCACATTTCAAATTGTTTTTTGAAATTATGGACATTGGAACAACAAATGCTGCCATCCAAGCCATGTCTCTTTCAGGGACATTGTTGCTTATTTCAGCAAGACAATGCCAAAAAACATTCTGCACATGTTTGTAGTAAAAGAGTGCGGGTACTAGGAACACTGGAACATGTTGCAGGCATCAAATTCAAAATGAGTAAATATTTGCATTAAAAAAACAAATTTGATCAGTTTTAACAATAAATATCTTGTCTCTGTAGCTCATTCAACTGTATATAGGTTAAACAGGATTGCAAATCATTGTATTGTTTTTTTCTTTTACACAACGTCCTAACTTCAATGTAACTGAGGTTGTACTATGTCAGATTTAGGCATTTTATGTTTATCTAAGTACCTTGCTATTTTAAACCCTACAAAGTACTTAACTGCAAAAAATAAATTGTGAAGAACAACTTGTTCATTCAAAATGAATTTAAAGCACTTAAGAGGAAGATTAAAGAGAAGATTCACCTGACATAAATTTAGACAAAAACTAAAAAAAACCCCACCAAACCAAGTTTTATTTGTATTGACATGATATTTAATTTGTTTCCAAAATTAAAATACACCTTCACATATTTTAAATACAGTACATTTGGCACACAGCGCGAAAGGGGAAAAAGAACACGCAAACACAAATGAGAGAAATCCAAAAGGACCAAAATCACAGGTCAGATAACAAAATGTACACACAAGGCTTCACAAATACAGAGACTGCAAAGAAAACAACAACAACACATACTAACGGTCTGCATGACCTGAGGAAGATGTTAGGCTCTGTGAGAGAGAAGCTTAATACTGTTTTTACCGTCTGAAATCAAAAATGTTTTTGCTTGATTTTCTAAATTCTTACATTAATAATTTTGTCTACTTTCTCCTCCAACTCAAACAAAAAAGAAACTAAAGTTTTGGTATTTAAAATAGAGGTCTTTGGGAGACAACATCATATTTTGGCCGTAGTGAGACAAACAGCCAAACTTGTTTTTCATTTTTTTTAAATGAAAGACTGAAAAAACATGCAGCAGCACACATTAATGAAGCAGTGAAGAAAGGATGGAAAAGAGTGTGTGATGGTTTTAAAGTTAGTTGGTAATGAAACTGTTTGACCTTAAATGATTGAGAGTCCTAATTCAGGAACTGGACTTTTACTCCCATTCTGCTGCTACAACACTCATTAGAGGTGATTTTACTGCTACATGCACAGTGATGAACTCGGGAGTATTATCAGGAAAAGTATACACGAGTTGGAAGATGGTTTTTTTTTGTATGTTAAGTTAAAATTTGGTAAGCAAAGTTGGATTTACATGTTTGATCGCAGCTATTAGAGAACGTTAGTTAGATAAGGAAAGTTTTGTTTGTATATTTTGCTGTTAAAGAGTTAAGTCCAATTGTTATATATTAAAAAAAATATCTGTTCTGAAATTCCACTTTGGTGACACTATTTTGACTGAACTCACAAAATGGGAAAATTATCAAGCATGATGGTGGCATGACATGTGATATCAAGTGACTGCATCAGGAAAACAGTGAACAGAAGGACAGCCTGTTATGGAAACAGTTTGGTGACAATGAGGCCTCAAAACTTCTTACTCAGGCCTTCAAAACTGTGAAAGTTGAATTGTGGAAAAAAAAAAACCATAACACAAATAAACTGTTGTCCTTCAATCACTGGAGAAGACTTTGGAGTGACAAAATAAAATTTGGTAAGGTTTTATAAAAGGGGTTTTGTTCAATTTTGATGTCCAATAACAGAAGTAATTGAGTCACTCCTTGGACTGTCAGTCATCTACTACATCAAACTACATCAACAGAATTTCTGTCTGATCTGTAACCTGTGAACAATTTTTGTGGAGACTTTTTCTTACACCGAGAAAGTTATCCTTTCCTAGTGCGAGTAGCTTTTACATGACATAAAATAAAGGGAAAGTAGATGATGCACTGTGTGATGAATACAACAAATTACTTTTGCACTCGCTGTAGAATTCTGATCAACCAGTTTTTATTTTAACTTTATTCTGAGTGCGGTCCCTAATGTATGACAATTCAGTGTAGATGAAACAGGCTGACACTGGCAAGCTGACTGACTGGCTGAAGAGGGTATAAATAAAATGTGTCTTCCTTATAATGTTGATAACATCTAAAACAATAGTGAACGTATCAAAGGACAAGAGAAGGAAAATGAAAAGGAAGTCAGAAAGAACAGAATAGTTTGAGAAACCAAATGTTTGTGTACAAAAAGAAAATTTTAAAAAAGTAAACGTCTGTTGAAATATTGCACATGGAGTTTTGGTGTAGATGTTCAGTTTCTTCATTGTCATCAGTCTGACCTGCCACAAATCCTTAGTTCAGGATTTCTTTACACCAGTGTTCTAGTTTGTTCTCACTCCCAATAGGTCAATAATTGTTATTTGGTCAGTTTAAAAAAAAAAAAAGACTAGCAGGCTTATTTTCTGGCACCACGTGTGGGCATTTCTGGACTGGGGAAGGAAGAGAAAAACAAGTGTAACCCTTAATGTGTGAATGTTAACTGCTTTTAAAAGATGACTTTTTTTAATGTTAAGTGATTTTAATAAGTGAGTAATAAATGTATAGATAACTTTGGTTATTTTTTGTGAAGACAGCAGAGATATTTAAAACCAAACAAAACAGGTGGAGCTGGAGCTGCTGGCATCTGAAACACTTGCCCATTAACTTCAATATAGACTTCAATCATGATCTTTATTGTGGTCACAGTGGTTATTATGTGGACAGGCTCTGATTGGTCGTCTATCTGACTTACTGTTTTCAGGGCACTTCTGCTGATGCCACCAAGAAAAAAAAAATCCACTGAATTGGTGATGCCACATTTCTTGTCTTTCTTGGTTGCACTTAAGTGTTTTTCTCTGTTCAGTCTAACTCAATGTTGCACGTTTATTATAGCAAAATTTATGCAAAGCTAATCATGTGCAAAACTAACTCAAAGGTGGAACCTACATGGTCATATTTTGACGCTGCTGAGTGCTGTATTTGACGTATCAGGAGTGAGAATGCAATGCCATGTTCAGGCTGTCCCAAAGATGATATAATCTGTGGTGATCAGAGTTTCTGACTGGGTGAGCCCCCCCTGCATCACTTCAGATTTAAACATGTCGGCAAGAACCAGACCATGGAGTAAAAACACACAGCAACTACAAAAAAGTCTTAAATTAAAGAAAAAAAAACACAACATGCTGACAAACAATTAAATTCAGTTTCTCACATTCAGTCAGATGAACTTGCACATTCACATCCGTGTGTATGTTCCACAACTTTCACATAAATCATGGGGGTCTGGCTTGTCATCTAAAGTTTAGTCATCAGTTACATGAACACTGTACGAAAGCACACAAGGCATTTTGATGGTCGAGTGGTCATGAAGAGATCTGTGAAGATCTGGCTTCAGACAGTGCAGAACTTCATTTTTTAGGGCTATCTTTAGGAATGTTTGATTTCAGCTCGTTGTTTGGCTTCATGGGACCAATGTCTCAGAAAACAGCTTTCTTAACACTTAAATAACATCCCGATACAAAAGTTCATACTTCAGGGCTTAACTGCTGAAGGTCTGCTAGCTAGGGGCTGATAGTACCCTTGTTTTTATATGAATGATGAATTGATCATTGAGGTGAACAAAGGATGAACTGCAGAGAAAAAAATGGAGACAGCGTCACCTTCTCTTGTATAATACAATTAACAGAGACTGAGATTCAAAATGCCAAATGATTACTTTTTGGAGCATCTTTTAAAGTCAACATTTACACTGAAAGTTTACTCTAAATTTAAATAAAGGGATGAAAAACATCTAGTGTCAACATGATTTCATCAGGACAAACTCTTTTTCTTTATAGTGAAAACACTTTTCACTTTTGACTCTCATTCTCTTTAAATACAATCATTGGTTCTTTTTTCATTCACATACAAGTTCAAGGAAGAAAAAAAACATTCTTTAAACACAGAGTCGAACACAGGATACATCACATCATGTACAGAAATGACAGTCTTACTCTTTCCAGAGGTATATAGCTGCACATGCATGCACACCTGTACACACGTATCTCTCTCTCACACTAAACAGCAGCGGCCCGTGACCTTCACACCCCTGCTTTGTGTCTCAGAAATTCATCCAGACCAAGTGGAGGAGCTCTGAGTCATTTCTTACAGTTTCTGACCTGCACCCTCATGCTGCTTGGGCATATGTTTTAAAATGTAATATGCACAGATGTACAAACAACAAGAGCACAGACTTTAAAGAGAGATACAGATGGTCTGGTATATTTCATGGAACAGCACAAAAGGCCTAAACTCTAGAGACCATTTAACTTTCCTTTCTATATCTTTTGGTGCATGTGTTGTTTTTGTGTATGTGTGTGTGTGTGTGTGTGTGTGTGTGTGTGTGTGTGTGTGTGTGTGTGTGTGTGTGTGTGTGTGTGTGTGTGTGTCTAGGCCACAGTCTCGTCTCCAAAGTAAGAGAATCCTTTAAACTCATCTTGGTTGATCTGCTTGATGATGTTGTTGTCCACTGGTGTAAGGACGGGTTCTTCACGTGTAAAGTCCTGGTCAAAGTTATTCACATCCCTTTTGGTTTTCTGGGAAATAGGAAAGAAAAAGTTTTGTAAAATAGATATTAGATATTTGAGATGTTTCAGTAACCTAAATGGTGCCTGGTGTAGCTAATCTTTCCTTAGCTGCAGAACCTACTTAAGGCTCATTCAGAGTCCACTTTTGCCTTTTTTGGTAACCAATTTGACCTTGTTAAGTTCCCACTGTTTTTCTGTGTACATGAAATGTTGGAGTGAAAGGGAAAAAATCAGGTGCTTCAGGAATGTATGGATTTATGCAAAAGAGTAGAGCTTGTGAATAGATGAGCCCACACCTAGTGTTTTTATTTCACCTTCAGTCCACAACAACATTACAGACCGCTTCAGTTCACTTGAACAGCTTAAACAGCCGTCCGCTTTAAGGGCGATAGTGGGAACGTGACTGTCAGCACTTGGTGTAACGGTTTAAAGAGTGACCATGTAAACCGGAAACCTTCAATTGTCTGTCAGTGGATATCAAGTTTATAACAGCTGATGAAACAAGGAATAAGTCCTCAGGAATACATTATTGTTTACTTTTTTAAATACAAGTCAAATTTTTTTTGGTCAGGCCGAAACAGCGGTGGATCTCTACTGTTCTCATGCTTTAGATGGCAGAGATAGTCCATGGTCTTATCGGTCACAGCAGTTCCAAAAAGCCCCTGTTTGAAACTCCTTTGCCACTAGCACATGTCCATTTTAAAGTGTCTATTCATTGTCTTTATCTGCAGTGCAATAAGGCTAAAAATTTCAGTGATACAGGCATTGATTGCTACAGTGTCAACTCTTACTAAGGCTTAACTTTTTAGTGCCCCTGTGGACAGAATGTGCTCACGCAGTTGCTCAGTCATACAGTGTTTATGCGTGAACTCACGATGCGTGGTTTGAATGGTGGTCTGATCTTCCTCTGCTCCAGCAGCGTCCAGTCGATCTCTCTGAAGAACGAATGCAGTTTAATGGCCTCTTCAAGACCCTGAGCCACCACACAGCCTAGACGCTTGTTTGGACTCTTGGTCATGAACTGTGAGATTACAGAAAAGATGAAAGCAAAGAAAGAAGAGATAATCAGTGGAATTTGATTTATAAGGTTCCAAAATTTGATGAACTGCCCATTTGGAAATAATAAAAGTCATATTCACTCCTAATAGAAACCGAGAGACTGAGATTTCACAGCAAGCAACACACGCCACACACGTGGAGGTCAGATCAAGGGGAGGAAAAGGTTACTTTAGTTTTATAACTTGTTTTTATCAAACGTAATAAAGCATGATGCAAATTTAAAAATACATTTCAGAGTCAGGTGGAAAATGTTACCATCTAGTTTAGCCAAAAAACTAATTTTGTTAAATGTAGAGAACATCAGGCTTAACAGCAGATATCTTGATATTTGTTACTAAAGGCAGAGAAAATTCAAAGTGATTTTAGATAGACCCAATGACGAGGATCTTCTGGTTTTAAAGAAAGGTTTGCTGTCAAAGGAAAAATACACTCTTCAAACATTTGAAGCACATTTCTTCACTCTTGTGTTGTACATTGCTTTATACAAAAGTGTCTGCTAAATGAAATTGAAGAATTGTTGTAGCTTAGCATTGCTAGCAAGCTAAAGGCTAAAGCCGCAGACTTGGAAACCCTTAGCTGCTGCAACTATATCCGCGTTATAGGGCAGCCACAGTCAATCGAGGGCTCTCAACCAACTGTCTTCTTCGCCTCCTTTCTGTACAAGCTAATGGGCAAGGACACCCTGCCACCCTCACCCCCGGTTTTGGTTCATGCTGACCGGTCGCTGGCCAGGAAACCTAAGTAAGGTGAAAGAACGAGGCCTGTTATCATCAGGTTTCACAACTATCAAACTAAGGAAAAAGTTATTTGAGAGGCTCAGAAAAGACAACCTGACATGCAATATCTTGGTAAGCCCATCGCCCTTCATGAGGACTACACCCCCAAAGTCATAGAGCAGAGGGTCACATACTGGGACATCATGCAGCAGCTGTACAAGCAGTGGCTGAAACCGTCACTTCTTCACCCAGCCAGGCTGCTGATTACGACTGAGAGGGGGGAGAGACTACGGCTACCATCCATGGTGGATGTTAAATAAACACATCTCAAGGGTGGTGTTCACGAGCCCCGTTTATATTCCATACAAAGCAACTGAATAAAGGGAGAATAAAGATACTTAGACTTGCTAACCAACAGAGACCCAGCATGTCCAGACAAAGCTCTGAACTGAAGTCTGATGTCAGGTGTGTGATGTTCTCACCTAATGCCAGTCATTAGCCATTTGAACAAACTGATGGTCAACAAAGGAAATTGAGTAAAAGCTGTGGTTTGGTTCAGGTGGACAACCAGTGGAGGATTACACTACTTAGCAGCACAAGCTCTTACCAGACAACAACCAACAGTTTTCTTCATTTTTTGTGGCAACACTTGTCTTTTTAATCCAGTTGCAGATAAACTCAAAATCTACTTGAATTTATTTTGTTAATTTCTAAATATAGATGAAGGGAGAAACACACAAGTAGAGATAAACAGATTTCCAGTTGTCTATGTGAACCCAAAGGGAGTATATTATGGTTACTTTTTTCTCAGATTCTTGAAAGCTGCGAGCAGTGGACAGCTATTACACTGATCTGAGAGATCTTATCATGTGATCGGATGTCCCTTAGAAGACTAAAATGTCCAATCAGAGCCCAGAGTGCTGGTGAAGTGACCGGCCTAAGTACAAGACAGTGTCCAACAAAAACATTCACACTTTCCCACAAGGCTTTGCAGTCTATCCGCCAAGGTAAACGCAAAGCTTGTGATGGAAAACAGAATGAAAAAAAATAAACTTATGGATAAATGGTATTATACCCCCCACACACACATACACCCACCCACCCACACACATTCAAACACACAAACACACATGTAAAAAGGAGCAGAAGCATATGTGGAGGACAATCACTCAGTGTCTTGGTGGAGGGATGAAAAGATACATGCTTCAACACATTGTATCATTTATGTTAAACATACAACAAGAAAAAAAACTACATAAAAACACATTATCAAGTCAAGGACAAAGAGAGTCCAGCCAAAAATACAAAGACAAGAGACAGAAAGTAAAACAACCTAAACGAGGATGACACATGGTGTTAGTAATATGTTGCTGTCAAAGGGAGCAGGGTTCAAAGAAGGCCTTCAGTTATCAGCGTTACAGAGGAGGATATGTGAAAAGCCTGAAGAACAGCAGAAATAAATTCAGGTCTTGTGACACCAGTAAATGGGTCCAGGATTCTGGGCCTTGAAAATTATTTAGCAATACTGAAAGCTTCAACTTAAGCTGTGCATTAAGAGGATAGTGCAGAAAGGTTCAACGTGGACAAGAAATTGACTTGATAAAGTGTTTGTTAGAAAATAGCAGTTGCATCTACAGAGTTCTTAAGCTTAAGTAATTTTAACAAAAACCTCAGTTTTTCCTTTCTGGGGGCACAACTAGCAGTGATTGGAAGTGTAATTTCTCCCCTGACATACACTGTGAAGCAGATGCCCGTTTTGTTGCTTGTGTGTGAGTAGATCGTTTACTTCTTTATACCATAGACTGTATATAGAATGGACAGCATGGCTCCGCCTTTTACCATTGTACGATTTTAAAGCTAAAAAACCTCCGTCACGGGAGCTGCCATTGTGCAGCCAGAGTCTGCGCAGTAGAGACTTACGAGAAACTCTGGGAAAATCTGAGTGGAAACGGCTGTCATGTATCTTAATGTGTTTTATTATTCCCGAAAAAACTACACATGAAAGGCAGCTGTCAATCATTGTTAAATGAGACGTAAAACCCCGTTTTAAATGTCTAGTAACTAATAAAAAAGAAACATTTTAGAAAAAAGGGGACCTGAACACAATGCAGCCCAATAATATTTAAATATCACCACATCATACAGATGTGAAAAACATTTCTACGAGGTGTAATAATTTTTTAAAGTTTGACCACATCCCATCTGGAATGAATAGAGAGGCAGAATTTTTGACTTGTACTACAGCCAGCCAGCAGAGGGGGCAGTTTTTGTGGTGACCTCAGTTTGAGCCGAGCGAGATGACGTCCATTTTTTTTAACAGTCTATGCTTTATACCACTGCCCTATGGTATTTAAAATGCCTCCTAGGAACAATAAAGTGTTTTAAAGTCTTTGTGAGGACTTTCTAAGTGATCTTGAAAAAGTTTCAGTTGTATGTCTGATTGTAATCCACAGCTTGAAATGAGATACCCTGCACCCAAAATGGGCAATTCCTAAATACTATTTCTCATTGTCACAGTTAGGTTCGACTGGATTGATTTAATGTTGTAATGGTGGTGTAACTGGAGCTGAACTGTCAAAAAGAAAAAGAAAAAGAACAGAAGAGCAGAGGAAAGCTAAAAGGGAGAGTGACAGAGCATGGGGCTAAAACACAGGTAAGCTGTTTGTGATAATGTTTATTCCAACCCACAGGCAGCAGTTATACAGCAGTGATCTGATCAAACTTGCGAGTCTATCAATAAAATTAAGAGTTCTGCTCGTTGAGGTTGTAGTTGGTAGATGAGCACTGGTACCGGGATAACCAGGATTCACTGACGTTAGAAGTTACGGACATGTCTCGGAGCACCAAGGTGAGTTGTGTTAAATATAGTCGGTTACTAAACTATGGTACAAACTGAGTTTACAAAGTTTGCTTGTTCAAACAAAAGTGCTACATAACTATAAATAAAAAAAATTACCTCATCACTTTGTATTTTGTAAAATAATGTCTTAAACAAAGAAAAGTAGAGTTAAAAAGAAGATCTGCTCAGCAGTGGGTGTAAGTGCTCATTAGAAACAAGTTTTTATTCTGGAAAAACACTACCTTTCTCCAACGTTCCTCACAGAGCCTTTAAATTTGACATTTTAGTATTTTCAGTGCACAACATCCTTCACGCAAAAGTACCCTCAGCCTCAGCCAATTTTTGTTGCTATGCTCTCAGCGCTCTTAGATGAAAATTAACCATTAAGCACACCCCTGAGCCCATCAGACATAAGAAGGGGTGGAAGTTCTGATGTCATTTTTATCAACAACAACAGTGGAGATCCATATGGAGGAGGAAGAATCCAGAGTCAGTTTTCAAGGTAGAATTTTTACATCTAGAGCAAAATACAACTAGGATGAGAAGTGCTCTAAAATCAAGGATTGTAGGAGAGGCAAGTGCAAAAACGGTGTTATGGGGAACAGGGAAAAAGAGAAAACGCTTAACAAATCACAACTTACTGCTTTTAGAATAGACACAGCCTCCTTGCTGAGCCAGACAGGATAAAGGACATCATCATGGAGGATGGACTCAAACAGGTCATCTTCATTATCAGCTTCAAATGGTGGCTGGCCTGCCATCATCTCATACATCAACACTCCCAGAGCCCACCAGTCCACAGAGGGGCCGTACTCCAGCTCTTGAAGGATCTAATCATTGATAAGAGAAAGATTCTTGCTGATGGGTAGTTAAAGTCAGCAATAAAAGTCAACTATCACAGCTAAGCCTGAACAAAATTGGCAAGCTTATGTAGTTTTAGGACCTGGGCTCAACATTTCAGGATATCAAGCACTTCTCAGAAAGAGGTTATCACTTTCTTCATTTTATTTTAGTGTGATATTATTAAAACTCAAAACTTGGACATTGTTTTTTTCGCTAAATATGTGCATAATTTTTGGTAAACTGGGTTTGTGGGTGAGGCTGAGGTCACCTCAGGTGCGATGTAGTCTGGTGTCCCACAGAAGGTGGTGGTAGTGACCCCATTCAGGATTCCCTCCTTGCACATCCCAAAGTCTGCCAGCTTACAGTGACCCTCAGCATCCAGCAGTATGTTGTCCAACTTTAAGTCCCTGCAGAGAAGAGCTCAGGTAAGGAAAAACTTTGCATTTGAGAAGCATGGAAGAACAGACAATGTTCACTTGCAAAATATATATAAGTATTTATTCCTCACAGTATGACTTCAACCCAACAAAGACTTTTATTTGTGTAGTTTGATGATTTGTAAACAGAGCTAACTCTTGGAATTGATTTAATGCCCCTGAAAACACTTTCCACAGACCCACAAGTTCTTTTTTTCCAATATTTAAAGTAACCTGTCTCTTGAAGATGGAGGAAAAATAGACAGGAAAACGAAAGGAAAGGGAACAGACTGGGAAAATCAGAGCAAATTGAGGGTTGAGTGGGAGAAAGAGACGGAGGGTCGGGAGAGAGCGAGCAGTGAGAGATAAGAGCAGCAGTGTTGAGAGATGACAGGGCTGGTTGTGAATGCAGCCGCTCTTGGGCTTGATGGTTGATCGCTACAAAAATGTCAACATCTCCTGGATGTAGCCAATGCAACCATTCAGCCCGAGGTGTTTTCAAAAATACAGCCGCCCTGACAAGCCGGGGAGGAGACCGAGCATGTGTGTGCGTGTGTTTCTGAAGTCAAAAGCTTATGTAACTGTTCTGTTTTCATAAGCCCCCAAAATAAAAAAGGGTGGATAAACGTCCCAGTTAAAGAGCTCCTGTTGAAAAGTTTGTTCTTTTCTGTCCCATCATGCCTTGCTCTGACAAGATATTTATTACACTACAGAAAACTGTCAGAAAAATTCAAAAGAGCTGCAGTTGAAAAGATCCTTTTAAAATTTTCATAGTAAGTTTCCTTTACCTGACAGCTACTGTAAATAAAACTTAAAACATCAACAGTAAATCATGTAAGTCTGTTAATGTTTTTAATAGAATGGTTTTTTTCTTGTTGTTTTTAACAAATTAAGTCATAATCATCACTTTTAACATGCAGAGAACTGGCTCCAAACTGTTTGTAGTTGAGCCAGAAGGCTTCACTTTTAAACATGCATACTTTACTTTTCATATGACTTTATAATTACTGGACTGTGGGAGCATTTACTGTATTTGAACAAAAAAAAGTTATCAGACTTATACTTGGGGCTTGGCTAAACACAGCAGCTTTAAGGAGAGGTACGTGGATCTCGTGAGAAGTGACACCATGTGAGGAATGCTTTAGTGCTTTAAGCGGCAAGAAAAAATATCATGACATGCAAGGTGCAAAGGAGCCTGACAGTTGGCTTCAAATCAAGTTTTCACTTGATGGTTCAAGTCTGGGTCACAGTTTCATGACAAAAAAAGAAAAAACAGGTTTATTCTTTAATAAAGTCTGAGTTGAGGAGTTTAAAACTCTTAATGCTGACAAAAGGGTGAAAACTTAACCTTATAACTTTAAACCAACATTGATGGTACACATTTTTAACACTTTTCCCTGAAATCCTTTAATGACGTTCTTCTTTCCTGCTCAAGTGTTGATATTTGAGCAGCTGAAGAGTGTGCCTGGGTTGCAGCCTTTGCTCTGAATCTCCACTGATAAAAAATTAAACCTGCCTGTTCGCATATGTCACCTCCAGGTGCCCTCTGCACATTAAGTCTGAATTGTACGCCTGGAGCATGGCAGAAAAATAGCATATGAATGTAATGCATTTATGATTGGATTAAAAAGGACACAGATGTTGATCCTTGTATAACACATCACCTGGCTGCAGGGGAAATTCAATATTAAGTGTCTGCCGGTGCTCAGCTGCACTGATAAAATGATATTTATTTAGGTGGAGATGTCTTGTGTCTTTTTAGACAAGGAGAGTCAAAAGTAGCACAATTTTTATACGCAGCCCTTTTTGGCATGTAACACTTGTAAAAGTGTTGAAAAAAATAGAGTTGAAGAAAATAGAAGAATAGACAAACGATTATAGAAAATCTCAATAAGAAAATGTATGTTTGCCTCATTTCTGGTGGAAAGGATAAGAGGACAACTATGAGAGAAAAAACTGAGTATTTAACAAGCATCAACACCATTCGAGAATAATGAAGAGTGACATGCCTGGGATTTCACTAGCAACAGGAGCGTGATGTTTTCAAACAGGCAAACTTAATGCCTTTGCAACAGAGTATAAGAAAGCGGGGTTTGACAAATTACAGGAGTTAAAAGGGGAAACTCGGTTTTAAGTATTTAATTGTTCACTTTTCACTAACATTGAATAATGTTGGTTCAGTCAAGTTTTTCAAATAGATCAATCATTGCTTGTTTAAAAAGTTTGTCTTGCAGTAACAATAGCGTCACACAGTGTTTCCACAGTTAGGGAAATCACCTTTTAATGTTTTTTTAGTAAAGCTTTAATGTCACATGAGAAATTCTGTCAATAAACAGAAGCTCCTCTATTAGCTCTTTTTTGACCTCCTCTTTCTGTCTCTCACACTCACACACACACACACACACACACACACACACACACACACACACACACACACACACACACACACACACACACACACACACACACACTGCCTCTATCTTCCACATGCACATGAACATAAACACACACACACAAACACACACAGGGCAATCAGGCTCAATTGAGAGCATTTCCTGTGTTTCATGCTAATCTTGAGTGATTTTTCCATTACGTCCTCAGCAACAACCCCTGTGCTCTGTGACAGCTAACCCCCCCACACTCTCTCTCTTACACAAACACACATATGCACACACACACACACACACACACACACACACAAACAAACAAACAAACACTCACAAACTCCTCCCCATCACTCCATGTTCTAAGCACACATCTGGTCAAACACAAATACTATCAGTGACGCTGCTGCTACTGGAATATACATCTGTGATCAATCAAAGCATGAGAGGAACATAAGGGTGGGTTTGGATTATAGATGCTGGTAAACTGAAAATTAAAATCAAAAGCTAACAAGAGCTTGGTCAGGAAGTGGCTTCATGTCAGTGATGGAAATATTGAATATTAAAAATCTTCAATCACTGCTGTGCAGTGCTCCCCACTTCCACCCACTGAAGTCATGGCTAAGGATAGTCAGGAACTAAGGACCTTCTGATGAACTCTGTGTAGGGCCTGAAATTCTGAACATTTCAGATGACAGAGTACCCATAGTGTTTCATTTTACCCCACATCCACTTTGTGGTTTTCTACCCCAGTGATGAGCTTCTCCTCATCCATGGTTTTCACTGTTTGATAACCTCAAACCTGTTGACTACTGGCGTGTCTCTGCTCATTATGACGTTCTGTGTGTGTAGTCAAGCTAAATAATATCTGTTTTTTTGTTTTTTTGTTTTGGTTATTTTTTCAGGTTTTGTATGTCTTCACTGTGAGAGGACAGGACAGTGGACAGAGCAGGAAACAGGGTGAGAGCAGGGAGCAACAGCTGCCACAGGCCACATGAGGGCTACTGCCATATGAAGCGCGACCTAGAGCGCGAGGTCATTCGCGCTACAATTCAATCTAGTTTTGACCTGGTTTGTTTTATTTTGAAAGTCTCTGGCTCTTTTAAGGTAGTTTCCACACCCTACTTCCTGTCTTTCTTAATCTTCCCTACATTGAATTGACCTGTAACAGCTACGGCACCTGGCAAAAATAGGATGATTGCGTATTAACTGCAACCTGCCGGACCAGCCATGCACCTGGAACAGAATGGAATGGAACCAGTTTAAGTTGACACATTGACTCGAATGGAAATCTATCTGATACGGTGGTGGCGTGATGGAGTGGAGCCGGACTGGAGACTCATCTGGTGTATTTTAGCTGCAATGGTACACTTGCTTCATTTAAATTCCCTTGATTTAAACAATCATCTTCTTTGAGCCTGAAAGTGCAAACACACCTGTGTTATTTCACAGTGTCACAGTTCTTGTTAAGTGGTGACATTCAGCTAAACATATCAATGGTGCATAGTTGTTGAAACAGGAAAGGAGTCTTTGGGCATTCTTGTTTTATTAGACTGTGAAAATAAACTGATTGAAAAAGGTTCAATAATAATCAAAAGCAGTTTATGATAGATGCATTTACCTGAAATCCGCCAGTTATCATGGCCACTCTCCATTGTTTTAATTGTTTTTTTGCCTATATTGCTTTGTCTTTTATGTACGGCAGCGGTTTTTAAAGTGCTTTATAAATAAGGTTGAGGTGACTCTTTCAAAGGTAATACCAATCTATCTCTGCAATCACTTGTTAAATAGTTCTTCTTGCTTAAGGCCAGCATGTTGAGTTAAAAGGCTAACTTTAGCGTCGCTCATAATGGCACATCTATCCTCTGCTTCGGTGTCATTTCTATTACATGGCCTTCATTTCTGTCTTATTGCCTGGCCTACATCACTGGTCTGATTCCATAAGTGTCCCAGCACTTCAAAGACAACAATGGGCCAGAGGAACCATTAAGTTCTTTAAGAGAAATTCCTGGAACTAAAAGTTTGTAATACTTCTTGTCCAAGAAGCCCCTATTGTTTTTAATTTGACCAATGTATCTCATGACAGAAAAACAAAAAGGTATTACCTTTTTATTGTGGTAGTCATTGTGTTCACCTCAATTAGACTCCTCCCTGTCCAGGCTGTAAAACATTTGAACCACAATGTGCCTATAAAAATCAGTGTTTACCCAGACATGTGCCTGACCTCTGAGCTGTCTGAACCTGCTCTGACCACACTTCCACTTTCAAAAATTAACATCCACTTATTCTCACAGGCTTCAGTAAAGTTTTAAAGAATATGCATATTTTGAAAACAGTTCTTCAGTTGTGAAATGGGGAGTTGTATTGATATAAGTGTTGACAAGGGGCTGATGGGACAAAAGGCGTCAGAGGAGTGACAGGGGAGGAGGAGGAAGAGGAGGAGGGGAGAGATGTAAGGAGCAGGAGGTGGGATGAGGAGGAGGGAGAGGAAGTCAGGACATAATGTTCCCAAAACACTTGTTGTTCATCACTCTCTGGTCAACAAAGTGGGTCAAAGATGTGAGATAGAGAGTGAGAGAGGGGGAGAGAGAGAGAGAGAGAGAGGGAGAGAGGGAGAGAGAGAGAGAGAGAGAGACAGAGAGCAAGACAGCAAGCCAGGGTGAGAGTGGCAGGGAAGGGGAGACAAAGAGAGTGGATCAGGTAGCTCAGTCAACCAGCAATCATGCATTAATACACAATGTGTGTGTGTGTGTGTGTGTGTGTGTGTGTGTGTGTGTGTGTGTGTGTGTGTGTGTGTGTGTGTGTGTGTGTGTGTGTGTGTGTGTGTGTGTGTGTGTGCGTGTGGTGCTCCTGACAACCTTTGAAGGACTAATACTCGCTACAAAAAACATCAGGGCTGAGAAAACAGACATTCAAAGAGTAGATCATTTATCTCCATGTTTTTGAACATCAGTTTGAGTCAGCTTTGATGCAAATCTCTGCATGAAAATAATTTTTTAGAGGCCCTTTTTTAGGGACACAGTGATTTTTAAACCACTCAGTTATGTGTCAGCATCTATTATGAAACACAACAAACAATTAAAAACAATTCAATGTTTATGAAGTAATGAGATGCATCAATAAACCCATTCTATTCAGAACACATATCAAGAAAGATTATACCTCTTAGGTTTCAAAAAGTGCTGAAATCTCAGCACCAGTTCAACATGACAAAACTTTTAAGCTCCATACTGTTCCTCTGATACCGCTGTATTAGCTTCACATGAACTACAGCAAGAAAAAAAAAAACTTATTCTCACACTGGTTCTTAGAAAACTCTTATTTCAGCCTCTATCTTCAGTACTTGTTTTAGCTGCTGTCTCTTTAAGGCTCCCACTCCACAAACCCCCCTCCCTCTGATTGGACTGTTTCGTGAAGATTTCGTTAAGATTTCACAAAGATCTTGCAAAGATCTGGTGTCATGTTTAAATTCAACTTTAGAACATTTTAAGTAGTTTACAGACAGATTGGGGAATTCAACAACATATGAATATGTAATGGATCAAAACTTTGCACATATCTAATGTGGACATCCAGCATTGTTGAAGAAAAAGCATAATACCTACGCTTAAAGGTGATTTATATTTATTATTTTTAGAATGGAAAATATGAAGGGGAGCAAAAAAGAGTGTGCTCTTATCAACAGATCAAAATAAAAAACACTTTCATGTGTTCTGTCAATGAGAGGGAAGCCTCTAAAAGTGTATCTTGGTCCATCAATAAACAATGATTGATGAAGAGACTCGCTATAGGATAAAAGTTACTGCCGTGAAGTAAAAGTCTAAGTACAGGTTTAAATATTATGAGCATGCATATCATTGTGTTTAAAGTGTAAAATAAAAAAACCCAGCAAGATAATCAGACTTTAACAGAAAGCTTTGCACAATGTACAAAAACTAGAAAAAGTAAAAATCTGATTGTATGAATATTAAAAAGTTTGGATTGTGCAATTTTGTGCTAACAGTAAGCTTGTACTATCTATTCAGGCTTATTTGGATGAAAACAAACATTTCTCATGCCTGACATAATTTTTATGCAGACACTGAGGAACATTAACTCTTAGATAACAGTGGCCGAGCTCAGAAACAGATATGTCTCTGTGAGGTGAGTGTTTGGGTTTAGACTGACTGGGTGGAGTACCACCTCAAACTCATTATGTAGCCAAAACCAACATTAAAACTACACAAAAGCTTCAAGCTCCTAACTCAAATCTTGATGCCTTATTTGGATTAAATTGTGCCAACCCAAAGAAACACGTAGATGCATTTACAAAGTAGAATTTTTACGATTTTTACACGCCTTCATTAATAGAAGCATTGTAACACTAACTGTGTGAAACAATGAGTGGGGTCCTGCAGGCACCAGCAGGACTGGACTTTTGTTGCTCTGAGATCATGTAGCCAAAATAACTGAATCATTTTACATCCTCTGTTTATGAATGATGGAAGTCAGTTATGTAACGTTCTCTTGATTTTATCCTGCGTCAAGCTTCAGTTTTAAGCACCATCTCAGAAGTTTTTCCGTTCAAGTGTTCAAATTCATTTAGTTAATCAATTAACCTTTTATTTATTTACTGCTTCTGTTGTGTTTTTTTTAACCCAGATAAAAAGTTCTTATTAAGACAAATTTCAAATTGTCCTGAAACCTAAAGGAAATAGGCAAATATTAAAGTAAAACACTTTACCTAAAGACATCACAGAGAGTGACAGTCTTTGATTACTTTTGGCTAAGTAATAACTGTTTCCAGTTAGTTTAGGTCGACTAAGCAAATTTTATAAAGCGCAAAAGCCAATAAAAATAACCCCAACATACCTGGCAATAAAATGATCAGATAAAAATTGATGAAACTTGATCAAAGCTTCTTGGAGGGTAATGTGAGGCAATGAAGAATGAAATCATGGCCATGCAAGGTTGTATTTTGACAAACTGAGAGCTCAAATACACCAGATGTCCATCTGTGGTGTCTGGTCAGGCTCCACTTCGTTGTGTCTTGACTGTTTGTCAATTTACAACAACTGCGTGTTCAGTCCAGCGTGACTGACAGACAGCTGGAGTCCCAAGACCGAGGTGTTCTTGCGCTTCCTACTCCATGATGGGCCTCTCTTCATTCATGTTGGGCTGTAAAACCTCAAACCTGTTGAATCCTAGCCTGGCTACTCTCCTTATGTCCACTTGTTGTTGTAGCAAGCGGCAACCTCCGGTCCAGAAATGTGAGATAATCTGGTAGTGTTAAAATCTGCAGTTCGTCAAGTGTTCACTTGAGGCTGGCTCCTGAAGTACCAGAACTCACAAACACACCAAGCCAGAAAAAAAAGCTGTTTTCACAGCAGAATTGAACATATTTACAGTACAGTGTGGTACAAAAAATGTCTCCTGTCTGTGTGGCTAATTTTGCTATTGGCAGGTATTGTACAGGGGGTAAATTTTAACTAACACTTTAGTTCAGAAGATATTAAGATCACGAGTGAGCCAATCAGGGGCACAGCTCAGCTCATGTGACTGACAGGTGCCATATAACTGTTAGTGTGGAGACTCAAATCCCATTTCCAATATGGCCGCTCCAGCCGATGTGCCTCGAAACTCTGTTTCAGAAACAGACAGGTCACATCGCAGAGACCATGTCCTTTAAATGTACAGTCTGTGTTTAAGCAAAGTTAAATATATAAATATATAAATAAAAATAGGATGGTTGTGTATTAGCTGCAATCTGCTGGACCAGCCATAAAGGACAGCAAAAGAATGATCCAGTGTAAGTTGACACATTGACTTGAATGTAACTTCAGGCAAAAGTTATCAGTAAAAGGAAACTCACACAACAAAATGAGTATAAACACACACATACACACAGCCGCATTCCTTGCTCTCCTTATATGGGACACACAGTCAGTATCAACACACAGCCTGCATACATGCATGTTGCATGTCAAGAGAATCTAAACAACAAATTAGAGCTGAGATTCATGAAGGGAAAACACCGGAAAGAGAGGAAAACAATTTTCTTTTATCAGGTTATTTCTGGGAACAAAAATCCTAAATCTGCTCCAAATCTCCATCCATCACAATGGTGTTATGATTCAAACAGTGTGTAGGTTTTGTATGTGCTGTTGTGTGTTTGCTATTGGTTGACAATGATATTATGACTGAGGAGTCCAAGAACTTAGATAAAAGAACATAAGTAGGACGTTGAGCTGGTCATGAACTGGTGTCAATGAGTACAAGTTTCATAACCAAAAAAAAATCTATTCTTATGAGGATTTTTTTTTCATTTGGAGCAACAACTTAACACAAGACCATTCCATGAACTCCCACCGACAAACTTTGTGCTAAGTTTTCCTTTCCTCTGTCAGGAAGACAACTTAAATCATTGAATCCACAACATGGTTACACACCAACTTCTAAAAGCTCACCCAACCAAGTCGTCCCTGAAATAAAAAGAGATTTTCATTTGTGATGTTTTTAATTATTTTTCTTTGATTGCTTCCTTACATGTTTTGATGACATATGTGCTTTTATTTTGAAAGGATATAAAAGTTTCTTTTATGATTGTGGAAAAATTTTACAGACCTAGCAAGGGATGGCTATTGATAACTGGTTCCTGTAAAGAATGGATCAGAAATGGTTCAATTCATTGTTCGATCCATTGATTCCCTTGTGGATTCTTACATAATGCCCGAGTGGCCAGACGTAACATCGACTATTCCGTCCCAGCTATCTTAGCTTAGCAGATAGATAATGTTTCCCAAGAAAACTGACTCAAGATTTTCCGTCTGAAGTTTTACTTAAGAAGCTTTAAAACTGAACACAGAGATTCCTATTCAATACATTTAACATGTTATACATCTCCTAATATAGAAAACTTAGCACTAGCTTGATGCTAATGTATATAGGTAATTGCTTTGATATGCTAGCTGCTAGTGTTTATTAATATAACTTTGGTCTTAAAACAGAATTTCAACTATCATCACAGAAAAACATCACAAAAAATACTTATAGAAAAGCTGTGTACTGTAGTTGATGATGTATAAAACAACAGGAAGAGAAAACAGCAAAAAGTTCAGATAAATAAGCAAGAAAACCTCAAGAGTTATGCAATTATTGTTCAGTACTGGATAGTTTCTCTGCAGTCAACAGCAAGTGTTGCAAAGCATGGAACTGGTACAAGGTTTATACTTGGGTGTGTCTTTTAAATCAAGCTGCACGCCAAATTTACCAAGTTATGTTTGTCCTTTTCCATGGTGTCCCAAATACAAAGAGGTTTTTTCTCACTTTTAACTCATAACACATGTAAAAAATCATAACACATGTAGCTCTACAGTTCAGTTTTGTTTGCTTGGATGAATTTATGACAAAAGATCTCAGCAGCTAACTGATGCATCAAAACTTGTCAAGCAGTAAGACAAGTTTATCACCGAGATATGATCACAAATGAGTCAGTCAATACTTCTGTGAAGGCTTTGACACAAATTTCAGACTCGATCAACCAAGAAAGGTAGGTCTGTGTTTGTTTTCTGTGCTGGATTGAACAGGAACATTTTACATAAAGATGCTTTGAACATTTTATGATGTTTGAGGTAGCCTGTTTTTTTTTTTTATCTCGGATCTACGTCAAAAAAGCCACACATTTATTGGCCACATTATTTTATAGAATCAGATGATCAGATGAGTAAAAGCTCTGTGTAAATTCCTAGAAAGTTATTTCAAAGTAAAAATTCACAGTATTTCTGCTCATTATTTCTAGGTTTTACAATCAATGGTTGTTTCTCTTTTTCTTGGGAGCTGTGATTTCCCCTTTAATAGAGATGCATATCTTAGCTGGAGGCTCTGAAGTGAATAAGGAGAACTACCATGCTTCACAGTATAAACCATCAGAAAGAAGACAGAATTAATACTCACTGAGCAGTCTAAAGTTTGATGCTAGCTGTTAGCACAGTTACCTGTATATGACGCCATGTCTGTGGAGGAACATCAGTGCAGACGTGACCTCAGCGGCGTAAAAGCGAGATCGAGCCTCATCAAACTTCCTGGATCGCTGGATCTGAAACATCAGGTCACCTCCGTTAACGTACTCCATCACGAAGAACAGTCGGTCCTGGAGAAAAGAGAACATAACAGATTTAGTGCCTTTGCTTGTGAAGACATGTTACGCTGGGATTTGATATTAACAGTTTCTTCACAAGAACCACGGCCTAAATGAGACAAGGCTGAAATGTGGGAAAATATTTTTAAAATAAGACAAAATAAGTCATTGGTATAAAAGTGTTAGTTCAGACTTTGTCAAAAAGAAAACAGTAAGGTTTGCTCAAAGTTTTAAAACATCTTTTAGTTAGGGATGAGAACTTTTCAGCTCAACCCTGTCAGCAGATAAAAACAGAACTGCATCCTTATTTCATTAACACTGACTGTCTGCCCTTTCAGAGTCCCCTTCCCCTGAAACACACACACACACACACACAAAAGAAACACACACACACGCACAGATGCGCACTTTAAATTAAGGACTACACCACGCCTTCTCAGCTCAATTCTCTTGATACTGAAAATGGGCTCTGAGAGAAAATGGCCTCCTTCCTGAATTCCAGCTTGCTTTCTTCATATAGGAAATAAGAGGAAAGGAGTGACTCTCTCTCTCTCTCTCTCTCTCTCCCCCTGTGTGTGTGTGTGTGTGTGTGTGTGTGTGTGTGTGTGTGTGTGTGTGTGTGTGTGTGTGTGTGTGTGTGTGTGTGTGTGTTTGTGTGGGTAGGTGGGTGGGTTGGGGGGGCTGTGATATAAACAGCCCTGTATATAAGAAACCCGGAGCAATCCCTCTGAGCCATTGTGTAAGCCCAAAGGGTTCAAACACTTAGCAGTTCAAGTGACACACACATACGCTGGGACTATATATATATATAAATCCATGTGTACATGAGCCTCTTTGCATCTACATCACATTAAAGGGAGCCCCCTAGTGGTCAGGAATACAGCCAGGTTTACAGATCAGTAAAAAATTAAGTACTTTTGTCCATGGTATGATTTCGATAGTGTAGTATGTCTTTGTGTAGACTCTTGAAGGTAGAGATAAATCTCATCAGTAGTGTCAAGACTAACTGGCTGTATGGTAGAAATCAAGATTTCCACATCATTTATAGGTATCTTAGCTTTTAATCAAGTGGAACCAGGTATTAAACACAGCCTCAGTTTCAACTCCTACAGTTTTCCATAGATTGAACTTACAGCCGGCAGCAACAGCAGCAGCAGCAGACTTGAATCAGTTATGCTTCCACCAAAACTACGGTTGAGGCTCCATTCTGGTGTGATATTTGATGCCTGTCATTCTGCCATGTCTGTAAAGTTTTCATCATTTTGCACATTCTTGTTTCACGTTTTTGGTTTCATGTTTTTTTTTTGAAGTGTCTAACTCTTGTCTCTGTCTTCTAGATTTGTTCCTGTCTGCCCTGCCCCCATCTGTCACACCTGATTCCTAACTGTCCTCCTCAGCTGTGTGTCATTACCCCTCAATACCTCTTGCATTGAACCTCATGGGTCTCTCTATCTCGTCACCAGTTCATCGTACTTCACTGTCTTCGTTCCAGCCTTGATACCTTCGCCTTTCTTGGATTGATCAACTGTCTGACGACCATGTTTGTGTACCAAACCCTGCTTGTTTTAGTAAACTCTTCCTGCCTTTTGAATCTGAGTCTGACTTTGCATTTGTGTCCTATCTGGGTCATAGTTCATGAAACATTCTTCCATTTGGAAAGAATCGAGAATTAGAAGAAGCAAGGAAGACTACTACACTGCAGCTTTGATGTTAATCATTGGCCACTACATGGTTGGTAGCAGCAATGCTTGCTAGTCAAGTTTGAATTAACTGTTGAGATAGCCATCCAGACCGAAGTCGCCTTCAGCACCACAAGGTCACCTTTTATTGCTCTCCATAACTTTAATATATGTGAATGATTTTTAAAGAAGAATTAAGTACGGATAAAACTTGTCTTTATTTGAAGAATCACATATAAAAAGATCCCCAAGAGCAATATTGTTTGATACTCAAACATCATGTGAAGTAGCTTTTGAAGCAGCTGCGTCTCATGTTTTCCCCTTGACATATTTCTACTCTCCATAGTCCCCCATTTAAAGCGTACAAATAAAGAAATTAACTACATAAACTAAAACCTTGGCTTTTACAAGCTTTTTCAAGAAAAAAGCTTTTTTAAAGTTTTGGATTAGTTTTAGTTCCAAACTCCTAAACTAGCTTCTTGGTCAAAGTACAATTTGAAACTGAAAACACTGTCTCCAACTGATTCTGATAAGAATAATGTGAATTGAGCAACTTTCAGCTCCTCACCTCATCAGCTAGAAACCTTTTGAGGATGATCTCACTACATCACATTCAATATTTTTAAAGCTGACCTCAGGCCTTCTTTTTCCCTCCAGTACAACTTTAATAGGGCCTCAGGATCTGGATCGGGTCTTACATAAGTGGCCCATGGTCCACCTCAGGCAGTATTCTCTCTATGCTCCCTCTAAAAGAGACTTTAAACAGGATGTAGAAATAGTTTGTTTAAATGTACCCAGAGTCCCGGCTGGTCCCACCCAATCAAACATGAATAAACATTTCCTGAGTGTAATTACAAATGTACAGATACTGGTTTCCCACTGAGCGCGCGCACACACACACACACACACACACACACACACACACACACACACACACACACACACGCTCCATACATACCACCCAGATGGTTCCCAACCCAACTTTACAAAAATGTCTTGATGATTATCTTTATATATATATATATATATATATATATATATATATATATATATATATATAAGTGTGTGTGTGTGTGTGTGTGTGTGTGTGTGTGTGTGTGTGTGTGTGTGTGTGTGTGTGAGTGAATATGTATGTATGTGTGTGTGAGTGTTTGATCAAACTTGCCCTCTACATGCCACCCTGTCGTATTGTGTGTGGAACGAGTCACAGCTTGCATCTTATGTAATCCTGAAACCATTCACTCCTACTTTCTCTTTACTGTCTGACAAATGATTTGAGTTCTTGGTTACATTTTTTTGAAACAATTGGAAAGACCATATATCATACGTTTAAATTGAAAAAAAAAAAAAAAACATTTCATACAAAAAGCTATACTGATTCAATATTCGATGCCAGCAATACAATTATAAATGTCAGGACATGGACTCATTTTTAACTCTGTTACACCACTGTAAATGTTTGGAAACTGAGCAAAGCGGTTTTTGGAGTTTTGAAAGTGAAACACTATCCCATTTGAGACTACTATATGATTTTAGCTGCTCCACAAGCTTGTATTTTAGCCTTTAGCCTGTGCTTGATCACTATCCTGTTTAGCTTTCTTCTTCCCTTCTGTCCTTTTCTGTCTGACAGTTCAGCTCCAGTCTCCATCATCACTGCAAAATTAATCTCAGAAATTGTTCACAACAGAGAAAAACAAAGATCTCTCTTCTCACTACTAAGGTTCATAAGCGGGCGTGGTGTTGTCATAGAGACTTCAAAGAGCCATAAATCAGTTCAGTCTTATCTGACCTGATCGGGAAGCTAAGAAAAAGCATTAAGAAATAACCTATACTGGTGCTGATAATCTGATTTTAAATTGTGGATTAGGATCAGGCATAGAAGTAAGAAGTCAAGATCACTTAAAAGTCCTCACACTACCTTAAAGAAACACTGTATTACCAGTGCTTAATTTATAATCACACTTGTTTTCCCTTTGAATACTGTCCAGATGTGTAAATGCCCCAGAGAGGAAGACTATGTGGACTGTGTCTTAAAGAGAAGTGAGGTTTTTCTTCCTTTTTGCACTGATGATGGCAACAGGAAATGATTGTAATTGGGGGAGAGAGAGCATTGTGTAAGTGGCTCTGGAACCATATCAAGAATGTTTATCCTTATAAAACTCCTACTACTGTCCAAGAATAGAGAAACTTTAAACTGTGGAACTGAACAAATCGTACTGTAAATGTTCTGTCAGACATTAATACAAAGTAAAAACACTACACCCTCATACAGTCCTTTGACATGACTAATGAGCTTTGGCTGAGTGCTAGTAAAAAGTTAAAAAAATATCAAGCAAGAGAATTTATTTAAGTGCCTTAAATAACTTTTAAGGAACATTATCAGTATTGATTTTGGGGGCATATTTTATATAAGTAATCTTTTTATGATCCAATCTATAATATGCTATTTATTCAACATTGTTGTGAGAATGATGGTCACTTTGTTGGCCTTAAAGAGGAAAAAGATTGACAACCCCAACCCCAATTCCAGCGAAATTGGGAAGTTGTGTAGAATGTAAATAAAAACAGAATGCAACAGTTTAACTTAAATTCTCAATAAGTGTTTGTGAACTGAGGACACTAATTGTTGAAGCTTTGGAGGTGGAATTCTTTCCCATTCTTGCTTGATGTACAACTTTAGTTGCTCGACATTATGAAGTTGCACTTCATAATGTGCCACACATTTCAGGGAGACAGGTCTGGACTGCAGGCAGGCCAGTCTAGTACCTGCACTCTTTTACTACGAAGCCAGGCTGTTGTAACACGTGCAGAATGTGTCTTGTCATTGTCTTGCTGAAATAAGCAGGGACGTCCCTGAAAAAGACGTGGCTTGGATGGCAGCATATGTTGCTCCAAAACCTGTATGTACCTTTCAGCATTAATGGAGCCTTCACAGGTGGTCAGGTTAGCCATGCCATGGGCACTAACACACCCCCATACCATCACAGATGCTGGCTTTTCAACTTTGCACTGATTACAATCCAGATCCTTTTCCTCTAAAGCCTCAAGGACATGATGTCCATGATTTCCAAAAGCAACTTGAAATGTGGACTCATCAGACCACTGTACACTTTTTCACTTTGTGTCAGTCCATCTCAGATGAGCTCGGGTCCAGAGAAGCCGGCAGTGTTTCTGGGTGTTGTTGATAAATGTATTTTTCTTTGCATGGCAGATTATTAACTTGCACCTGTAGATGTTGTGATAAACTGTGTTAACTGACAATGGTTTTCTGAAGTGTTCCTGAGCCCATGTGGTAATACCCTTTACACAATGATGTTGGTTTTTAATGCAGTGTTGCCTGAGGGGTCAAAGGTCACGGGCATTAAATGCTGGTTTTTGGTCTTGCTGCTTACGTGCAGAGATTTCTCCAGATTTTCAGAATCTTATGATGATATTATGGACTGTAGACGATGAAATCCATAAATTCTTTGCAATTGTATGTTGAGAATCATTGTTCTTTAACTGTTGGACTATTTGTTCACACAGTTATTCACAAAGTGACTGATCCTTCAGTGATGCTTCTTTTATACCCAATCATGACACTGATTTTCAAATAGAACAATAAAGTTTATCAGTTTGAACAATAAATAGCTTGTCTTTGTAATGTATTAATTGATTATAGGTTAAAGAGGATTTGCAAATCATTGTATTCTGTTTTTATTTATGTTTTACAAGACGTCCCAACTTCATTGGAATTGGGGTTGTATGGAGAATTCACAATAACGTCCTCAATGGTGTTACCTAAAAGTGAGAACAGTTTTTGTGTTCTTCCAGGGGACATACAGTAAAGTACAGTCCACAGTAAACATATGCTGACTTGCATGTGACAGGTGTTTATACATTTAGATATAACTTACAGAGAATCTGCTTATCTGCAATCATTTTGGGGTATAGTTAAGGTAAAGCATTTCTCTGCCATGGTTCACAGCAATGGAATGCATAAAGTCAATATGGGTCCATTAGAGTATAGAATTACAAAGATATGTGTGTGCCTGAACTTGATTTTTAGAACTGCCAACATGCAGAAAATCCAGAGGCTGGAGTTCTGAGACGAATAACACTCCACTTTCAACACTGACACATTGTTGGCTAAACAACATGCACTGACCTACACACACACACACACACACACACACACACACACACACACACACACACACACACACACACACACACACACACACACACACACACACACACATACTGAGTGCTTGTGTGCGCAGTGTGAGTCCTTTGTTTTTCTACGGTTAATTTGCTCTCACTGTCATTCTTCACGATGGCTGACAGGACTTAAATGTTACTGAGGGCTGCTTTATGGTTGAAACAGGACTTCTATGAGTCATTTGTCTTGATTAGTTTTCATGAGAAAAAGACTGAAAAAATCAAGACCTTATAAAGACATCACTAAGTGCAGAGTGCAGATTGTGTTGTTTGAAATAATAGAAGGAAGTTCAATGAATTTTTGGGGGGTTTTTTTGTGTTTCTTCTAAGCAGACGTATTATACTGGGATTTATGGGGTCTTTTAGCAACAGAAGAAATTCTTTACAAAATTGCTTTTGTGACAGCCCTAATCTGTACTCTCCTCTCAGTCATTTTTAGATGAGTATAGGTTTTCAGGTAAATTCCAATTTCAACATCTAGACAGCAATGTTTCACCAGTAAAAATGTGTAACTCATTTTATTAAAACTCACTGATTTGACCTTGATCTTTGCACAGCATGTGCTGAAGTGATTTGTGCACACCTTGTTTCCTCTTACAAATATATGCCAACCAACTTGAATTACTCATTTGATTATTATTTTTATTATTGCAAATAAAGCTGATAGAAGACCAATGAAAAGTGTATGACAAAATTGCCCAATCAAAAACACATGCTATCAAATGTGTATCATTCCATAGCAGATAACTGCACATGACAAATTAACTTTAATTTGTTAAATCCACAATGTAGTCTATTTTTGAGGCAATGTAAAACCTTAAGTTTATGTTATGTTCCATCCAATTTTGCAGTCAAATTTCTCTTATATTTTTAGGAAATTGACAGGTGTGCATTGTTGGTTTTCTATAGTGCATGAGATTTATTTGCTACTTAAAAAAACATGGTGTCATTGAACATTATCCCCTCATACATGAGTTTTGGCAGCAGAAGGACACTCCACTGAGCATCATTCTCTGTCTCTGTCCATCTTCCCTTGTCCATCCCCCTTTCTTTAGAAAAGAAGAACAAAGGTTTGCTGATGTGCCTGCTTTCTTTCTATTCATGTCTGCCTCCTCTGATCTTTACGAATTACTGCTCATTAAAAAACACTTATGCCGTAATCTGTCGTGTTACCTCCTTTACTGCAGTCTGAAACCAGCTATCCCTGTTTCCCTAAATCCTCCTGCATCCCTGTATCTCTCTTCTTACTTCCTTCTTCATTCTGCCCTGCTTCTACTTCCAAACTCCTTCTCTGTGTGCGGTGCAGAGCGAGGCCCAGCCATACTCTTGTATAATGTTATTTACATTTCAGGGTTGTAATTAGGCTGATAGGGGAACGGCTAAGATCTCACAGTCGATTAAAAGAAAAGAGAGAGGAAGGGAGGGAGGACAGAGAAGAACAAGGAAGGGGGGGCTGTGTAGGCTGGACAAAAACATGAAAACCTGTTTCTCATATGATGATCTTACAGAACTTTTTCTATATTTTTTTGCTTTTCCTTGAAAAGTTAAAAACAAAACATAACAAAACCAATCCAATCAATATGATGCTTGGAAAAAGAGATAAGTGAGTCAAATTTTCTTTGATAGTGTTTGTTGTTATTTCTTTGACAAGATATGACTACAGCAGCATGGTAGGTGCTGGGTGCATCTGTGATCAACAGTAACTGTAACATTTCTCAGGTTTCTTATTCTGGAGAAAAAAACAGAGATTGAACAATGGCAGTCACCAGGGACCTCATTTATAAGAGAGTACATATGTGTGGCAAAAACGCATGTGTGGCAAAAACCTGGAAATGGCATGCGAACAAAATGACTCAGGTTGAAAAAACCGTGTGCTGTAAAAAATTAAGAAGGTTGAGTTTCAGTTTTCTGATATCTTATATATGACATGACTTGGAGGTAAACCCATTTTTATAAGTTATTTTGGTGGTTTTTATGCCTTTAATCAGAGAGGAGAGGACAGTGGACAGAGCAGGAGCACCTAGTGGTGAGAGTTGGGAGGTACATGAGGGGAAGAGGCTACAGGCAGGATTCAAAACCAGGCCATCTGCTTGAGGGCTAACTTCATGGGGGCACAGCCTAAACCACTTGCCATATCTGTGCCCCATAGACCCATTTATTTATTTATTTTTACTGAAGAACAGGATGAGTTATTATTTTGTAAAGTAAAGGTGCTGTTTTAGGTCTGCAGTCCAGGTCTTAATCATCAGCCTCAATCCAGAGGAGTTTGCTCCTCGCTCGCTAACAAAGCCTCTTGTGAAATACGCTACATTTTAGATCTGACAAGCTCCACAAATGTAAAGTACAGTATTAAATGTTGTCACTAACTTTAATTATAAAAAAAAAAGTGTAAAAAGTTGAATATAACACAGCGTTGACCTCACAGGGGACCTACCGCAGCTAACTGCAGGCTCACACTGTACTGTCATGGTCAAATGAGCTAATTCATCAGCTCATTGGGTCGATGTGGATCGGCTGGCGACAGGCCGAGTGGAACCAGAGTTACGTAAGAGCAACGCCACAGCCGAGCTCTTAGTGGGTCTGTGTATGCATGTTTGTTTAATGTTATCACAATGAGTCCAGAGGAATAAGTGTGTGTTCTGAAGGGAGTTGAGTGGGAGGGGTGGGGGTGGGTGACGAGGGCGGGGTCACACAGCATATGAAATACACATTACATCCCTGATAAGGATCAAAGTTGTTATATAAGAGCCACAATCCCTTTGTTTTGACCAAGAACACACTCACAATCACCCCTGTCTGCCAGTGTGTGTGTGTGTATGTGTGTGTGTGTGTGTGTGTGTGTGTGAGAGAGAGAGTCTATCTAAATGTCAGACGTTCAGACGAAAAGAGAAAAACAAGAATGAACGACAGGAAAGTCAGGAAGGAAAGATGTCATGTGACAAGCCAGTCTCACTGTCTGTTATCCTGAGTCTCTGCAGATGTTTGTGTTTGCTTTGCAGGAAAAATAACAGGAATAAATAAGAAGAACAGGCGACGCCATCAGCAGACTCAAGTTTCAGGAACACTGACAAAATAAACAGCAGTTACAGCTTTATAAAAATGTCACGCACTCAACTACTCGCAGACTAATCTTGACCTAAAGTTCTCATATGTGACTGATATTTACTTAAAGTTCTCTGGTGTTATCTTATCTTAACTTAAATGTCTGTCACTGTGCATTACTAAGGTAGTCTAGAGAAAAAAAAACATAAATACAAAGAGTGCCAGCACACAGAGCTCATTTCAAGTATCCAAGAGTAGCTTGACACACATTTTAGGTGTTTTCCATAGATAGTCGCCTACGCGTCATTGTCAGGCAGAGCGTCTTGTGGAGAAAAAAAGAAATCCTGAATTTTGTCCTGTCTGCAAAAATGCAAATGCATAGATTTTAAACTCATATCCTTTACACTTTTTTAAAGGTCTAAATCCCTCCATTTTTTACTTACAAATCTGTTTATGTGTGTACTTCTCTTTTAATTTAGTTCGAGTCTATGATTTCACTGTACCTCAAACTTTTGATGCACACGATTCTCGATTTGTTCTTTTATATCTTAAAGTCCTGGTCAGTTTACTAAATATAATGTTCTACTTTCTAAATAATGTGAAACTCATTAATGCAGCAGAAATGGCATATAACAACATTCATTTATTTATCTTCTATTGTTTATCCTGTTCAGGGTCACAGGTGAATGGAGCCTATCCCAGCTGTCTTAGGGCCAGCAGCAAGGCTGACACACAGAGACAGACAACCTTTCAAGCACACACTCACACACTCAGGCAATTTAAACTCACCAGTTGACCTGATCGGCATGTTTTTGGACTGTGGGTGGAAGCTGGAGTACCCGGACAGAACCGACGCATGCACAAGGAGAACATGCAAACTCCACACGGAAAGGCTATTGGGCGAACTGGGATTCAAACTTCTTGTTTTAAGGCTGCAGTGATAACCATTACGCCACCGTGCAGCCCTGTATAATAACATGTTTTATTGAAATCTCTACGTCTGCATGAAGAAGTTTGACTTGTTCCTAATCAGAATGAAGGTGACATGACAAAATGCTAGAAGAAGAAGGGAAGTTATTAGTGAAAATGCTGACCGTGCAAAGCAAAGAAAAGAGGTATGTTTTCATATAAATCATAAGATGGAAGGAGTTAATTTTATCTTTATGTATTATAAAACATAAATAATATTATTTAGTTGTTTCCGTCACATCTCTTAGTGAGTTAAGGTGAGCTTTGGTAAGCTATGCTGCATTACACCTCACATAGCTGTGGCCTTGAAGGGACTAACCCAAACCCTCTGACACACTACAGTATTGCATCAAATATTCATACGATTAAACACTCAGTTTGTGTCTCAAGTACATTTCTTTAAGTTCTATACCGCTCATGTTTTGTTAATAAAAGTGAGCACCTGTGCAGTATTCTCAGCGCCGTCAGGCTCGAGCTGCTGTGAAAGAACCTGTTACTTTAACACAACATGTGACCTGTTCCTTCAGCAGGTTGTTTAACTGGATAAAGATCAGGCACACACACACACTTTGTGCATCAACAGTAAATGTACAGATTCTATACGTTTCCCGACAGGAACACTTACGCAACACACGGTAGACAAAACACACAGCAGCCCTGAAGAGGTCTTGAGTGTTTGCTGTATCCCACCCACGGGTGCCCTTTGTGTGGCCGTCTGTCATCATTTACTTACTGTATGGACAGAAAAATTAACTGCAAAGTGAAATGATGAGAGAGGAGCAGACAGGGTGTGTGAGGGAGCACAGACCCTGAAGCTCTTTTTGTCTGACATCAGACGTTTTATTAATGAGTTCAGTGAGTAAGTTTTTAAGACGCTTTATGCAAATAAGCTACAGCCCCTGCTCTGAACACTGAACTGAGTCAGTTTGTTTCAAAACTGAATAAAACAGAGCAGTGTTCAAACAAATATCGAGGCTAGGCTAAAACTACGGGTGTGTTGCTGTATTTAGCTCCTGGAAATTCATGTTTCAAGTGTTTATAAAAATAATCTTAAACTTTAAACATTCAGGATCCTGTGTATTTTCCTTTACATTTTCCTAGAAACAATTTTCCAAAGTTCTTTTTTAATCCCAAATAAATGTTCATGAATACACACTTTAACGCTACAGATATAGTATTCGGCAAATTCTGATGCATAATATAATCCATTTGCAAATAAAACACAAAGTAGCAACAGAGAAGAATTAAAAAGACTAGACACTATTTTTTTTTTTTGTAATTTTCCATTCTTATCAAATTCTGTGTGTTTTTGAAGCTGGACTGAAAACATTTCAACAATGTTTGGGAACTCTGTGTGGTGAGTCTGTGCCTGTAGTTGGGGCGGATCAACTTATCTTTATCTGTAATTAAATAATACAAAAGAATGAAATAAAAATAAATAAAACAAAATGAAATGAATAAAATAAATTTCAATAGAATGAAATAAAAAATGATGTTAAAATTGTAGTAATTAAAGGAAAAGTTCAATAATGGTAGTTTACTCCACTAACACCAAGGTCAGGTTCAGATTTAATTCACAATCTGACATCTTCACTTACTATTTCTCTCTGAAATAGACTGAGATAATCCTTTTATTTTCTTTAGTTCATAGGTATTTAGCTCTTGCCATCTTCTGAAGCCTTGAAGCAACAAAAAATGTATATTTCTACTACAATATTTACAAAAATTAGACCCTAACACAACAAAAACAGGGGGGGGTAGTGTCCAAAGATATCAAAGTAATAATGTTAGGGAGATGATGAAAAACAATTGCTTTGAAATCTTTGTCATTTTCCTTTAATCATCAGTTTTTGTTGGTATCCAACCACAAGATTTGTAATCATGACTTGAAATCAAGTTAGAAGTAAAAATTGATGTTAAAATTGAAGAAAAATCTGTTAATTCTTTATCTTACAATGCTGAATTTCTGTCCTCAAAAATGTTTGTTTGTTTGTTTGTTTATGAAAAATTCCCCTCCTCTCTCCTCTGTGTGTCCTGGATCATTTCTGCACAACCATGAGAGACCACAAACTGAGTGTAGTTAAATGCTGCCCTCTAGAGGTACTTTATATTTGTTGATGTCAGTTTTTCTGTGTGTGTGTGTGTATGTGTGTGTGTGTGTGTGTGTGTGTGTGTGTGTGTGTGTGTTTTCCTACCTTAGTCTGGAAGCAGCAGAACAGCTGTGTGAGGTACGGGTGTTTCCTGGCCAGGGCGAGGATTCGTTTCTCCGTCAGGGTGCAGTCCACATCGTCGTCCTGCAGGATCACGTCTTTCTTCAACACCTTCACGGCGTAAACCTCGTCACTGCCTTTTAACTCTGCCAGCATCACCTGTTCACAGGACACAAAGCAGTCAGGGAAAACGTTTAGTTATTATCTTAAGTTTTCCTGTTTTTAGTTTCTTCTCAATCTCTTTCTCCCCTTGGACAGTTTTGTTCCTGACTTCTGATTAAGGCCTATTGGCTGTGCATTACTTATTTATGGAATAAGAAAGGATAGGAGAGAGAGATGAAAGCATGAACTGGTGCTGAACAGGGCAGATAAGTTTAGGTTAATAAATGTCAAAAGTCAAACGCTCACCTTTCCAAAGCTTCCTTTTCCCAGAACTTTGATGAACACAAAGTCCTGCAGTTTCATCCTCTTGACCTCAGGGGTGATGTGACCTTTGACCTCTCCATTCTGCCGGCCTCCCTCGCCCTCCACTCTGACACTTCCTCCGTCCCCTTGACTGTTCCCTGTCACTGTAGCAACAGATGGGGCAGAGGAGAGGGGATGTGTTTTCTTCTCCTCCCCACGGTGGTCGAACGACAAAGCCTTCCTGATGTTCTCCAGCTCCTTCGCATCTGGACAAAAAAAATCAAAGAATAAGATGAGATCTGATGCTTTTATTCACATGCAGGTTTTAAGTTGATGTGACAGAACTTTTGCTACCCTGGTCACACGGGGAGGTTGGGGCTGACTTGCAGCGGTCGTCCTCTGTCTTCGGCGTCCCTGATAACGGCTGCTGAGGGTCCTGACCTTGAGAAAGCTTTTCAAATACATAAATACATCTGTAAACATCTTTATCACAGATATACAAGTAAAAAGTTTATCATCATAGGCTGTATTATTAAAGATACAGAAAAATCCACTTTTAATCTTAATCTTTCCAAAAAAACAGAAAACAAATTGACCTCAAAATATTCTAATGGGAGACACAGAGTTTACGCTTATTTAAGCTTGGAGACATATTCTTCTTGATCTTATCTTATCTTTCCTGGCATTTGTAATGTTAGTTGGAGCTTCCAAAAGCTTTTTCATCTGCTTTCACCAGCTGCATATTAAAAACAGAATAAACCCTCAGATACAGCTGGCTGACCTTTGTCTGACTCACCTTTTTCCGCCTCTGGGCACTATTGCAGATTTTGTCTGGTGTGACACCGAGGTCAGAGAGGACCTTAGCGATCCCCCTGGCATCCACGCCACAGTTTGGAGCCACGTTACTCTCACAGCGTCTGTGTACATTCACTTTACACACTGAGACACAAACAGACGGAGAGTTTTCATTCAATGACAATTTGTACAAACATCTGAATCAGTAATTAATTTGATGGAAACGAACGTTTGTCTTCCTTGTAAGATTGTGTTGTCTGCATCGTGAAAGAAAGTGTTACATGGACACCACTGCTTTTGTCTTTACCTTTACACTGGAGTCCCTGTCGCAGCAGACCCCACAGCAGAGAGCCGCAGTGGTCACAGAAGGTGAGAACTTTAAAGTTGTGGATGCTGAATTTGTGCGGCACATTGACACTGAACCTCTGAGAGCCGACTTGCTGGAAGAGGGATAAAAATGAAATTTAGACAAACCTACATAAGGCAGGAAGTCGAATGCAGCAGACACAATTTGGGGATCTGTGACTTCTATCAGGGTCTGGATATTTAAAGTAGTTCATTCGTTCATCTGCTTGTCCTGTTCAGCATCGCGGGTGACTGGAGCCTATCCCAGCTGTCTGAGGGCGAGAGGCGGGGTACACCCAGGACTGGTCACCAGCCAATCACAGGGCTGATACATTTCATGCTCACGCTCACACCTACGAGCAATTAAGAATCACAAATTAACCTGATGAGAATGTTTTTGGACTGTGGGAGGAAGCTGGGAGGAAGCCCACCAGGTGAATTGGGATTCAAACTGGTGACCTTCTTGCTGTGACGCTGCAGCACTAACTGCTGCACCACTGTGCAGCCCCATTTAAAGTAGTTTTCCCCTTTTATCGCATAAAGTACTGAATACTACCAACAGTTGTATTCGCTGTAAAGTATTGCATGAGGTCTTTTTTAACCAGAGATCCCAGCATTCCATGAAATAAAAACAGTCTTTATTTGTAGATCAGTACCTCCCCGATTGTGTCCTCCTGCTTCTTCATCCCTGCACACTTTGTGATGATCAGCTCATGGCAGCGCTTATGGACCACACAAGTGCACACTGCAAAAGAAACACACACACACACACACACACACACACACACACACACACACACACACACACACACACACACACACACACACACACACACACACACACACACGTAAAAGACATTTCTACATCAGGCAACATTAGCCTGCAGGACCATAAAGTCATCCTACCTTGACACTGGTAGCCTTGCTTTCCTAAGACGCCCCTAAAGGTCAGGAAGAGAGAGAAAATGTTTCAGAAAATACGCTTAACTCAGCATTAACCAAATTTTTGTGTGCTGTTAGCCATAATCAATATTTTTTTGTTGGTTGCAAGGGCCTTTGATAGCTTTTTTCCAAAAGGATGTTGTGAGTTATCGTTGCAGATAATGAAAAAAACCCAAAACAAAACAAAACAAAACAAATGTGCTCCATTCATTATTCAAGTGTTGATAAATCTTTGTGATGGTTTCTGTCTTCTTTGCTAACATGTTTTATACAATCGTACAACAAACATTTGACTGTAAAATCCGGTGCCAGTTACTCATGGACCATTTTGTAGTGGTTTCAACAAACACTTTGCTCCCCTGTAAGTGTTGTACTGTTGTTGATTCACCTCAGATACACTGAACTCTGTTAGATCCTAACAAGCAGTATTGTTCTGATAACACATTTTTCAGGTTGTTCTTTTTTTAAGTGAGCAGCAGAGCTACAGCCTTGCTGTTTCCATGCAAGTGAAGCTAACTTCCATGCTAACTTGATTTACTGTGATGGAAGCAAAAACAGCTGGCTCTGTTTATTCTGCCACACTTTACAACAACCAATGTTTGTTGACATGAAAAAAAGACCAACAGATCAGTAAGAGAAATCTTGGGAATGTGACCATACATAAACTGCAAATCTTGCAACTTTAAAATCCATTTACATGCTTTTCAAACCAGGCCTGGCTTCCTTTCATGGGTATTGCAGTTTGACGTGTGTATTTTCATGAATTATCTGGATGTACAGGGCTCGAGACTGTGACCAAAAAGGTCACATATGCAACCTTTTTTCAGCATGTCCAAGTCAGAATTTCATCCAGCAAAAGATGCCAGATCAGATGGTGCTGATGATGAAGAGGACAGGGAGACACCGGACGAGCAGAATTATGATCTTTTTTTTCCAGATGTTTCAAATCTAAACTGTATTGTTTGAATGGATCCATATAAACATAAAGGCTATATGTGCGCACATTAAAGGAACATCATAAGAGTGTGGAATTATACTCAAGAAATGTGACACTGCTCTGCTCATTTTAAAAAACAAACACTGGAGTCTCAACTTCTTTCTGGCTCTACTGTGGCTCGCTTGAGAGCAACGGCAAAGAGGCGACAGAGCGGAGTAAAAGGAGAGGGAAAAGGGTGAGAGAAAGGTATCTAAGAGAGGATAATTTAAACAAATATTTTGCTCAAGCCTGTGAAATTGACCTTAATGTTAACATCAGCGTAAATACTGCAATTTTAGCAACATTTAACATTAATAATGTAAAATTATACCTTTTTTCAGCTGATGAATTAGTTACGTTTTGAAAAACAAAACAATGTTATTGTGCCCTCCCTGAATGTCGGAGCCCAGCCTGGCAGATGGATAAACAGTTCTTTGTAAAATGATTTAAACCGCAAGTATTCATGAGCTGCTTCTTGCTGCACAATGTTTCTCACCGTCTAGTCTATGGAGGCCCTACATGACCAAAACACTCAAACTCAAAAATTATGTAAGACCTAAAGAGAAAACTAATGCCACAGCATTACACACCCATAAAGGCCATCCATATGACAGGTTTTCAATTTCACAAATGACCTGACTGACAAACTTCATATTCACAATAAAATACTCTGCAAATATCATAACTTGAGTCACTGTATATCTTTTCTTATGCTATGACAATTAAGACAACTGTTCATAAGCTTTAATGGACAAGCTGTATCCCCATAAAAAAGGGTGCAACCAAATCATTTGCTGGTGCAACCAATTGAGAAAGTTGGCAGCACCAGTGCTACCAGTAAAAAAAAGTTAGTGTAGAGCCCTGGAGTGTCTGTATATTTCATATATCAAATAGTAATTGAATAGTAACAGAATATGTCTAATTCTTTTTAATATTGAATTTAAATGATAAGAGAAATTATATGCTCTGTGATGTTGATACACATTCATTATCTCACCAGATGAAGTCCCTGCAGTGGGAGCAGTAGGTGGGCTGTCTCAGGTAGGTGGCCATGAACTTGTGTCCGTTGACTTGGTGCACCCTGCGGCGGACAGCCCCCTGACGCTTCCTTGGCTGCATCCGCTGCCGAAACACTCGCTCCTCATTTTCTGTAGAGCCTGTAGCAGCTGCATATAAACAAACAGAAAAAAATAAACAAAATTATTTATATTATACATTTAATAGAATACAAATATTGTGAATATGCAGCATGGTGGAAACAGAATCATCATGGACAACAAAGAGAAGCGTATATTGGGAGGTCAATAAACTGACACAAACTCTACACTTACACCATGAAGCCACTAGACGGCGTGCTCAATCTGTGAATTACATCAGCAGAGGCTGAGCTTGGTGCTCTAATTAAACACACTGAACTTTGAGGTTTCACAGTCACTAACAGAATGACTCTGTCTGTCTCCGTCTAATTAAAAAAGGTTTCCCAGTGGAACTAGAGAGAAATTAATTATGGCGGTACCTTGTGTTATTTATCACAAAACACACAAACACACATGTACAACCTGTGGAAAGTACACAGTGGAGAAGGAGAAGTAAATAAATGACACATTTCATTCAATATCTCAAGAGTCAACCTTTTAAAAAATATATCCCAAACACTGGGTAAATCTGTAAAAAAAAAAAAAAAGGTCCCAGAATAGATTAAAAGTATGGTTCAAAGCAAGACATCGTATCACCTCATGGTCAGCTCCGTAAACTCTAAACAAACCAGCTGACACGGCACATTGGTTGCACTGAACAAAAGAAAGGGAAGAATCCTTTTCATTTGCCATCTTTAGTTGAAATAGTGTGTGACAGTTAATTTCAAATATTTATAGGAATCATTCGAAGAAGGCAAACTGTTGCTACACCAGGGACTTTAGTGAACCGTGTCTAGATCACATTGATGATATTCCCTGTCCTCACTTTGCACAGAGATGATCTACACAGCTCAAGACAGGTTTGACATGGTAAAACAGCGGAAACTGGAGGAAAGAATTATAAGATATTAAATACCACAGCTGTAGTTACTTTATGAGACCAAGAGCTTCATGCACTGCTCTCACTCTTCCCTTAGAAATACTACGTCACTTATTGTGACATTACATTTAATCATTTTGCACAAGGTCAACCCTGAGTAGATTTAAGAGATGAAACTCTAGCCGCCAGGTTTTCCATCATCAGCTGAATGAGCAGCTAAGCTTGAGAGAATGCTTTCAGTATCTACAATGTAAGTTCCATCAAGCAGTGTCCTGAAAACCTTAGATCATGATAGAAAAACAGACATGAATCAATTTTTTATATTGAAAATCAGCTGATTTGAGGCCCTTCATTTATTGGCCCACCTAGAGCTAACCCTTCCAACTGGCTGAATTAATATACAACCTGCTGTTGATGTTGATTTTCCTAAAAGTGTGAATATAGCGCTGTCAAGTCAAAAACTAGTTGCTGTTTTTGAAAAATGTTGCATTATGTAAAGGGACAGACCTTGATCAATCACATTCAAAGATTGAGTCTTCTGACTGAAACTGCTCTACGTCTTCTCTTCTAGTGTTTCCAAATACTTGTCTCAAACCCCTGGGTCAGGACTTGATTGTCCCTGGCATGTCCTCACCATGACACTTCCAGCCCTTTTTGCTACACACCATCACTATAACCTAGCAACTGATGACTGCTGCCAAGCAACAGTGTTAGTCTTAGTGTTCTCCATCAGGCAGGGTTAGGGGATAAAGGTGGGGGTTGGGGATTTTGACAGGTGTGCTCATCCTCTGGGGTTTCCTAACCTCAGTTTGCAAACAGCTGTTTGAAGTACAGAAATAGTTAATCTTGTTACTGGTGGTCTTGTTTGCTTTTGCAGGCCAAACAGAGGAGTCAGTACTAATTTTAGTCTGTTTCAATAAAAACTAAAAACCCCACACAGGAGCTTAAAGCTAACTTTGGCCCCAAAAACCCCAACGTCCTGGCCATGCAAAGATGTTGGTGCGTGTTTATGGTTTAAAATACAACAGCCTTGAAACACTCGCTTTTCCCTTCTTCCATTGCTCTCTCTATTTAGTTGGGGCTAGCATGGCCATTAAATTTAAATATTATGTAACAACTCGTTAAAAGCTTCTATACTGTCAGTAGTTTTGGATGGACTAACAAAGATCATGTTTATTAGAATGAAGGGTACTGAAAGTATTTAAAAAGACCCTTGAGAATCTGCCAACCACTGAAACTGTGCATGAAAGCAGCCAACCACCACACCAACATCACTTATTGCAAACAAATAGTTAATTCGTCTGACAACGGTGGTTCTGACTAAAAGTTTAAACCTTATTATAATTAGGTCTTTAAAGCTGGATTGTTCTTTAACATGAATATATTTGATAAACTAAGTGTGAAACTTAAAGACTGCTAGACTTTCCAAAAAAGCAAAACAAAAAAAAAGACTTTGTTGTGATCAGACCATTTGCTCTTACAGCCTGAATGGTAATAAACATTTGATCTGTTATCAGCAACAAGGTGCATCTTATCATCATATTCTGGTGATGGCAGGTCTTTGTGTTTGTATGTGTGTGTGTGTGTGTGTGTGTGTGTGTGTGTGTGTGTGTGTGTGTGTGTGTGTGTGTGTGTGTGTATGAAAGCTAATAGGTTGATTGCAGCTTTCAGGGCTGACAGTTCACTTGTGTTTTTCTGCTATGTAAACACATTTAAGTAATGACTGCAATTTCAGCCACTCTCCTTTTCACACACATAGAAATGTAAATATATTGTATATCTCTACAGATGGAGAGATAAAAAAAATGTATATATATATTTGTGAGGAAAAAGAAAAGTGCTACTCCAAATCACATCTTTGTCACTGTTTCTCTCTCTCTCTGTCCGTCTCTCTCTCTCTCTCTCTCTCTCTCTCTCTCTCTCTCTCTCTTCTGATGATGTAACTGGTCCATTTGAGCATTAGAGAGCACTCCATTTTACTAATCAATTTATTGCCCCCCTCAACCTCCAGCTGACCCCTCTCCATCTTTCCTTTCCTCCATTCTTTCGTGTCTCTGGAGCATGTAATGTGGTGCACACACATGCAAAAGCACAGGTAAACATACATTCTGTCTTGTCTAGAGTAGTGCTGTAACATTAGGCAGGTCTGTTGACATGGTTTGAAAGACATTTACTGCAGAAGAGAAAAAAAAATATTTTTTTATTTTATTTTAGTCTCAAATAGTGTGATTTTTTGTTTTCAGATTTAGGACGGTTTCTGACCTCAACTGTGTTAAAATTGTGCTAATGCAAATTGTATGTTTTGTAAACAAATAAAACATGACCACTTTCAAAATAAAATTATTTAGATTTTTTTAATTATTTTGATGACTCTGCTTGTTTATCAATCAAATAGTATGTGACAGGACGTGCACATAGGTCAGCTGTTCCTGGGACTCACAGAAATGTTTCCTAATTGAATTTTCTCTGCACACTTACGGTACTTTGGCAAACTTATCATACACACAGTGATATGTTTGTCAAATGGCTGCAGCTCAGTTTAGCTTAAAGTTTGGCTAAATCTGGAAAAAGATTGTGGTTTAGGCTAAAATTTCTTGAGTTACCTTAATCAAAATATGCACAGATTCAACATTAAGTAAATTACTATTAAATAAACTACTATAAGTTGACTACTAACCTAGAAGACTCAACCTCCAACTAGGTGAAAATGTAGCTTTTTAACATATTTTTCAGAGCACATGCTTTTGTGTGGAAGTTTAAATTGGTTGCATCATTTACACCTTTGCATTCCGGGCCTTGTAAGAGATGTATGTAAGGGATAACATATTAGCTGCTTATGGGTTATAAATTAGAAGTATTCACCTTGATCCCGCTTATTACCTGGCAACTTACTTCAGCTACAAACTAAAATATTTGATTTAAAGATTATTTTACTGATTTCAAATGATTAATGTATATAGATTTTTTTTTTTTTTAAGTTACAGTGATTCAGCAACAATGGGTTCTGATCTGCCAGTTGCGGTCGATTTAACATTAAACTGTCCTCATTCAGCTCCCCTTCTCTGAGCTTTAAAGTTCACACAAGTTTAAAAATAAATGAGGCAAATGTGCAGCTTTCACCACTGCTATCATCGCCACTGCTCATAATTTATGTTTCTTTGTAGTGACTGGATCCAGCATGAAAATTAACATGTTATCAAGCCTGTTGAGTTGGAAACTAATGTTTACCAATATGATGCTAACAGCAACTAATGGTTTTACCTCACCTTACAGTCTATTCTATGATTTCAACAAGCAGATGCTTAACGCTCAAAAATCTTTTCCACAGATTGATTTGACATGATGTGTGATTAGTCTGCCTCTGGTGTTACTCTTGTTATTGAAAGTTAATAACCATTGAGATCAGTGAGAAAGCTGGGAAGTAATGACAATATGTAGCACCTAGAGCCAACAAGATAGCAGCATTGATTTGTTCATATGACTCATCTGTGGAGGATAAACAATACAGAAAGTAACTTCCAGAATCAAAGCAGTGTTGGGGGACATAGAAAAAAAGCACTTTTCTATTTTTGTGACATTTTTGAATTATTTTCATTTTTTAGTTAGTGCAAAAGTTACCAAATATATTTCCTTGTCCAGTACAGGGTTAAAGCTGAAGAATATACTTGAAAACCCTGTATCCATCAGCAAGTGATGAGGTTATCATCCTTAAACTTCAAATGAGCCACAGAGCATCAGTCTAAAAGCTGGATTATGCTTTCCACACGAACATGACATGCGGAAATGAGACACGTGAGATCTGCACGAGAGAATGCATGTGGCTTCTATGCTTTTTAGGCTTTTTCTCACTCTGCATGCCGTCCATTTCCAAACTGCATGGGGCAGTGTATTGCAAACGCACGTCTCCTACAGTACTATACTAGAAGAGAAGAAGTTATTTACGCCGTTTACATTTTTTTTAGCTAGTTCCTCTTCTCTGCCGAATTTGGCCACAATTTCACGCCAGGAATTGTTTCTCACGCGGTTATCTCTGTGTGGTGAATCATATAAATGCCATTTTTTTTTGTACTTCGGACACTAGAAGCACCTGTTCATCTGTGCATCTTGGAGGTGTGCGACACAGAAATTTTCCACTAGAAAAGAACAACCTGAGAGGTTGAGGCTGCTAAAATGACGTCATTTGTCCGCAAAAAGCCAGGCAGACCTCGTTACTTATCAAGCATAAACCAATCTTAATTGTATGGCAGTAATACCTGCTACTGAACAAGCTCTTTTGTTGATGTAAAGGTGTCTTTTGCCTTCAGGTTTCATATTCAAAGTGTGGCGTAAAAACAGAAACATTAAAAAACAGAAGTCCTATTCAAAATCACACATCATTTTAAAAGGTCAAGCTTCCGCCACTACGCAAGAGTCATCAATCTGATCAAAGAGGTAGATACAGTCACTGAGAAAGAGGAAGAAGCAGCAGGGAAGTGTTGCTCAAAACTTGTGGTCTGGCTTATTTTCACATAGCTTTTACTCAGCAACCACAGGCACCTAAAACAACACACACGCAAACCCACTGAACACATCACATCAAAGGCAGGCACAAGCAGTAGCTTTATAGTGGAAAAAAGTTAGATGAGAAAATAAGTTACACATGTGGAAATAATCTAATTGTAAATGTGTTCGAATCACTTCAAGACAAACTGCTGTGTCAGTAAAAGGTGTATCTACGAACATTTAACGTTTGACATTATGACTACATTGCAGAAATGTCAACATATCAGAGAATGTCTCATCGCAGCCGGGATGACTGTCATCACTCAGGCCACTCTTTAAGCCCATACAGAAAGGTAAAGTACCCACTCATGCAAACATGACAGGGCTCTACATTTAACAGTGGGTCAACATGCCTGTTGAGTCACATCGACTGCCACGAGGGAAAATGGCAACACTTAACACAGGTGTATCATTACCTTTATCTGTCAGGATAACACTTACACAGAGCAAAAATAGCGAACAGATCCTCTTCCCAAATTCAATGGTTCAAACTGCTAAAGTCATGAAAGCAGATAAAACATTTTATATACAACCCCAATTTCAACAAAGTTGGGACGTTGTGTAAATATCTATAAAATATATATAAAAACAGAATACAATTATTTGCAAATCCTTTTTATTACAAGGACAATATAAATATATTGTTCAAAGTGATAAACTTTGTTGTTTTTTGCAAATATTCACTCATTTTGAATTTGATGCCTGCAACACGTTCCAAAAAACATGGGACAGGAGTATGTTTGTGTTACATCACCTTTCCTTTAAATAACGCTCAATAAGTGTTTGGAGGACACTAATTGTTGAAGTAGGTTGTAGGTAGAATTATTTCCCTTTCTTGCTTGATGTAAAACTTCAGTTGCTCAGTCCAGGGTCTCTGTTGTTGTATTTTACGCTTCATGATGTCCCACACATTTTTCAATGGGAGACAGGTCTGGACTGCAGGCAGGCCAGTCTAGTACCTGCACTCTTTTACTATGAAGCCATGCATCAGTTTGAACAATAAATATCTTGTCTCTGCAGTGTATTTAATTAAATATAGGTTAAACAGGATTTGCAAATCATTGAATTCTATTTTCATTTACGCTTTACCCAGTGTCCCAGCTTCATTGGAAGTGGGGTTGTACATCAATAGAGAGTCAGCAGAAATGTGTCTGGATGTTAATGTAGTAACATTGCCCTGAGTAGAATCATGAGGAACCTGCAAGGAAGAAAGCATTGTAAAGCCACAATTACTTAACAAAGTCATCACATAACCCAAAGAATCAAAATGACATAACCAGACACTTCATTTAGGATTAGAGAGACTAGATTATCACTTTAGACTGAAAGGGAACGGTTACACAACTTCTTTTTGTCCTATTAACTCAAAAGGACAAACAATTGGCACAAAGGACACAAGCAATGATCTCATATGCATTTTAACTCTACAAGGACGTCTTGTTTTTTTTACATTCACCCAATGGACAGGACTTCTTACCTTCACTGGAAGATCCTGATAGATCAATAACTACGTATACTTTCCCCTCTGGCTCCAAGTCAATCTGAGAATAGAGAAGTTACAGAGGAGGGGAAAAAGAGGGAGGGAAGAGGAAAAAGAGAGAGTTAAAAGTTGAAAATATGGGTAAAGTTTGATCCTACATGTTTTTTGTATCAGGCTTCTGTGGCCAGTGCATATGCTGCATAATGTACAGGAAGGAAATATCTGTTAAATGAGCAGATACAGTAACATTTTTGGATTAAATGAGACCATTAGCTAATTCACAAAATGCAAGCAAAGAGTTAAATGCATCCATGAAACATGGAATTTACATACAGTGCCAAAAGCGAAGAAGAGTAGGATGGAAACGTTTACTGTCCACCGAGAGTTAATGGTAACTATGCAACAGTGTTTATCAGGGGTGTGAGGCTCATCATCTGTATGTGGACGGAACTGAGCTCCATCAGGATTAGATAAAACAGCAGCTAAGACAGGAGATGCTGACAGCTCACCTCGATTATCAAACAAAAGTTAACTGAGCTAAAGGATCTCATGAGACCTTGAGCAGAGCTGGCAGGAGCAAATGATTCATAATTTTTTGGTACAAGTGGCCACGATCCATGTGCAGGGAATTCTTCCAGAGGGTTTCCTTTGATTCTTTGTCTGGAGAGAATGCAACATCTTAAAGGTAATGTTAGACCTGCAACAGGTGTTCTTTGTGTTACCATTGTGTCATTTTTAGAAAAACAAAAACACTTAGCTTCGACTATGCAGAATACTCCGGCTTAAAAATACAGTTTAGGTTGTTTGACAATCTGTGAATTAAAAAAAGTACTTTAGACCCATATTATGGAGGCTGTTGTTATTATGCCTAAAGTCAAGAGAGAGGAGACAGTGCAGGTATAGGTCAAAGAATTTCTGCCCTAGAAATGCCCCTTAAGATCTGATTTTACGCCCAAATGTCAGTGCTGAATTGTTTTTGCTCACTTTAGTAAATGTACTTAATTTGTGACGTATAGTGATGGGAATCCTGGCTCTTCATTGTACCATTTTGGTCTTCAGATTCTGGACAATTTCAGCAATATTCTGACCTGTGACTGATATTTTACTTGAATTAATAATTGTGATCAAAATAAACCATATCATTATAAGAAAAAAAAAATTAAAGTGTTTATACCATCATGCACCACCAGTCCAAACACCACCATCACCCTCCGTGCCATATCTTAATTCATTTGCACCTAAATGTCAGGCATGATTTTCCATGATCACTAAGTATTGATAATGGAAAAAAAATCTCTTTAGCAAACCACCCACACACCTCTTGTTGTCAACCTGTGGGAAAGTGAGTGATTGTAACATCCTGTGTGGCCTGAATCTCTTGAGCATCACATGCAACACGGCAGCGATGTGGTAACGTAAAAGAACGAAAGTTAGAGAAGAAAACAGTGTGTGGGCTTTTACGATTTATAGTGAACTGGAGATCGGCACATATCCTGTCCCACGCCCACACATCACATTTCAATCTAATGCACACACATGTACATACACACACACACACACACACACACACACACACACACAATTCTAAATGTGTTGAGTCCGGAGAGAAGCCCCCTAGGAAGTGATGACCACTGCTCTACAATCTGCTGAGTGTCTGCATATTTGTGTGTACAGTAAAGTGTGTGCTTGTGTGAGCGTGCCTGAGCGAAAGCAAGTGGGCATCAGGCAGGGGCTCACAGAAATTCTACCAGCAGCTTGCACCACCCACGGCGTCAACAGTAACCCTATTTGCACACACACACACACACACTGAAGAGTACAGAGTGAGGGCTTGGTGCAGTGAAGGCAGAAACAGGCGTGGGTTCTCTAATGTATACACTAGGAGATGGAAAGCAGAGAGAGAAAGAGAGAAAGAGAGAGACGGGTGAGGGGGAGGACAGAGAAAGTTTGTTGGCTCTTTCCAGTGTGAAAGTGAAGTGGGGGAGGGAAGCACCCTGCCTCCTTTAATGCAGACGCTATCCTTCATATCCAGAGTTTGATTGTTCCATGAATGGCACTGTTTTGGGGGGTTGATGGTTTTTACTATCAGTACACAGGGAGTGTTTGGAGCTTTAACAGGATAATTATTCCCATCCATCTGCAATTTCTACAAGATACAGTGGAAGGAAGGAAGTCGTGGCAGATGGACATGAGGAGATGAGGGTGGCAGAATATTACAGTGAATCTGGCAGAGGATGGAGGGGGGTGGTTCCTGTTGCCAAAATGTGCTAAATTATAGGAGACAAATGACAAGCATATTTTAATTGAAGGCTTTTTATATACACTGTTAATCAAAAAGAGAAGAATGCTTGTGTTAATTTCTTTACCATTCTTTAATGGCATGTTCTGTTTCAGCCTTCACACACTAAACTTAGGCTAACTACGACAAGCTTTCCTTAAATGGTTGGTGTTACAAACAGTGGGAACACACATGTACATTACAAAGCCATCCAAGGTATATCATATTAAGCTTTTATACTTTTTTTATTTTGAATTTTGAACTCAGGTGCTTTAAACAGCCCAAAGACTTCACAAGGCTTTAACCCCCCCTGAGGGAACAGTTTGTTTTTAACAGAGACGGGATGATACAGAAGCCACAAAGCTTGTATATTTTGAGTACTCTGCACTGTTTCAACACTAAGTATTTAAGCTTGTGCTGCACAATGTTCTGAGATCTTTGAATGTCACAGTGCTTAAAGGTTATCATCACATTTTTGAGCTATGAGGTAAGGCAATGATAACACCTTAACATAAGATAATCAGCATATTTAATGGGTCGTCTTAAATATGAAATATTACATTTAAACAGAAGAATAAAGACAGTTTTAGTTAAAAATGCACAAGCGGCTCAGGCTTTCATTTCCTGAAAGAAAATCAGCAAGCTGTTGATTTTTCAGACTGCATTAGGAGAGCTGTTCTAAGTTTTATAAGCCACTAGATGTCACTGTGTTTGATTCACCAAGTTTGAAGCTTTAAAGCTTTGAATCCTTCTCTGCACAAAAACAGGCCCTTTATAGCACCGTCAGCCCATCAAGATAACTCGCAAACTGCTCTTCCTGGTTTTCTCCTCAGCAGAGGCCGGAGATATAATAATCTTGGAAGGATCTAACACCTGCTTAAAAGCTGCAGGAACAAACCATTAAGACAGTGTGGGGTAACAGTGTCTCAAATTTTACTGATTTTTATAATTACACTGAGTGTGTGTGTTTTTAATTTGGTGACAGTAATTTTGTAAATTACCAATTGTAGTATTCGTTTTCATCATCCTCATCATCCACCTTGATTTTTCCCTCATTTCATATATGCTTCATTTGTTTGTGCCCACTTTTAGTGGTCTAGTCCACCTGCAGCAGGAAGTGTTTAATCGGCAGCTAGTTGCAATGCTGTAAATCTGTCTGCTACCACTGTGCTTTGTGTTTTGCCTGTCTTATGATTGCAGGGAAATCTCGAGCCACTGCTGGATAAATATCAAAGCCAACAAAGGTAGGACTACATTTGTATTGAAAATAATTAAATCTAATTTGTGTTAAAATTTGCTGCATTGGAAAAAATGCAAAAGTTGAGATTCACTTGATGTTTTCTAGGTGGGAAAAAAATAGGCGTATGAAAATTGATATAGCATTGATGTTTTGTAGAGTTTTGATATCAATTTGTTTAGATTTTGCTTGACTAATCACAGTTTTTAGGCCAAATATGACATCATCATGAAAACCAGCTAACTTTCTACACAGACTCCAAACATCCCAAACAAACTTACACATACACACACCCTCCCTTCCTGTGAGGTCACAGCCCTCCATTCACCAGCTGCTACTGAGCGTGCTCAGACTCACAGGTGCAGATGTCACTAAATATAGAAGCGGTAAAGGAAGGAAAAGGCCCTCCGGTGTGTTTGTGAATGTGTGTGTCCAAGTGTGTTGCTGTCTTGTGTTAACTCTCACACACATGGATTAAGGATGCACTGCAGTCCTCCTCCTCCTGCGTGTTTATCTGAGAGCTGTAACCCGTACCCACACAAAGGTCAAGGGTTGAAAGAAGGGCATGCAGTAGTGATGCATGTTTTATCAGTTGATGAAGAGGGTGTCCATAAAGCAACTGAGAAGAATCCTTACTTAAACTGTATATGCATACTACAACCTGATTTTTATCTCCACTTTTCGATCTCTTTGCACTGAACAACTGAATTATGGTGGATCGGACTTCATTCTATTCCATCACTGAATTTTGAAAACTAATATCATTGCCATATCTTAACAGTATCTCTAACTTCTACAAGTCTCATGTCTGGTTTGTTGTTTGTGTGTTGGTGCAACCCTATAGCTAATAGTGACTTTCATGTAAAACTGCTAAATGTCTTTTTAAAGCAAATACTTGTGAGCTGCAAACAGTATAATGGTTGCGGTCAATGCTCCTATGCGGAGCCTTGGGTTTTTGTCAAGTAAGTATCCAAGCGGAAACCTATGGTCTGAAAATATGAGACAATGAGGAAGTGATAAGTCTGCAGTTCACCAAGTGTCCACTTCAGGCTGGCTCAAGAAGTACAATCACATACACACTAAGAATGCAGCGATTGATGGATTTTACAATTATGGACTTACGGAGGTCAGGTGGCAGTGAGTTCCAGAGTTGGGTAGCAAAGAAAGCTCTGCTCCCCAAAGACGGCCAATTTTAAACATCAAGGTTATTTCATCTCAAAGTCTCCTCTACACCGAGTGTCTCTGTTCTCAGACATTATGATGGTACATCATTTTCGGCGCGACCTGCACGATGGGGTCAGATGCCTCTTGAGTCAGCATTTCCATTACTGCCCCGACAATTTATTTCAAAATTCAGGAACAGATGAGTGATGTCACCCACACTACGTCCATTTACCTTACAGTACAGTCCAGTTAATTGTTCAAATAGTCCTTGATTGTGCTGTATTTCAATGCTCCCAAGCACATTGGAGCTTCACTGAGCTGGAATTTAAAATATCAACATGTTCATATAGTATTTATTTGGCACATTATGTCTACCTTACCATAAAATTCAATGGAACAGCTGATATATAGCCACGTTCAGGTGCAGGACAGTCACTTTAGACATCACATGGCCTTCATCAAGAGGTCATCTGCAAGTACTACTGTACATTGTTAAAATGCATAAAAAGTATTTGCATAGTTTGTGTTCATAGCTTGAACAAAAGGCAAACTGATTGAGCTTTTTTGACAACGGTCTTTCATCATATACTTATAGATGGTACACACACATTTCTGATAGATGCATTAGGGCTGGCGGAGGGATGCCTGCTCAATTAAGTTAAAAGCCTGCAATTTAATTTTCTTTCGCGTTCCTGTGTGTGCGTGTGCGTGTGTGTGTGTGTGTGTGTGTGTACTGCTCTCTCTGATTGTGTTTGGCCTAGACCTAACAGTCAAACAGCATGTGACAACTCCTGTTCCCACCTGCCAGCCTGGTCTCCCTCTCACACACACACACACACTCACACACACACACACCCACCCACAGTCTGTTGTGGTTGAAATGAAAGCACATGACAGTGTTGAACTTCTTGGCTTGGATTCCCTTTTGTCACACTGTTCACACACAAACACACACAGTTTTATAGACAAGAGACAGAATATCACCAGCCTGGTCGATGTTTAACATTTTGACGCATATTGACATCGGCCTGTTTTTTGTTTTTTTAATCTGCCAGTCTGTAAGAAATCAATCTAAAACTGGGTTATTTGGCTGTGATGCAGCCGCGCCTTTCTGTCTGTAGTCACTACGCTGTCTACAGCATTGTACTGCCCACAGTACCATGTGATTGGTTACACACAGAGCCACACCACTTATTTATTCAATTTTTTAAAAATTTTTTATATGTATTTGTATGTTTATGATAAATCAAGACATGATTGTGTTGTATCAGATGTTCATATACATGAGTATGAAGACATATTGCAATGCACTGCTGCCTGAAGTCTTCAAGTTCTGCTCCTTTTCAAAAATCTGGATGTTTTAGGTAAAAGGTCATATGCAAGAACAATAAATTTTAATAAATAAATTATTTTTGATCATATTTGCACTCTACATGGACTACTTTCCTTTACTCAAAACAGGCTGAAACACCTGTGAATGATATAGCCCAGGCTACAAACTGAAACCACTCATCAACAAATTGAACAGATTTGTTGACAGATTCAGTAGAACCATTTAAACAGTGAGTGTTAATTGTTCACTGTTTATTTGTGATTCCTTATTAATTTTGTCTATGCTGCTGGATATCTATGTTACAGAACTACAAATAAAGGAGGAGCATAATATCATGTCTTTTGGGGTTTTCAGCTTTGTACTAAACTAAATCAAACTGAAAAAAAAAAAAAATATGAGAAACGTAGAGATCACACACATTTTCTAGCTGTACTGAAAGAGGGTATTCACCAGAAAAATGGGACAGAAATCAGAATGGTTTGAAATACAGGCACAAAGAGAGAGTGAGCAAGCCAGAGAGAAAAGAATGAGAGGACAAGAGAGTCATTGTGTTTCATCTTTTTTTTTCTGTGACAGAAAGCACACGGCCTTCTCTCTTTCTCTCTCTTAGACACAGAGCTGCTGGACTTATGAGGACACTACTGAAACAGGGCATCTAAATATCAACTAGACTTTTTGTTTTTTACATCAGACCTTTCTACAGCTGTTTTGAAAGATTAATCAGATATCTGCTGACATGCTTGAGTCAAAACTGTTAAAAACATACAAAGTAATTCTTAAATTGAGGTTAGGGGAACGAGCTTTTGTTCTGTTTTCCACTGTCCCTCTGCCCCCCCCCCCAGCAGCTTTGCACAATTTAAAGCTAAAAAATTCCTTTCTCACACTGATGTTTATAAAACTCTTATATCAGCCTATGTATCAAACATTTCCCTTTGGCTGCTGATTCTTTAAAGCTCCCCGCTCCACAAACCCCCCTTCCCTCTAATTGGCCAGTCCTCTAGAGGCCTGTTGGGAGCAGAGCTATGGACATCCAGATTGTTACTTTATGTCCATACTTGAACCATGGGGAAGCATAATAATCCCTCTTTGAATGTAGAATCAAGGTTCTGATTTCTTAGTACATAAATGTTAAACCTTATATGTGAAACCATGACATCTGATGCACACTTTCTGATATCAACTGATACTAAACATTATATTGGGACATTAAAAATATATTGATTAAAAACAACACACAATAGATAGGAGATAGGTTAAACGAATAAATACAATATCTCTCTTTTTTGCCCCCAATATGGGAAAGCAATCCAACCCTTCAGTCATGACCCACTTGGACTGTCCTTGTCTAAAAAGTGCCAGCTGTTAAATTAAGGTTCCTGTAAAATTTCCTTTTGTATATATTGCCTTGGAGCCAGCGATGAGATAGAGTCTGATGACTTCACAGTGACATCATTTGGGATGTTTTCCCAGGCTGAACCGAGCTCCTCAAGAACTGCTCAAGACATTACTCAAGCGATTCTAGTCTAAGCAGTGACAAACATGAATAAAAATAATTTATTCTCTTAACTCAAAGGTTAGCTTGAAAACCTTTGAACCCTGAAGCAGCTTCGTAAGACAGGATGACATTTTGCTTGTTTCCAAAAAATATCCTCATTCTCAGGCAAATCAATTTTGCCATCATAACAATTGAAAAATATCATCTTAACTGTATCTCGTAAGAAAGCAGACTGCAATGCACAACGTAATGGGTGTAGAAATGAAAAATGTTGCACTTACTGTTGGTGTACTGAAGTCAGATTAATAAATAAATAATAAAAAGTAATCATGTGCAAGATTTATTTCAGATAAACTAAAACACACACACACACTAACACACACTTCCTCTGTCCTGTAAAAGTTTAGTTGGTTGTACATTCAGGAAAACTGAGCTCTGACATGGTCCATTATCATGTGCTCTCACCCACATTTGACATAAATGCAAACAAGAAAGAGTAGAATTTTAAGAAAATTACATTTGAAAAACTGACCAGCAAATAAATTTTGTTTTTTCAAATGTTAGACAACACGTGGTTCAGTCAAAGTTCATTCACTTTTCAGAACAACTGAATCTTTAAACTGCATAATGAATACCTCGATTCTGTCTCCTTATTCATCAGCGTCTGATACTCATGTTTTATATATCAGCAAAAAGTAGATTGGCGCATCTTTACTCTTTTTGCTCTATCCACAAATACTTTTGTATTCCCCTGCACCATTCCTACCACTCTTTATTTCTCTCAGTGGAGCACCCTGAGAACAGCTGGCTTTTTAACCCCAAAATGCTGAAAGTATCATATTTGATATGAGTTTCAAAGACTTCGATCTCATCAGCATGACAAATATTTTCCTTAAAAACCTGTTGAAAAAAAAATAATACTAATGTATTCCACCCGCTTGAGGATTATTATACCAGGCAGCAGAAGCTGCATTTTGGCTCTTTTCAAAACGGCTGCTCTCATCCACACACCTGTATTTAGGAAAATCATTGCTAATTTTTAAGAAGTTGCTGTAAAAATAACATCTAAATTGTAACTCATTTTTTAAAATAAGTATTTTCTGCAGTGAAAGAATGCATATTTACTAAAAACTTTATTTTATTTACTAAAAAAGTTTCCAAAACCACCCAATATGTCAAATATGATATGAAAAATATATCATACATAAAATGATATAGCAAAATTTTTGTTAATTTTGTTAAAAGGGTTAATAAAAACCTTAGTTTCTAAAAATTAGATTTTTCTGGCTATTCTATTGGATGGGTCAGGCTTTACAGGGTTAATACTGACGTTCTGTGGCTGACCTTCCCTGTTGAGGGTGGCGATGATCGTTTTCTGGACAACTGTCAAGTCAGCAGTCTTTCCCCTGATAGTATTAAGCATACTGAACTGGACTGAGAGAAATTAGGTATTGATACTGTTTGAACAGAGATTAACTAACGAGTGATAATGATAAAAATTAAAATACACTAGAAACATTTCAATGTGAATGTAATGGGGCGATTTTATATCAATTTGACTGCTGTCTTAAATTACTGATAGGGGGGGAAAATTATCCATTCCACTGATTTGTTGGCAAACAGACAGAGGGACCATTTGTGAAGTCTAAACACCAAATACTGACTGCAAACCATCCAATCAGATCATATAGTGTAGTCCAAACCATCCGAGAAGTACTCATGTTTTTGCTGTTTTATCTGTTGCTCAAACAGTTCATACATCTGTGCAGAATGCAGTAGCAGTTGGTGTTTACTTGTGGTTTTGCAGATAGTGATCATTGCCTTGAGTAACGGAAAAGAGGGCAGAAAAGAAGGTGGAGACGTGCACATGTGTGGGGTGGAGAAGAAGGGAGGAGCAGGCTACACATTGATAGCTGTAAATTGGGAATATATGACAGTTTTTTGCTGATACTGGACAGTTCCTAACTCGTTTCCAACATTACTAAAGCATACACACCTTTCATTCACTGTGAAGAACACCATGTGCCCTCTGTAATAGAATGTACCAATAACTTTTATCATGAATGTCTATTTGTTTTAAAATTACAGATTAAACAAAACAAAACAAAAAAAATGATCCATAAATTGTGCCTTTTTTTTTCTTTTCCAAATAAAGAAAATCAGAAATACGGTTGCTGTAATAGTTCTTTGACACCAGCCTTATTCATTCTTAAAGTAACAGGATGATGGTTTTTGAGACACAGAATCAATTTTTGCTTCTTATTCTTCCAGTTTTACAAGCATTGCAACAAGCTGTTTTGCTGTCTGTGAACAACACTTTAAAATCTTTCAATAAAGTTAACATTTTGAAGCTCATTGACAGCACAAGGCCATTCCATGCACATGTTTTAGACCTCATGTGTTTGGTCATACATACCAGTGGAATTTTTCATATCAGTGAATATTGTGCGAGTAGTACCTACTCTAAGCCACTCCAAAGATGTCATTAAGTTGCACTTCTTCAAAGAGTCTTTAAAGGACTGTGTCACAGCAAAACCAAGTCATTTCAGGGGAGATGAAAGCGAAGTACCCTCCCTGCACCCAACATAGTTTCTTCTCTCATTTGGGAGATTTTTTAAAGGGGGGCAGGGCAGTAAAAAGATGCAGTGTTTTTGAACAACACAAGATGCAGAAACATAAAAAAGACTGACTTCTTTTGATTTAAGTTTCTATCACAGGGCTGGTTATTTGGGTAAAAAATAACTTTGGATGGATAATGAGTGGATTGTATTATTTCTTAAAGAGGGGTATTGTGCTTTTTTAGGCTATATACTGTCTCTCTAGCACCCCTGTAGTAGCTTAACATGATTTGCACCTCCGAAAAATGTCACTTTTTTTTTTTTTTTTTTGGAAAACCTCTGTTTCAGCCTCTGTCTGAAAAACTTTCTCTTAGCTGTTGTCTCTTGAAGGCTTCCCACTCCTCAGACCCCTCTGACCAGCTCTCTGGATGCCTGCTAGGGGCAGAGCTTTTAGCAGGGTTATGGGCATATGTTGGTGTTTGAGGCCCACCCATCCAGCATGTTATGAACCAATTAGGAGATCCTGATAATGTGACCCTTATTTAAGTAAGTCTCATTAAGATCTTGTGCAACTTATAGAATGGACTGTTTTTTTGTTTGTTTGTTTTTTGTTTTTCTTTTTTAAGACAAATTCAGGGATCTCTATAACACATAAATCTGTAGCAGCTTTGTTACTTCGTATCCATGTTCAAAATATGCAAAAGCAATTCTACCTCCTCTTTAAGTATAGGACATAATACGAAGCTATGCCCTTGGCTTGTTTTTCCTTAATTTGTTTGACAGTGTTAAACACTTTGAAATGTGTTTAAAAATATATACAGCTTATGATCAGATTTTGGTTGTGGTTTCCCTGTGATATCCATGCTGTTGTTAGTACTTCTGTATGCGCAGTGGAACGCTAAAGCACTCACATTAAAACACGCTCAAATCTACGCTATTGTGATTGGCTGAACTGGGGAGAGACATCTGATTGGCTACAGACATTCCCCTGTTGAAAAAACATGCATTTGTGAATCTAAGCGCGTCATGGGGAGTCTCAAAAATCCACACACAAATGCAGCGAGGTTCACAAATGAAAAGCAGCTCGTAAATGCGCCCTATATTTGTGAATTTCTAGTAAATATAAATTAAACAATAAACATTTGTGCGTGAATCAGAAATACATTTGTGGATTTTGTTTTTTTTATTTGTGGATTTTTTTTTTACATTTATGTAGAAAGACATATATTAGTGTGTGAGTCAGAAATACATTTGCAATTCCTTCTGTGTGCATTTTTGTGGATTTTGAGACTTAATTTGACTCCATACACTTCAACATGTGACTGCAGGAGCTAGGAATCAAACTCTTGACTTTCCGATTGAGAGACAACAATTACCACTGAGCCACAGTCACCCCCCTTATAGTGAATGTCATGGCCATAACCGATTGTGACACCCTTACTATGAAGATTTATCTGGTTCACAGGGCAAGGTAACCATATGTACCCACTAAAACTGAAAATCAAAGTCTTTCCAATGTTTGACATGTTGAGTGTATGTGGTTTTTCATTCATACAAAAGGCTCTTTCAGAGAAATTCTCTAAAGAAAGCAAACCATTGAAGTGAAAAGCATTGAACCCCCCAAAGGAAAATAGCAGTTGATTAATACTCTGTTTATTGGAGCGTCTGTAGTGAAAAGGCAGTAAAAGAGACATCTGCACTCTATATGTTCCTCTTAAAGATTTTCATAATGGTCTTTATTGCTCTCACTCTAGATGAGCAGAGGAGAGTGAAAGAGACCGCCCACACACTCATCTGCTTCCACTATGTACAGTCAAGAACACATGAATATTCCCAAACACACAATCAAGAATAAAATACAAAAGCATTAACTGCACTGGTTTTCACGTTTATATTATAACTCTGATTATACAGGATATTATTACCAGTAAACAACACACACACACACACAAACACCCACACACACCAGCACAGTGTATCACTCTGTCTGCCCTACAGCACTAACTCAAAACATACCTGAAGTATTAGTCGGCCATTAGCGCTTCTTCAAGATTTATATTGGTGCTGTTTGCTCTTTATAAACAGCTGACTGCAGAGCTCAGGCAGCTTGCTTGCAGACACAAGTCTGTAAATGTACAAATTGAAAATTGGCTGGCTGCTTATTGAACTGCCGGCTTCAACTGTGAAAAAGACTGACAGATTTTTACATCTGTGGATTCACTTCAGAAACGTTGAAGCACGTTGGTCACAGTCTCCCAACCTGTCCTGTACATGTGGAATTAGTCTCGTCTAGGAGAAATCTCTCCTGAGTTTCTTTTGACACTCAGCAGCCAGCTGTTTATTTCCTCATCTAACACTGACCCGGCAGCAGTAGTTAAAGGCCCCATTTATACGACAACGGTATCAGGGTGAAACGCAAAAGTTCAGTTGTGTTTCGGCCTCTCGTTTATACAGAAACGCCGTTTCAGCCGACCTAAAATGCAACTTTTTTAAAACGCCAACACGCTCCGTTTTGCGCATGCACATTACACTTTCGTTGTGAGAACTTTTGTGAACCAGACAACAACAACGGTGAATGGCGGACTAACCGGGTTGTGCTTGTGCTGCTGAATCTGCTGACTGCATTTCAACAAAATGTGCATCTGTTGCTCCACTTCTGCACTTGGATAAGTCGCATTTAATATATACACCACGATCAGCCCACCTCTTCTTTGGCGGCAGACTACCAAAGGACTCTACATTTATATTGCCACCTACAGGCCTTGTATGCATACTACAGCATTTTCAGTCCTCCAGCATTTCCGTATAAACAGATTTTTTTTCTCTGCATTTTTTGCATTTTCGAGTGAAACGCTGTGAAGCGATGTCGTATAAATGGGGCCTAATTAATCAAAATTGGCTACATAGAAGAAAAAAATCTCTTCATGTCAATGATGGTGCTTTTTGCTTTTGTAGCTCATACAAAGGCATCAATTTGAAATTCTGTCTCTTTAATAATGAGCTTCAGGGTCAAGATATTGTTGAAATCTAAGCAGTTGTAAAAAAAAGAGACAGAAAGACAACAACAAAACTTCTAGATAAATGAAGGACAAATAGTCAGCAATAATTTGGCCTTTTTAAAATGGCAAGCTCTAAAAGATGTGTGAATTTCGTCTTTATTTTGTGAACCGTCCTGGTGCACAGGTCACGTGATTGGAAATGGTAAACGAATAAAGATCATTGGTTGAAGATAAGCTGTAGAAACTTACAAAGAAACTCTTTATTCTTCTCAAAAGTAAACCAAAACGGGCTCTGTTTCTTTATTAGTTAGGGAGGTGAAAATCTGAGGATAGGGGTCATATTATGCTAAAACCAAAAAAGAAGCTTCTCCTTTTAGTGCTCCTAAACAACACAAATCTGTTTGTGACATGCTGCTTTTGTCATTTTATCTCAAACCGCATCTGAGTCAAGACCCAGAAAAGCCTACCACGAGTTACGGCTGTGTAAATATGCTGTTTGTTTGTGTTGTTGACTTTGTTGTTTGGATAACACCAATAGCAACAAAGTCATCAGGTGCCCAAGGATAAGAGGTATCTTTGGACGTGTTAATATACCTCTGATGATTTTCATTTTCTTACATACATCTCCAACTGAGGTTGAGATTTAATTATCAATATCACATGTTGTTAACTAAAGCTTAATGAGCATTATTTAATCATACTCATTCCCCAGAGACACAAACAGAGTAAGAGAGAGTTGTCCCAATGCTTTTACAGTATCACATGAGCCTTAGTCAAGTTGGAGTCATGGGGCTGGGTGTATCCTCAGAGAGACCAACATACGGATGAAAAGGGAGGGGAAAAGCTCAGAAAGGTGAAAACATGACTGAAAATGGAGTTGTCCGAGTACTGAGAACGAGCCACCAGCAGGCAAATTCTGCTTGTGCCTCATAGAATACACGTGACAAAAGCTTTGTATCTCATTTATATTCACTTAAAATGCATAAAATGCACTATAGACATCCCTCCTTCAGGCCACTGACAGCACTCTTATACCACAGTGAGTAACAGGAGTGCACATGTCAAGCTGCTTCTGCAGTACGATGTGGAAAGTATCAAGCAACAAATTTCAAGTCTAGCACATTTCATTAATAGAGCTCAGAATTGGTTTTTACAACCTAAACAAAGTCACTGGTGTTAAGAAAAAAACAAAACCAACCCTGATGTCAGATCAGTCAATCTAGAGAGCCCACAACTACTTTAAAGGCCTTAAAACTGTTTGTGCGGATTGTTACTTTCAACTTAGTCCTGTTGTATCTGTTTTATTATATAATCAATCAATTGATAGGCACTACTCAGAGTAAAAGCTTACTCCAAAAGAGGGGTCAAAAGTTTGTGACAACAAAAGTGGCAAAAGTGGAGGAAGAACTGACTTTCTATCCTTTCACGAAGAGGCAAAGTCAGAGGCAGTGTTGTAGACTGTGATTTGCTATGCATGATCGAAATATGTCCTGACATCTGAAAAAGAGTTATTTTCCAAAGTAACACCAGTGAGTGAAATATACGATGAGCTAGTTTCTAACCAGTTTGCACAACCTTTTCTCCAAGCTTCTTTCAATTTGTAAAGTAATCTTGCTTGTCTTGCTTGAACAGTCGGCTACTATGTGACAACAATTATGATATTACCCCAACAACAACTTAAAACTTTGTCTTAAAACAATGTATTCTAGTAGAGTGTGCTGCTGTTTAAGTTCTCCACTGTGTAAGCGATTTGAATGTGTGTGTGTGTACAGAATGACAGGGTGTTTTCTCCCTTCTCATCCTGTTTGTGAGGAAATGGAGATGTCTTCTGACTCAGTTTAATTCTGTCCTTTGGAGCTTAACGCCGATTTATGTCACAGAGGTTCCACAGAGTCATGATCTCGGCATTTCAAATGATCATTTCTAAAATTCTCCGGACTGACTGCATGAGACATTTGTCCTGAAGAATGGTGCAAAATATGATTCTTACATCTTCTTTTTGTTCCATTTTCTGTGGCTCAACATACTGCACTCAGTGTAACACGGGGAGCGTGAGCTAACCTGCACCTAGCACCTAGTTTTCAGCTAATAAAATGCAAATGTTTCACTTTAAAAGTAAGTAGTTAAGGGAGATAGCAGCCAATTTTTGTTTTCAATTGCAGTGACACTCCTCCACCTCATCCAAGCACTGCATAATTTGGATGACAAGGGCAAGCACGGACTGTTGCATATTGATCAAGCCCTTCTGTTGCTGCCAGAAGCTCTTGCTTTACATAGTATTCACATGTGCATGAGTGTGATAAAAGCACAAGTAATTTCCGAGATCTATCCAGAATGGTTAGGGTTAGGTAAAATTACTACACCAACCAGTTTCTTGATGTAATATCTTAAAGCTGTGTTTAATTGGGAAGAAAATCAATATTCTAGAGGACTCTGAAGAATTTAGACACTGCGTGAAAGTAAAAATTGTACTTTTGTCTTCCAACAATTCTTGCATTGGAAAAAAAACCTGACAGACACATTAAGTTCCAATGTCCTTCACTTAAAACCAATTGTGCTAGTTTTCAATGCAGCATAAACAGAGGTGATGCAGGCACAGAAAAGACAAAGTGAGTGACAGACTGTATGGGAACAGGACCACTGATAAAGAAATGATAACAGGAGCTGAGGTGGAGCACCTGGGGAGCCATCTCTCTCCCTCTTCCCCTCTTTCTCTGGGAAGTAAACTCGGACAGTGAAAACAGGAAGTAGGGGCCACTGTGTGACTCAAAAACACTGTGGCTAATATTAGACTCACAGACACATAGTCCTGCCCCCAGTTTCCTCCAGTCCACAGAGAGGACACCCCTCTTCAGCCCGCAGGGAAACAGGGTCAAGAAGAGCGCAGGCCCAAGCTCTTCCAGTTTACAGTCAGGAAACCAAAAAAGACTGCACTCAGATTTGTTTCAGTACTGTACCATTATTACTGCTGCAGTAACATGATACCACTTAAATTCTGTGACTGGTTGAGATGAATTAAGTTTAGCAAATTTACAATCTTTGCTGGTAGTAGTGTTTTCTGTGAGTGCTGTTATTCAGAGTAATGATTCCATGGGGGCATCATTCTTGCTTCATGCTGGGAAAATTGTCTTTAAAATCTTCTCCCACAGCAAACAATATGCATTTTCTAACCGCATTCATAGTTTTAGAAACATTTGGAAAAACCTCTCCCTTTTTCCAAATGTTCTAACACCAATAAATGGAAACAAGTAATTAAAACTTTTTTTTAGCCCAGTAGGTGTGCAACAACTGAACAACTGGACCCCTGTGATGTAAAGTACAATCCTGGGTTTACATAGAAGCTTATATTGATTGGTCAATGCATGAGTCAAATGCAGAAACACAGCTATATTTAAACACTGCTGTAAAAACCAAGTAGCAGCCTAAAAACTGCTGTTTTTCTTTTTTAAAGGCAGGGTTTTGTGTTATATCATTGTATTTCATGTTGCATTACCCAGAACCGACAAGCTTGGGGCTCTACAGTGATGCAAAATCACAATCACAAAAAGATTGCGTAGGTCTCAAGGGATGAGCTTTTTGAAAAGATGATGCAGCTACAAAAATATGAACTCTTGGTAGAAACAAGTTACTAACTGCGAACATTAAGCCGCAACACGCGGATTAAACATGTTCACATCAATACGTTAGAAATTATGATGTATTGTCATAAAACACACAATACCTTATATATCATAAAGAGTGGTAGTCCATCATATTTATGAAAAGCTATAAATATAAAATTCAAACAGTGGCATTTTGTAATCCAGCTCACTATTTTTGAGGATGCTCACAATACACCCTGATACACCAACAAGATTGGTATCATGGTATTTGTAGTCATGTACATAACTTAGATGGGGCTTTCACAATTTCTCACACTTTCCATACCTATTAAGCATTCAGTCGCAATCGGCATTAACAGAAAATGTCCGATAACTGTTCCTCTCAGTAAGACCATCTCAAGCAGCATAGCCTCACATGAAAAGCCTCTCCAACGCCTCAACATTTCTGATGCTTAAGTGTCCCTGTACAAGAACAAACGCTCAATAACAATCTGCAGCCTCACATTCCTCACATTGCTACAGTACTGCTACAGTGGTGGGGGAGGAGCTGTAATGACATAAGAGTTTGGGCATTTTGTAATTTTTCACTTTCTGGTCAAAGCTGAACCGTTCCTTATCTTCGCTCTGCTGTCAGCGCCAATAGCTGTAGCCCAGTTGTTTACGCTGTTACCACAAGGGCAAACACACAGCAATCTGGTTTAAACACAGCTGCAACACCACAGTACCAGAGTTAAAACCCCAGGGGATAAGAGACCTAACAGAGACTACTGTTACTTGGGGGACTGGGGGTTAGATAAATCAGCTGTTTGTTTAATGTATCATTACTCATATCCAGAAGCCTGAGCAACATGATGTCAGGTTTACAAAGAGTTATCTGTTACTTGCAATTCATCAACAAGCAATGCTTATAACTCTCACATTTGAGAGGCTGGATCCAATAAATGTCTGGCATTTTACTTGAAAACTAATTTCAAGTTTAATAAATAAATAAGTAAATACTTCTCAACGACTTCTCTAGACTTTTTTTGGAGGGTTGTAATTACACAAGGGCTGATTTGGTGATGACATTAATAAATATTTGAAGAAAAGCCATTGGCACTGAAATAAAAGTGTTAAGATGAGATGTTGAATGTGTTTGCTTGACCTAAAATACCTGCTTTAAAATCTACTGAAAGCATATTAAGGATCGAAAGGATCCAGTTCCAACATGTTTGTTTGGAAATGTTTCCAGTACTTTAACTAGAAAGTCACATGACTCAGCTTGAATGAATGACTTATGATTATGAATCTAGGCCAAGCTTTTGACCTTGAGGCACAGTTTGTGTTGGCACGAAAAATATCTTCCACATTTGTATCTCTCAGTATCTCTGCAAACACAAGAATCTGCTGTTTTAATAGTAATCTCCCGATGAAGATAGCAAGACGAGGAGAGACTGACACCATATTGATAAAGGATCACAAGTCAATAGAACATTAAGTCCAATACTGGCTATTAAGAAAACTGAGACTGTAATTTAGAATGTCAAATATAAAAAAGTTGCTGTTGCTGTGAAATGTCACAGCAGGGATGCACTGGACGCCATGTCGCCATTAAATATCAACCAACAGAATTAAGTGCTGAGGACACCAAAAACAAAGGACCACTTTATGTCAATAACACCAATAACAATGTCTTACAGATTTGGTCATGTTATTGTAAATGGATGCTGTTTTTAGTTGCTAGAGGCAAACCACATGATGTGGCAAAAGAAAGTTGCATGACACTACACAGTCACCAGCCTGATATGTGATGAGGTTGTGAAATCAACTGTACTATATAGGCACATTTGTGATGTCACCCATCTATTCTGATCCAAAGTTTTGGAGCCAAGTGTCAAAATGGGCTTCATTAAAAATGACGAACTAAAACTAGTTTTATTTGAGTTCGGATGAGGTAAAGTGGCCTGCACACAGCTACTGTGGGCATACCTGTTAGTCAAGTCAGCCGTGCCCTTACATGAGAAAAATTCAAAAGTCTGATAACCTTCAAAATTAGTTTCACTGTGTGCTGCAGAGAGAAATTAGGTACTCAGACCAAAACTGTTTTTTTGAGCTATGCTGTAAACATGTTTACTTTTATCGTTAAAATAGGCTTTTTTTGGCCCAGTTTGTCAGACGGTTACACCAGCAGAGCCATAGTCGAGCACTTTATCTGGAGATTAGTTAAAATGAAACACTAATACAGATAGTCGGCAAAGTACTAAAATTTCCTCCCAGATGATCAGCCAAGGTAGATAATCCATGGGCCCATAGTCTGTACGCTCGCTGGATAACATGAATGACCAAGAGTTCCTCTGAAGTAGTTAACAGCAACAAGATACCAAGTTAAATCCTAAAATGCTGTAGTTATGTTGAGGTTGGGTGGTTCCACTAAAAACCACTTGAAATAAAATCCTTGACATAATATTTCTAACGGGACAGTTTAAGTGGGAGAGTGAGAAAAAGGCTAGAAAATAGAAAACAATTCAGTAAAGTGTTTATTTTTTACTGGTGTGACTATGTGGGATGGGTGATGATGGTGAGTGCCTGTGTTCAGACCACTTAGCCTGATGAACTCTACCTGAGATTAATTGTGAGAGGAGCAGGGACTGAAATATCACCAGACAGATCACATGATGACTATTTTTGTCAGCTTTCATTCATCTTCTGACCATCTACTTCATGTAATGATTTCTAAAGAGAAGATTTTAATGTTTTAAGATTGTTGTGTCCTAAAACCCGTTTAAGGTTTCTCTCTCGCACACAGACACATATAATCCTGTTTATATTTACAGTGTCAATGCTCTATTTCAGCTGACATTTAGTCCTGGTTTACCTGTGCTTAAACTGTTTGAGTCCAAAACAGAGTCTGTTCTTAGCTGTGGGCATTAGATATCTGGTGCAAACCTTTCAACACACACTGGACTGATGTTAGTTGTGGGCTCGCTTCATTCCTTGAATAAAAATATGTCATCTCAGACTGACCCCTTAAATTGATGCTTAAAACAATCAATTTAGAAGACCCAAGGTCAGTAACTTTTTTTTCAGCTATGTCTGAAAAAAGCATTATGGGGACAAAGTATGTAAGGCTGTCAGTGCTAATTAAAACACTGTGAATGAAGAATCTATGAGGTGAGAGAACTGATCCCATGGTGCTGGAAATCTGCTCAGCATTTGTCTATGTTTAATGCTTACTTTTTAGTTCAGTGGCTGGTGGAATGATGTAAGAAAAGTGATCAAAGGCCAAGTGCTGTCAGTTCAGCAAGTGAACTTTAAACTTCTGAGGCATGTTGCATCGTCTTTTACACACCTGTTTTCATACAGCTGCTAATTGTGTTTCAAATTAGCATGAATGAATTTAAAGAAGGGGTATTATGGTTTCCAATATCTATAAAATGGATATGAAGTAGTAATTCTGGATGTCAAGAGACTCTCTAGAATGATGAGGTTATTGCAAAGGTTTGACTGGTCCTTGACATGTTAGAGAGACCACCCATAACTCATGTAAAGCTACTACTGGGGTACCAAAGGAACAGTATAAAATAAAAAAAACACAAACCCCCCTCTTTAACTTTCAAAAAAACAGACTCACATGTGTATGTGTGAGTGAGTGAGATTTTTGGTTGATCAACAATATGACCGGCTTGGCGAGTATAATTCGCTGTACAAGTTGATTGACGACGGGCCTTGTACAGGCTTGCAGCAGAATGGCGGCATTATCTTTAGTCTGAAGTTAGTTGTGTTTAGATTACCGAAGACTTGTCACAACACGGGTTTGAGGTTTTTGTTCACACGCTGCACTTAACTGGAATATCTGCTTCAGAGACTTTCCAAATGAAAACATTCAATTCCTTTCTTTTCCAGATCAGTGCAGACACTGAAATGCTAGCCCTATGAAGGGAGATGTCAACTTGGATAAGGATGAAAAAATGCCTTAACTCAAAACTCTATGGTGGTAGTTGATTGAGCATGCTGATTCAACAGTCTGTGCTCAAAAAAACCCTGAAGGGAATAATAAAAAAATGAATTAAAAGAAAAGGAGAGGGATCATGTGTGGGAATAAAGCAACAGACACTATGAAAAGATAAAAACAGGGAGGTAGTTGGGCAGACAGGTGCAGCTTTACTGTTCCCCTTGTTATCTTTTTTCAGTCTTAAAGTGACTGAGTGATAACAGAAAACACATCCATGCATTTTCTATTGTGTATCCTGTTCAGGGTTGTGGGTATCACAGAAAATGACTCGCCTATTTATCCAAGAAAAAAACAGATCTGTAGAAGGGAAGGGAAGGACACTTGTGAACGTAATTACTTGTGATATAAAGTTAGACAAAAATAGCATCCTTCTACATACTGTGGAACTTCTTAAAATTCTGAATTCTTGAATTCATCTCAAAGAAACCCTAAACTGATATGAGATATATTTCTTTTTACTTGTTCTTATGACAGAGAGCAAAGGTTTGTCTCTTTTGTCATCATGTTTCACTTTTGCTGATGATGTCACATAATTACAGCTTGAACTGTTTGTGATGCAGGGGGTCATTAAGCAAGTGAGAGCTATGATCTTGCAACAACTTTGTTTTTTAAATAATCCTGTTTAAATGATACACAAACCCCCAGAATCAAACTTTGAGATATTACATTTAAAAAAGCATAGTACCTTCATTACCTTTGTACAACACAGATTGAGGTATTCTTTAAATGCTATGCAATGGAGCTACAATACCTGGGATTCATATCAGATAAACAACTTAAATTAGATCATTCATATCTTTTTAACTATCCGTTGTTTTACCAGCCTTTCTGATTACACCTTTTCCAAATAGAAAACACTCATACCTCGTACAGGGTGTCAGGGTTTGCTTCTACATGTGAAGGAAACATGATACAGTGACACTGTGCTGACTAACCTCTGTCCCTGTGGGAAGGCCTGTGTTCCTGGAAGACTTGTTTTGTTGTCACAGACAAAAGGGCTACACTTTGCGTAACATGCTGGAAAAAGACCACATAAACAAAGTCTACCTAGGTAGACTAATACTGAATATAATGTAGCCTTTGGTCCAAAAACATTTTTGACTATCCTGAACTCAAATTCCATGAGCAGAACTAGAGTGAGATTATAAAGTTCTCACCACCTATGCCGGCAAGAGCACCAAGCCTGCCTCTGGATGTCCATCTAAATCCACGGTCAGCAGGCATGCATAAAGATAACACAAAGTTAGCAAAGACAGCCAAAATGTTGCAATAGAAGCTGCCAGGTCACTGCTTCTCTGTGTCTGGTTAATGATGGCCTGTTGAAACATATTGAGGACTGCACCTCTGCTGAGCCTGCAGAGTCATGGCTGACAGCTGGGATAAGACTGAAACCGAAGGCCTTTTTTACTCTTGTTTACAGAACAAGGTAAAAAGACCATATGTTTAGCAAGCACTTAATCAGCTGACATTTAGAACTGTACATTTTTTCAAGGAGACCACATGTGAAAATAGATCACAGGAAATCATGTCTTTCCTGCATTTTAGCTGAAAGGAGACCAAGAGCAGGCACCTGCAAGCTAGGCCACGTAGTGACACAGGACAGCATTTAGTGCTACAAGCTTGAGAACAACAATACTGTTGGTGAGCAGTTATTTTCAACAAAAGCATGCAGAGGCGGCACCTGGCTAGTTTCACGCCCTGGGCGGACCATCCCTTGCCCCCTATTCCCATCCCAAACTTCAAAATCCCTCCATCAAACACCCAGGGTTTATAAAAGAAAAAAACACATACAAAATATTCAATACTTTAATACTGTGTGCGCATATGCCAAACAAGTAATTTTACATCAAACTTTCAAGAATCAATATGAATGTTTCAGTTCAGTATATAGTGTATTTCAGGTTTGAGATACATAATGTACATTTTTATATAGTTATATATTTCCAGTGATAGTGAAATAATTCAGTGGGGTTTCTTTAACTGGTTGACTATCCTACATGACTGTCTCAACGGTATGTGATCAGTTTTCTTAAGGTACAATGATGAAGAATAATTAAACTTTGAAAACCAACATGAACTTATGCTGGAGATGACTTAATCTTACTTTCATTTCCATAAATCAGCTACCTGGATAGTGCTGAAAGGACTCTGCTTGTGACTTCTGTCTCTGTCTCTGAGCCTGGAGCCTGGAGCCTGGTTGAAGTTTGAGGATTCTTCTCCTCCCTCTGTTTATTTTGCAGCTCAGAGTTCTCTTTTTGGTGTGCTATTAGATGTTTGTATAAGTTTGTGGTGTCGCCACGGAACCTTATTTGTTTTCTGAAAACATCGTAGCTTGCAGTATTTTAGTATTCAGCTGTAAAATAACACCAAATGAAGAACCTCCCTGCCAAATGCACACCTCTGAAAATTTCTAACTTCCTCGCAGACACACGCCAAGGAACAGGAGGCCCTCGTGACCAGAGTACAAAAAATACTGGCATTTATACGATTCACCACAAAGAGATTCCTGGCATGAAATTGTAGCCAAACTTGGCAGAGAAGAGGAAATTGTAGGAAAAAAAAGGTTGGAAAAAGTGTAAATGTGCGTTTGCGATACATCGCCCCCAGTTGGGGAACAGACACTGCACAGTGTGAAAAAGCCACACGTTCTAATAATCTGCCCTTGACAGTGACACAACCTGCATACACGACTCTCAGCAACAAGTTGATGTGATAATACAGGCACCCCAGTGCCTACTCCACTAACTTTTTTTTTCTTAAAATTGATCGTGCTCTCAGGTAGATTTAGCCCTGGGTGGTAGCCCACATTGCCCATAGCAAAAACCGTCCCTGAAAGCAAGGATCAACTCCATCTACTACATGGCAATTGAACAAGATAAATTGGCCTCTGTGGTACAGTGTGGTGGTAAAAAAACAAAAACAAAACAAAACCAAAATGTTAGAGCTTTGCATGCGGAAGAGAGGAACATTACCACTGACAGCTTTCCTCACACCAAACAATACACTACCAGCCAAGAACCAGGTTAGCTGGCACAGGATATAAAAGAAGCAGTTCACCCATCTCTTAGTGAAAGCACAGAAAAATTGTATGTATTTTTCAGCAATATCCACCCATCCGTTGCCATCAAAAGTGGCCTGAAGGAGGAACCAGGAACAGTCACATACTGCAACAGAGCCAAGATCGGACTTGATGTGCTGGATTAAATGGCGAGGAAATATTTAATGAAAGCACCCAGAGGGGAATGGCAACCAGTGGTGTTTAATTATATCCTTCTTGTCCTGGCTGGGAGGAATACTTTTACACTGTTCAAGGCATCAATAGGAGGATGAAAAAGAGATGACTTTGTAATGCTATTCACAAATGAGTGGACAGATGATAGTGCAAGACAGTGTGAGGAGCATCAGAAAAGTGATTTGTGGTCTTTGACCCAAAAAACCCAAATGAGTCTATATTGCTGTATATATTGCTGTTTTCCTTTTTTATGTATTATTTTTTATTTTATTTTATGGCTGCCTGAGTCAAGAAAGGTTTAAGTATTTCAAGAACAATAAATCAACTCAAAGGACCTCTTTGATGGCGGCTCCAAAGAGACGTCTCTGTAGGTTACACTAGCATTACTCAATTACGCAAGCTCTTTACTTTCCTTACGGTGATGTCAAGTTTTTCTTTGTCTGAGATGACATAATGCATGATGTAGCATGAGTTCAGACATGTTTCACTCAGAGCCCCATGGGTGTGCCTCAAAACGTGCTCCTTTAAACACATGGTGCAAAGCCCTGAGTTGACAGATCTAATGTATTTCCTTCATTTTAATAATATTGGGTTAGGGAGTTCCATCAGTTTTAGGGTTCTTTGATTTAACCTGCATCAAGCTTTTTGACAATGTTAGGAAATTTTGCATATCTATTAGTTATTTCCTGACTTTGTCATGCAGCCAAATATTTCTTCACAATTAATTACCGTTCCAATAGAATCATAAAGTATGAGTATATAAGGAGCTCCACTTTGTGTGCTATCCTCATAGTTTACACACACTTGAGTCTAACAGGTGAAAAGCCATGAACTTGACTATGGTGTATCTGTAGCTTGGGCCTCACTGTTAACTGCAATGATGGGTGAAAATAAAACTCGATCATATTTCAGGGACAGTTTTCTGGTTTATGTTCTCCCACTGCTCTGCCTGAACTCACTGTGACTTACCAGAGCTTCCAAATAGATTGTTTAAATGCTGCCATTAGCTAGTTAGCTGTGTTAATGGTCGGACTCGAGGCTCTGGGCACTTACCGAATGTTTGTGTTTACACTGCTGGAACATTAGCTTTGTGCTTCTAGGAGGATGAAATTTTCAAGCTAACTAAAATGGGTACACAGAGGTGAAGACGACTGGTAGAAGGTACAATGTGAGCACCTGAGTGCACCCAGCAATCTTCGGGTGAGACTGGAGAAATGGAGGGGAACCTGACTGCTGGTAATACACTGTAATATACACTATATGTGTCAGCCTGTGTCAGTATGGCAATGGTAAAGACATTGGAGTTACACTGGGATCAGTAGCTGGTAGTCAGATTATTGGTTAAAGCACTGAGGCTGGTACTCAATGGAGTGGGCCTAGATTTGACTTAATCCATCAGATCTGTGCTGCTGCATGTCATTTCCACTTTCTCCTTCCACTGTCTTTAGAAGGTTTATACAGACAAGGCATAAAACAGACCAAAGAAAAAAGTGAAATCCAACCTCAGAAATGCACTTCTACCATCATAGGTAGTGTTTGTAATCAGATTTAGAAACACTTTTTGTTATACTGATTAAATGATCTTTATGTCCTGATGGCAATCAATGCATGATGTGTTCTGAATACAGAGCTAAAAATACCCGCTGTCTACAGCGGGAGTAAACCTGGGAAAACACCAGCCAATCCTAGCATTTGGGATCCAAATTGTTAAACCAATCAAATCTGGTCCTGTCGTTCTGCCCGCCCCCTGCGCATACATTTTGCCAGTGTGCACTAGCCCCGATTCAACGCACATAACCAAGAGGGATCCAAAGTACTCTTGAGAATGGCAGAAAAACTACCTATACCCCAATTACTGGTAACGTAGTGCAAAACTATGTGCTGAGGACCGTTTTTGAGTCTATGGTTTTCAATTAGTCACAATCATGTGATCGCAACTCAGTGGCGCTCATGCACCTGAGCAGGGTTGTCATTTTGGAGGAGCTCTGAGTGTGGAAGGGCAGGGACTAAACAGAGTCCTGAGAAGATGCTACATTCAAATTCATGCTAGTTTTCCATGACTACCAACCGTGCCTTTAGATGCCTTTATGCTAAATCACTAGTATGGCTGCTATGGTACTTTTAAACTCATTTACTTATACAGAAAAAAAATTAAACTGAAAGACAATGATCAACACTGGCTTGGGAGTGACCTATATCCAGCAAAATTTCTTCTTTTGCTAAAAGTAGCGGAAACACAGCAAACACTGAAATCTTAGCAAGCAATTTTGTCTTATTTTTCATAAAAAAAAAAGGTTTCTAATATGAGCCACATTCACTTGACAGGTCGAGAAAATGTCTTATTTCAAGATATCAAGACAAGAATGACACCCGAACTAATTGTAAAGAATAAAGAAAATTTGCAAATGGGATAAGAAAAATACACTTAAGACTTTATTCTGAGTCCAAGAAACTCTACAAGCATTATTTTACCAAAGGCAGTTTTTTTCAGTCTTTACAAGCAATTAAGTTTTAATTATTGCCTTTCATCAGACATAAACAATTACTTGGATTTCCGTTTTAGCAATGTGGTTCTGTCACATTTTGGCATGTTGACAGTTTACTGACTAAACAAGCAGCGATGATTATCAAACTCACAAAAATATGAGTGACAACTTAGAGTTGCTTTCAGCCATGTAAAAATCTTTTCTTAATCAATAACTCTATATTTAAACATGAAACACAACACAGCTCCTCTGGCCTTGACCAGCAAGTCTCCCAGCATGCCACTTTGTAGGACACCCACTACAAGGAATACACTCAGAGCTGTACTATCTGTTTATCCACTGCCTGTTTCATCCCCTCTCTCTCTTTCATCTTGTTCCCTCTCTCCTTCTCTCTGTTTCCTGACGGCCTCATCAATAATACAGCCCAGCATCAATCTGCTTCTGCAGCTTCAGACGACAATGAACAGCATCTGCATGCTGCTCTGTGTATGAGCGTGTTTGTGTTCGTCATGCATGTGGCCAAACCACACCCTCTCTCTCTCTCTCTCTCTCTCTCTCTCTCTCTCTCTCTCTCTTTCTCTCTCTCTCTCTCTCTGCTCCTCTGCAGCTCTGCTGTGGGTCACTGCTTCATCTAACAAGAGCACAACAAAGGTAACAGGATCTATACTGTCATTGTCTGTGTGACTGTGTCCAGCAACTGGTGCATGCATGTGTTACAGTGTACTGCAGGACAAGCAGAAATTGAAAAGATGGGTTTTCACAGTAAAACTAGACCAATATGTGCAAAGTTTTTCTTGTCACAGGTCCTAACTAATTGACACATTGGAGGCTTTTTCACTGCCTGCAACTGTACTAATATCTAACCAGCTGCTTAACATGGCTTTTATTTAAGAATTGAAGAATTATATAAAATAAACTTAGCCAGCATCACATGATAAAACACTATATGTCAATGTTGTTTTTCCATCTTTGCCCAAAGCTCTTAAATTGACAGGAACAAGCTCATACTGCTGCAAGGGCATTTTCATCTTTATAGAAATCAATAGGGGACTGTGATTTGAGATTTTGAGTCATAAGGTGGACTTTTAAGTTCATAACTATTAAAAATAATGTCACCTTAGTGAAAGATATCAGGTTAAAACTCCACACAATAACTTGTTTTGACCATTCCTGAAACCTTTTTTTTTTTCATTAGATGGAATGTGTTCTGGTTCAGAACACATTTTTGTACTGCTTACTTTTGTTAGGTCTACTTGTTTCAAGAGTATTTTCAATGTAGACATTCACTCAATTATTTTCAGCGATCAGTTGAAGTGTCAACTTTATACTTTCCTGGGCTAAAATATCAAATATTCAGGGTTTAGGTTTGTAAGTTCAAATTCTTGGATGTCACAGAATCTGTGTAGGATCCAAGACATAATTTAGTTTTCTCCCAACTTGTGAACCAAACAACTGGGTTTCTTATTTTTACAACAAAAATGTATTGGTTTTTTTTTTTTAAATTGCAAAACAAGTTACTTTTAGACAATTTCTAACATGTTTTGGTTGAAATGTTAACTTTTTTCAATGTATTGAAAATAATTATGAACTGGGAGGCAGCAATAACTCTTGTTGTGACCCCCAACCCTGAGAGATTTGAGTGCCATGTGCACCCAAAGGTGCTATTCATATCTTACCCAGTCCTCGAAGTGCTTGCACCCATTGTGCAGGATGTCCTCAAACTGGATGATGCAGTTGGCCACAAAGTCGTCATAACCAATGGGAGCATCATGGAACACAGACAGCTCAATTCTGCGGCCGTCGTGGACCTCCGTTGTGAACTCATCATTCCACGCGGGACTATTGGTCTTCTGCTTGGTGGAGGTCTGGCCCACGCGGGAGTCATCCACGTTCAGGGCGATGTATGTGTCCAGCAGGAACGTCTGGGTCTTTGGACCGACGGCATGACGTAGGGACCAAGCCGTCGGTTTAAGGTTCAGAGCCTCTCGGATTTTGATCTTCAGCTGTCCGTTGAAGATCACCATGATGTCCCCACTCTTAGAGCTTTGACTTGGAAGTTTACTTTTGTTAATAAGAGAACCAACCTTTTTCTCGGCAGCCAAATCAAAGAAATCCACTCCTGTAACGGTGTCAGTAACCGCACCGTTCAACCGGTGGTGCTCCGGGCAGACACTGTAAATCCTGTCAGTTAACGGAGAAAACGCCAACTATGAATCCTTATTGCTTCTTTCTGTATAAGGCGTTAACGTTTCATGAAAATGTCATAAAATTGCCCCGAATAATGCACTGCAGCTGCAGAGAAACCCGCCATGTAGCTTTCTTCAGAAGTGAGCGGAAGAAATATGGACCAACGGTTGAGAGTTAAGAAAAAACCTCCAAGCAGAGGCCCCAGATGTGACTCGGCATGCCATGGCTTTTACCTTCGAGGTATTAAAAAGCTCCGTTTGCTGTAGGCTGGTACCCTGGAAGCTCTATCCAGTGTTGCATTGCACCGTGTGGTGGGTGGGTAGGCTCCAAACGCCTGCTGCACCCGCCGTGGTACATCGGGGATGTTCCAGCCGGACTGCTGCGACCAAACAGCGGCTGGAAACAACCGCAGCAAGGGGCGGAGAGGAGGGGCAGATGCACGCAGTAGGTGTGGAGGTACACAGTGGTTCCTGCTGCTCGGTGCCTGGCTTGGTTTCAGCCACTGCTGTTGAAATAACTACTCGAGGACATACCTCTGGTTGCCTCCCCCCGACTCTGCTCTCTCCCCTTTTTTCTCCGTCTCTCTCTGGCGCAGGAAATGCGAAAAACACGTCAGATTTTTCGGGGCTTGGTGTGACAGACGCAGTCCAGACTAGGAGGGGTGTTTTGGCTGAAGAAAGCAGAGGGATGGGTGAATATGGTTTTAGAGAAGTGAAACGCTTTGTGTTTTACACCAGTACCCTTTAGTAGTTAAGTCTATTCTTAACCAAACTGTTGGAGTTGCAAGGAAACAGGTGTGAACTGCATTTTTAAACAACCTGTCTGTAAAACCTGAAAGCAGACTCCATGGATTAAGTCCATTAAAATTTAAAAGGATTTTAAGAGAGGACTGCAAGCCATATTATGTTTAATGCATGATGCCTGGAAATTGTACATGCACAATACTTAAATACATCATAAAATTTGACTTTTTTCCTGTAGTTTGCAGGAAAGATCACCATAGACATTTTCAGAGATTTATCTTATTACCAAATTTTGATGATCCGGTTTCATGGAGGCATTTTAATCGGCAGCACACTAAATGTTTACTCTTGTAAATTTACCACTGTGCAACACAAGCACACACAACTTTTAGTGTATATCAAATCTTCTAGGACTGCACATGTTAGTTTTGCTCATTTAATTAGCTCAATTTTACATTAAAACGTTATTTTTCTGTTCTTATGCTCACCTCTGGTCTAAAATGAGAATGAGAAATGCCAGCATTGTGTTGCAAGAGAGCCATGTCGTAACTGTTGAAAAATAGTCTCATGTCTTCGTAACTAATGTTTTATATTACTGCTTGTTAACCTACTTTAAGCTACATCACTGTAAAATCAGCCCACAACTAGCCAACACTGAAAGAGTGCACGCTGGAGGCCAGACAGAGCGTGTCACATGACTAACACTGAAGAAATCTGATTTTCTGCATTTTTCTGCACACAGAGATTCTTTATAACAGAGATTCATGGGCTGTATAAATGAGACTGTACATTCCTCCAGAGGCACAGATGTCTCACTGTGATATAAAGTCAGTTTAACAATATAAGACAAGAGGTCAGACATCTGCTTAATGTCACAGTAAATACTGCTGGGTGATCAAACTCACCATGTGCACGGGAATGTCTCTTAGTGAGACAGGAACATACTGTACTTAACAAACTCAGCACAAGGCCAACTGCAATTCACATTTAACTCAGAAGAACAACACGCTTATCTGGATAGTATTGCATTGTCTGTCTTCATAAGGAAATTATCCATCTGGAAACCCAAAAACATGGCATGGACAGCAGGTAACAACACACATTTGCAGGTTATCAAGGCCTTCTTATGCAGAAATAATACTTCAACATCACTGTTTTTGTACAAGAGAGCCACTTTGAAGCCCTATATCCATCTCTACATTTCTGAGCTTTTATAAGTCTTTCATCTCATAAATTGTATTTTTCACATCTAGTTTTGTTTATATTAAATTCAGTAAATTGTCAACACATGGGGTATGATTTAGATATAGGGGAAATGGTTTAAGTATTCAAGAAATATACAACTTAAAATTGCAATCAGAAGTCCAACATTTTCTTTAACTTGTCAAATGGGAAGAAAAATATAGGAAGTACAGTACAGGTAGCTTTGATACAGTTTGAAATACTGTATGAAGGAAATTTAGTGAAAGGATGAACATCCTGTTCCTTTCAGTACACATAACACTTTAGTATTGCTGCCCCCTGCTGGTGAGTGTTATTTTAGTCTAAACTAACGTGTACCATCTATGAGAAAGAGCATGTTTGAAAATTCCATTAATGTAAGACATCATAGTGTCGCAGTTAAGTTTCACAAACTAAGTAGTCGAAGAAAAAGATTTCTCTGGTTTAGCTCAAGTGCAGCCAAGTCATAGTTTCCAAAGATGCTGCCAGGCCAGACCTCAGTGAAAGCAAATTTATCAGTGCCAAAGACATTGCTGTAGGGAAGTAACCACAGGAAACAAACAAAACAAAATGTGAATTTTTTTTGTAAGCTGAATAAATAAATAAAGAGAGAAATTAAGATTCCCTAAATCTGTAGTTCTGGTAGAGGTGACCCATGTGAATCATAGCTATCTGTAAAAACCTTTCTGAAAGAAGTAATGAGCTGGTCATTGAAAAAGAATCTTGGGGAACCCTCAGGTTTACACTGTGATGATTCTTTTGTGTTGACTTTGAACTCAACCTTTTAAATAACAGTGGTGAGCCATGTTGGCTGTTTTTGTTTACTTACAGGCTGTGTATGTACTTTAAAGAACTGAATGATGATCAGAGAGTCTGTCTCTTTAAGGGATCTTTAATCACTGTTAAATAATCTGCCAATTTAAATTCGCTGTTTAATACTTAATAACATTTAAATTTGTTAATTGATTGAGTTTCCAACTTCTACTCATGGTTATATTTGTCCTTATTATTTTGGTCTATTTTCTGTAGTTGGGAGTTTGTGATGACTCGTAGGTTATTTTGGAAAAGATCTTATTTCCTGTATTGTGATGTTTTCCTCTGGGTTCAGAGAGCGTTGCTGTTCTAGATAAGCTCTGTGTCTGTACGAGTTGGGCTCAGACTTCATCAGGTGGTTGGTAAATTTAATCTTTTTAATTTGAGTCAGCAGAGGGAACTGGCCAAGCTCTGCTCTGCAGCCGGGGTATTAACAGTTTCTGTGGACTCTTGGAACGTTCCTATAGAACTCCAGGTGAACCTTTTCTGTTGGGTTTGAGTCCCAGAGTTCTGCTGTGATTAAAGGACCCCAGACTTCACTTCCATATAGAAGGATCGGCTTGATCACACTCTTAAAAATGAACGGCCAATGAACTGACAGCCTTACAAAGATGTCCTGAGGCAGTAATAACCAGGCCCAGGTACATGTACTCCATGGTGTGACTTATTGTTCGGTTTCCTAATAAAAAATGATGTTTAATCTTCTGATTTCTGGCTTTCTTTTGGAAAAACCTAATTTTAGTTTGATTACATTAATGCTGATATTCTAGTTTTCACAGAAATCATGTAGGACAGTGGTTCTAACTTTTTACACAAAGTACCACTTGAGAAAGTACTTTACTCTCCAAGTACCACCATGAGTGACTTTAATCAAGTAGTGCAGTCAGCCTGAGTATTCAGCTAAATCTATTCACAATTCAAAAATGAGGTGTGGGTTTTATTCTCAACGAGATTTTTAACAATAGAAATACACAGTTTAAACATTAGCACTGTGTTTAAATGTAAAACACGAAAAGAAACTACCTTTTTTACTTTTTTGGATGGCCAGTGTGACTATGCCCTCAATTTTAATTTATTTTATTTATATTTAATTTTGTGATTGTGCACATACCACTACTGGGAGCCTGAGTACCACTAGTGGTACACATCCCACACTCTGAGAAAGGCTGATGTAGGACATTCAGCTCTTCAAGTCCTTGTTCTGTTTGAGACAACAACAGTAAGTCATCTGCATAAAAAGACATTTGACATCTTTTCCCTCCAAATGGAGACCTGAATCTGGAGAATTTTACAGCATTTTTGATAAATGATCAATTTAAATATTTAAAAGAGTCGGTGATAAACAGCAGCCCTGATGGACACCACAGTGTTGTTCAAAAAACTCTGTTCTTTTCTGTTCAATTTTAGCAGCACATTCATTCTTTGAATATTTACTTGTAATCAGTTAATCAGTTAAGTTTCCTCAAATTTCCCTTTGGAGTAATTGGTAGAAAAGGCTGTTGTGCCAAATTGAATCAAAAGTTTCCCTGAAATCAACAAAACAAGCAGAGATCTTAGTTTTCTTTTTCTGTTGGATGTGTTTTTGTATCAGTGTGTGTAGAGTAAATATGTGATCAACTGTTCTTTGTTTGGGCATAAAACCAATCTGGGATTTACTCAGAAAATTACCTTCAGCCAGGTAGAATAGTGATCTTGAATTCAAAATTTTACAGACTAATTTGACTACATTTGAATTAACACGCACTCCTCTGTAGTTATTAGGATTAAGATGGTCTCCGTTTTTAAAAAACAGGGGTAATGAGACTTTTGTTCCATATTTCAGGATACACTCCACTTTTCAATACTATGTTAAATAATTTCAGCACAGCAGCTTTTAAGTTACTGCTGCTGTGTTTTAACATTTTAGTCCTGATGCCATCGATGCCAAAAGCTTTTCCAGCTTTAAGATGGGACCGTTTGTCTTCCAGCTCATCCACTGAACCATTGTTAGTCCAGATGAACTGACCAGGCGAAATTCAGAGTGACATTCACATCTTCTCTGTAATATCTGCCCAGAGGTTTTCATGATCTGTGGAGCTGAAAAGTCTGTCTCTGTCTCTGTCTCTCTGTCTCTCTGTCTTCTATCTTTCTCTTTCAAATTCAAAATAGTCTTTATTTTGGAATGAAGTTTTTTTTGTTTGCTTGTTTATTTGTTTGTTTGTTTTTTTTAAAAAGAAAACATGTTGCCAAAGCTGATGTACAATTAAAATTATCAAGAAAACTCGTTAGAAAAAAATAAATAATAGCAATAAAGAACAAAAATAAACAATAAAATCATTCAAGAATAAAATAAATCAAACAAAACCAGTAAAAAAAATCAGTAAAACAAACAACAGGTCCCTCTTTTCCCATAATGCACATCAGTCAAAGAGCGCCTGAGCTCTAAAGATAGGAATCGATCTCAGGCTGAAGAAATCCCCTGGACACTTGCCATGTTGTGCCTCCTCTCTTCTCTCTTGGTTTATATCAAACAAACGTGGCTTGGCAACAGAGGACAGGATCAGGATTTAGTTCCTATTTCATCTGTAACTTTTCTCAGTCCAGGACAGTAACACCTACTAACTGCAGTAAAGTAACTGTTGTGAAGTTTGAAGGGAAGATCTTTCATTTACATAGATTGCAGAATAAAAGAAACATCTTTTTCAAATCGTAAGGGCAAAGGTCTATATTTGTTCAAATATAGTTCCAAGCTTGTTACCCTCTTTTACTCATTAAGTACATTCAGTAAAGCCAAAAATACATACTGTTTTTTATGAGTGGTTACATGTTCTTTAAACATCCATTCCCCGAAGGAGCTTGTCAGGGTAATTTTTATATTCCTAACCGGAATACCCCTAAATAAGACCATTTACAACCAAGTAATTGGGATTTTCAGGATTTTTCTCAGGGTACCTTCCATTTACAAAAGCTAAGTTAAAAGGTGTTTGAACTTAAGCTGAGAGGATTATCACAAAGGACAATAACAAAATCTTTGCATCAACTATCAAAGCTGCTCTCAAAAAACATTTCTCAGTGATTGTTAAATCAAAAATACAGGTTTTTATAATCCATTTGATTGCAAGGTGTTATAGGCTACACTGATGGGGGAAACCCTGGAAGCTGCTGGCAATATTAAAAAAAACAACAACAACAACAAGATATGAAATTAATGTAAGACTAAATTGCAAAAACTAAAATCTATGATTATGCTTAAATAACCAAAACAGGTCTTTCAGCTTAAACTATGAATGAAACATAACATGCCACAATAATGTACTTATTTTGCTTGTTAATTTTGAAAATACAAAGAAATTCAATTGCCTTAAAACCTGTAAATTATTACGCTCTTTAGTTGTATGGGCAGCCTTTAATCAGCAGGGGGCGACAAACATCACCAAAAGATCATAATCGCTTCATAATCTGTTCCCAAGGCTCATTTAATTCTCACTCCCATAGTCTCACACTCTTTGTGCACACACACAGCACTTACATGACTTTTTCATTGTCTCAGTAAAAGGCCTTCTGACATCATGTAAAATTTAGCCTCTGCACATTTTTTATGGCACATCTGCACTATGAAATACTCGTAGGTGCACGGATAGAAAGATGATGAGCAGGAAACCAGTAACATCACACTGTATTCTGCATATCGTCATAATCCCCATTCATCCATATCCCTCTGGTGCAGTTAGTTATTCAACTATTTAATTATAAACAAACTGTCAAAAATCAATACAAGGGTTTTCACTCCTCTTTTCATTTTCCTCACAGTGGGTTCTTTGTGTAAGCTAATCAATATTCCTACTTTGGCCCTTGGGGGAGGTTAAAAACAATCTATAATAGAATTCAACTCCAGCAGCAGGAATAATAACAAGCCAAACCAATTTCCCCCAGGCTAAGAGTGAGGTTTAATACCATTGTTTGCTGTCTCTTGGGGCATTAAACCAGTATCCATGTAGAGTAACGCGTGTTCACAATGTCTTTTAGACTGGAAATGAATAAATGAAAAAAGAGGACGGGATGCTTTTTTATGTCATATGCCAAGACAGATACACTGAAACAGAGAGCTGTATCCTGTTTCAAGTGAAATATACTATCCTGCTATACAAGGTCTCATTTTTGTGACACATCTGACACCAAAATCTTGCAAAAACTCAATTTTCTACTTCATAACCCAAAGTCAATGAATACTGATATAGAAAAAGCGCATATCTCCATTCCCACGACCTTGTCATTTATCTCGACTTTCAAAGGCAGAGCAGATCCCAGATCAGTATTCCTATCACAAGACATTTGATAAATATTCCTCCTAATTTAGAGGCAAGGCAGATGGTCTTGTAGCTGGCACAAGAGCTGAGAAATTAGGGCAAAGAAGGAAGAAGTGTATGTCAGCATTAAGAAGAAGTAAGGTGTGCTGTGGAGAGCAGGAGGGAGAACTGTGACTCCCAGGAGATCAGAAGACAGGGAAAGCTAGTCTGCACTAATCCAGCTGTTTCCCCCAGAAATGGCTGGCTGCCAGAGTACCTGCTGAAGATAGATAAAATAAAATCTGAATAATAATCAACTGCAAGTATTTGATAAGATAAATGTGATTCAGAACAGACAGGAAAGGAATAAAAGACTTTAATTAATTTGGTTGGTTTCTCATAAAAAGTGGGTCTGGAGGATTTAAAGATTGCAAATCTTTTCACAGTAAGACATTGCTAACGTGCTAAACAGACGAAACAACAGCAGTCACAGGGACCTTTCTTAATACGTTGATTTATCTCTTTTTCTTAAACTGGGGAGTTATTCTTGGAGATTATAGTTTTATATGAATTGCAATGAACAAGGTATCTGTTAAAAATGGGGATGTCTATGCAAAAGGTAAAGACTTTAGGTGTCACAGTGTTTGGATTTCCATCTGTAATCCAAATGCTATTGATCAATAGCTTTATAACAGGCTTAGGTTGTATGAAGGAAAGCAGTTTGTGTTGGGTGTAAAATTGGCGAACCATATGTGGATAAAGCAATAATAAACCCTCATCTACTGTCCAACAAGTGGGAAGTTTTGGGTCCCTAAACTGAAATTTGAAATTTGAACTGAAATACCTCTAAACAAATTTTAGAGGTATAATGCAATGTGAAGTGAGACCTACAAGAAGTAAATGGTCTAGGTAGACTTCCAATGTCTGTAGTGACGTGGTCTCATTTAACACTTAGTTTGACAAATCAACCATCAGCTTACTAATGACCTAAAGCCAGTTTGAGAAAGAGAGATGAAAACTTGAAGCACATCGTTGTCAGGAGTTTTAACCTTGTCCAGTTGCCTTTTATACCTAAATATTGAACACCTAAAACCCATATAAATTAAGAATTTAAAATAATTGTGTTACATTTTTAAACTCTTTTTGTCACGCTTTACAGCTTTAGTAGCAAAATACATCTGCAAAATCACCCTGGATGATGTTTACTACACATAAAAAGCAACTATAAAGACAATGGACAGACCAGAAAAGATATTGTGTTACATTTAAAGTTGGAAAATAAAACAAAAAAAGCCAAAAAATGTAAGCTATCTAAGGCTGCAACACACTTGACAGTTTTAAGACAGACTTGGGGCCCAATTCGCAATCCCCAGTGGGTGTGGCCTGATTCCAGGTTCATCATAATCGGTTATTAGTCCAAATAATCCTTAAGTGTGTTTTGTCAGTATACTGTTTTGCTGCTCCCAAGCACGTGGGAGCTTCCGCTATCTGGAATCTGGAATTCAAAGAATAATAAAGCGGATTATATTTACAATGGGTCAAAATACCCATACCCATCAGAATACCTGCATTAACCAATGAGAGGAGAAGACTAGAAAGTGCCACCAACTGGATGTTGTATCCTTTCACAGCTAACAATCACATCAGCAAGCATTAACAAAACTGTGCCCAGAGTCAAGCAGAAAATTAAACAAGAAGAACAGTTTGTTCCGCTATTTATCTGTGTTGGTTTGTCACAGCAACACACACCAGGATGTCTGGATGACAATGTCCATCGCCCTACTTAATGGAAGGTAATTATCCTCTGAAGTCACATTTGTCCAAGTTAGCTTCTAAGAGATCTTGAGTCTATGAAATATTTCCAATAAACAGTAAGCGTGTGGTGTAGAGGTCTTATGGAAGTGTGTGTGATCCAAGGATTGTCAGATTCTGGTCTAGCCTAGACTAACTTGTGTAATGTCTTGTGCACTGTTATGTGTTTTGTGCTCTCTTCCTGTTTTATTTTGTAATTCTGGTGTGTTATGGCTTTGGTCAGTTTTACTTCCCCCCCATTGTTCTGTTTCCCGCCTTTTTTACTTCCACACCTGTGCCTCATTTGTCATTAGTCTGCCCTGTATTTAAACCCCTGAGTTTCACCTGTACTCTGCCAGATTGTCAGTGTTGCATTCTTGTGTTCATGCTCTCTTGCATTTATGCCTTGTGTTTGCTTGCCTGGTTTTGGATTATTTGGATTTGACTGCGAATTTTGGATTTGGATTTTGGATTTTGGATTTGTTTGCTTTCTTGGACTGACCTTTTGTGTATGACCCCTGAACTGTTAAGTAAAGACCTTTGCTTTTCATTTACTCTGAGTCTTGGATTTATCCTCTGCACCTGAGTCCCTGTTTTATGCCTCAGATTGTGACAACCTGTTCATCAGCTAGTGATTTTCACACAAACTTCTCTGGATGTCATGGAACAATGGTGTTGTGTCTACATGCTAACCTAATATATGTCTGGTTTGAAAGGTAAAAATAAATATGAGCACTGCAGTGTAAAATTATATAACATCAACTTATATTCAGCATCATAAACTTCCTCTACATCCACACTCACCTTGTGTTCACCAGGTTTCTGCTATAATCAAAACCTCTCAAGTTTAAACCTTGCTCCACACCTCGTCACACTGCAGCAGTCATATTTTTCCTGAAAAGAGTGTCTTTGTCGGTTTGGGTATAATCGTCCTCTGGCTCTGTGGATGTGTTTGTTAGCCTGGAGGGAGCACAGATGCAAATCTTGGCTTTGTTTTCCAAAAGCACAGAATATCTCTCTGTTTTTAAAGCCTTCTGAGTGAGATAAAGTTATAAATCAGGAAAGGCAGTTAGGGGAATTAAGTCTCTGCTGTGTGAGTCTGTTTTTTTAATGCGCCTGTCAAATCTATCTCTGAATCAATGCAAATGCATCCACAGAGTCGAGAAGTTTTTGTCTACTTTTCTACTGTCTTTGTGTCTTGAGTTAGATGTGTTTTTTTTTTTCAGCTCCAGTATTTATTGTCCATGTTCAATGACTAATAATTTGGTTTAGCAGAAAAAGACTACACACCAACACTCAGTCCAGGAATCTCATTCCTTTCCTCTTTACAGCTTATGATGAATAAATGATAATATTTGAGCAGTATACCAAATACCAGACCTTGCTCTAGTGGACTTACAGAGGATACTGATGAGTTTTGCTGCTCTAAATTATCTCAGAACAATTTGCCCAACAGAATTTTTATTGCAGTTTTATAAGCTTTCATTCTCCGTGGCTCTCATATAATAACTCTGTACACAGACTACATCATGCACACACAAATTAACACATTTATGTTGACTGGGCAACATTATTGGATTAAGACATTACAATTGTACTTTTCCTGTCTTGAAAAGCTAAATATCCAGGGATAGAACTTACCAGGAAACTACAAATGAAACAGACAAAGAGAGAGGAGAACAATTGGATACAGCTTAGGAGTCCTTAAGGGCAAAAAGACACAAATAAACAGCTATGTTAGCAAAAGACAATTAAAAGTTCCTAATAATATTCATTTGTCCTAAAACATGAAGGATTATGACTCATTTTAAATCACTAATAATTTTACAAGCCCTCACAGTGAGTGTTTTTCCATTGAAATACTAAAAAAGCAGCTATGGCCACTGTGGATAGATGTTTAAAAGTCAAAGTTGCTTCAACGTCATTTCAGTCTGTTTTACATGATGAAAAAACTTTCCCAACATATTGGAATGTCTGGCCAGTGTGACTGGGCTCTTAGGGTTTTTTGCAGATGATGTGGTCCTATTGTCCTCATCTTCCAGATCGTACTGGAGCAGTTTTCAGCTGGGATGAAGATCAGAACCTCTAAGTCTGAGGCCATGGTTCTCAATCGGAAAAAGGTGGACTGCCCACTCCAGGTCAGGAGAAAGTTTTTGCCTCAAGTGAGGAAGTTTAAGTACCTTGGTGTCTTGTTCATGAGTGAGAGGATTTACATGTCAATCTACATTCCAGCCCTTAACTATGGTCACAAGCTGTGGGTAGGTCCCAAAAGAAAAAGACTGTGGATACATGCGGCCAAAATGAGATTACCCTGCAGGTTGTCTGTGTTCAGCCTTAGGGATAGGGTTCCGAATACCAACATCTGGGAGAGGCTCGGAGTAGAGCCACTGCTTCTCCACATCGAGATGAGTCAGATGAGGTGGTTTGGGCATCTGGAGAGGATGCCTCCTGGACACCTCCCTAGGGAGGTATTTTGGCATGCTCATCTGGGTAGACCCAGGACATGATGGAGAGATTATATCTCTCAGCTGGCCTGGGAACCCCTTGGTATGCCCCCAGAAGAGCTGGTGCAAAAGGCCAGGGATAAGTGCCACTGGTCTTTGCTAATGACACTGCTGCCCTGACACGCAGACCCGGATAAGTGGTAGAAGATGGATGGATGGGTGGATGGATGGATGGATGGATGGATGGATGGATGGATGGATGGATGGATGGATGGATGGATGGATGGATGGATGGATGGAAAAGATGTTAAAGATTGGTGCTGTTTGCCTGACCATGCTAGTCCATGCCACATGGAGTTGCCCCAGCAATACAACATGAATAGGACTAAATATTAAATGGTTTCATTTTGTGCATTAGGACTATGCGGCTCTGATGACCATGAACTCTGCATGCAAACATAGCTGGCTCATATCAATGGAAAACTTTGCTTGATAAGACCTTGGTGGCTGAGGGCAATACGTGCTTGATTTGAATGCAGCTCTCATGAAATCAAATACAACACTACATAATTTTCTTAAAGGTAACTAAAATCCACATTAATGTGTAGTAAAATGATTGATGAATCATGTGAATCATGTGTCCTTTTTAAATATATTTTCAGCTTAAAAATATATCTTAGTGGGAAAAAGCTCTCTTTATCAGTAAATCACAAGAAATTTGAAAGAGGGTTCATAAAAACACTTCAAAGAAAGTCAGCCAAGCATCAACCTACAGTCTAAAAATATGAAGCCAATGTGGAAGTATTTAAAACTGCAGTTCATGGAGCGTCCACTTGAGGCTGACTGGAGAAGTACTAATAACCACAAACACACAAAGACAAGAAAGCATATTTACAACAAAAATAAATGTTAACAAAAGTCTGGTTTAGGAAAAAAAACAGTTTTAGTGGGAATAGCTAATTTCTCTAAGGACACACTAAAAGGAAAGTGATACTTTCATGAACTTACAAATTTTGCCTTATCAAGGGCACAGCTGACTTAACTGACAGATGGTTAACACTCTCACTAAGGTAGTAAGCTTGTTTTGTTTCAAAGCATACTGAAAGGTTGCAACACATTAACCTGTAAGTCATTGATCCCAATAAATCTCTGTTGTATCTAAACTTTAAACAGTGGTATAGATAGTCTCAGCGGTAGTGCACGGATGGGATTGTGGTTAAACAATTGTGCTTCTATCTATCTATCTATCTATCTATCTATCTATCTATCTATCTATCTATCTATCTATCTATCTATCTATCTATCTATCCCCATTTTTAAACAATATTACACCATGAAGTCACTTCAATGCTGTCTTCTTCAGTTAATGATTCTTGCACAGCAGCTAAAGGCCTTAAGTGCAAACTGCCATTAGTCAACTGTTCTGAGCCCATGCTGCAGACGGATGTCACCGCTTTGTCTCTGCACTCCATTCGTGTCTGCTGCATGCCTTTGACGTTTAAACGGAACTGCCCCTTTAACCGTATGACTGTACTGCTCATGCTCGGGGCTTTGTGCTGGAGTTTCCCCGGCAGAGAAGCAGCTGTAGACTGGAGAGCGACAGTGGACAGAGCAGAGAGAGAGGGGGAAAGCGAAACAGAGCGAGATAGAGAGAGAGAGAGAGGTGTTGCTCTGTGTCGCATCCTCTGCTAACGAGCTTGGGCAGAGGGCACGTCTTTGTCTGGGATCATATCCAGTAGGAGCACACAGTACGCCGATGATCTCAGCTCCATGGTTTCATTTTATCCCAGGGATTATATTCTGTGATGTTATGGCAGGATCAGTCATGGTCGCGTGTTTACATCGGAGGCTGCCCACTGTGGAAGTTATCTGGATGACTTGTGGTGACGCGCCAGAGAGCGCGTAAAAGGATTTCTGGTTTTGTTTATCGAAACGGATGGGTCCAACTGGAATTTTGTTTACAGCATTTCCAAGTCCAAACTATTTCCATCAAAGTTTCGTTTCTTTGTCCTGCCTCGGAGCTTTCTGCACAGAGCTCAGCATGTTCTGACAACGCGTTACTCCAGTTAAACTGCGCCTTTTCCTCCAGGCGTCACAGGTAGGCGAACTGAGTCTCCTGACAGTCTCCCTGATGACAACAGATAACCTCACAGAATAAGGTGACGGATCGGGTGTTGGGTAGGTGCTGCAGCCTATTTAAAGGGCTGTTCATCATGGATGTTGCTGGGGGGATTCATGCACAGTTGTGCACATGGACGAAGTCATCCAAAAGGGATGCCCGGTTTGTATTGAAATCATACCTGGGAATATTTCTGATGCTTCACCTCGTGCTCCACGCGGAAACCTCTGCAGTATCCAAGTCTTGCGATAAAAACTGTTACTCGGGGAAGTGCATGAACGGGAGCTGCGTGTGCGACCATGGATGGGTTGGGGATCAGTGCCAGCACTGTCAGGGAAGATTCAAGTAAGTTTTCATTTATGACATCTGCCACGTGCTTGTTTAAATCTCACCTGTGGGGCTGTTCATCAGTGTTGTGTTGAGCTAAGTCTTAAACTTAAATCAAATGATTGAAGTTGTGATCCCGCCGAGCCATGTGAGTGATGGGGTGTTGATGGAATACATCTCAATACTCACTGTCAGTTTTAAATCATCAATACAGTTCGTGATCTTTTTCTAACAAGGTTAGACTTTGCCACAGAACTACCTGGAACATCACAAGGCTTCTTTGCAGGGCTAAGAGCAAAGATCATTTACTTTGAGGTCACCGTTTCTTTTATTTAAAACAAAAATCCTCATAAGGATGTAAGCTCATGTATGTAAAGGTCATACCAATGTAGAAAAGTTAAGTCACTACATAGGTTCAACTAGTTCAGGTCAAACATAAGTGCAGAACACTTTTCTAAATATGTCAACATGTAATTTTAATGCCCAGACAGGAGACTTCTGTCTGCCGCTCAGAGTGAATGGAGCAGAGTGACTGCCTCCCTCACTGTCACGTTAGAGAACTACTCACAGGCTTTAAAAGCCTGCCAGGGCTGCCATCTAGCAGTTGCTGTTTAAAAATAAATCAGGATTCAGAGACATGCTTTATTTGGCTTTCAGGCTGAAATATTGTACAAGAAAAGGTTTTTGCTGGGTTTCGCTGCTTTTTGAACAAGTTCAGGGTGAAATGTCTGCCTTTCTAAAACTTTTTCTGAGATTAACTGGAATGTTTTGTTCCACATGCTCCCCCGATAAAATGCATCACAAGGAAAGGCAGCAACTATCAATCACTGCTAGTTTTAATATGACTTTAATAAATATGAATGGTAATTGTTTTAGACATTGCAGTTAGTTACATTGCTGCTTTGAAAGAGAATATCCTGCAGCGAATAGAATAAAATGAGGGTGGGAGTCTTTAGGATTTCTTTAAAGTTTGAGTAAAGCAAAATCAGCCATATTTTTCTAAATACGTTAAATAGGTATCACATGTATTTCCTTAAAACATTTTAGGATTTAATTGTGGAGCTTCATGTGCTGTGTTTCAGATTTCTGTATTCGGGCTTTAAAATGGGCGGGTCTAAAATCATAGCCATGTTACATCATGAACCCATCATTAGCATAAACTGCCCCTGCTGCCACCAGCGGCGGTCAACCAAATCTAGTTAACTGTGATAGCAACACCCATTGGCTTCTGAAGAAACGGGGGACTGATAGCCTAATTGTATTTGGCTAGGCTATAACGTTACTAGTGGCTGTGGGCGTGGCTACACAGTTTAAGAGACAGCGCCTTCTGGTGGCAAGATACAATGAATGTGTCAACCAACCCATGTGACAGCAAACCCCGCTTTACCTTATTATACTGAGGCTCTGGTCTGCACAAGTAAGAGCACAGTGAGGTCTTCAGTCTGATATTTTCTCTCTGGAGGATTATATTGATTTCTTAGTTGATGTGATTGTTGTGAGAAAGGTAAACAGAATGTGCCATGTGCTAGGCAATAGACACATAATGACAGGGACAAGCTTCTTTACTGGTTGCTGTCCAGTGTTAAGACAGTTTCCACTAATACTGAGTAGTCCTTGCACACACACAAAAACACACACTGTGATGTCAACGAAGAACAATAGTAGTCCGGCAACACAATATAACTCCAAAATGTGTATTTTGAAAAGTGTTACCATTTGCTTGTAAAGCATTTTAAGATCCAGCGGGTCATGTACAAAGACATCTTTCTGTTATATACTATGAATAGTGCATGAAAAATATGTGGATACAAGAGAATGACAGAGAAAAGCCATGGCACAATTTGTTTTAGAGAAAGACCTTATCTTAAACTCTAGGTTCAAAAGGCACTGTGAGGAATATCAGTTTGGCAATGATTGCAGTATTACCTTTTTCTGACATTAGTAGTGTTTTTCCAGGATCAAGACACTGTTTTCCTTGAGCACTAACATCTACTGTTGTAAAGATGTGACTCTTGCAACTTTGTTTGGAAGGAAATGAATGGAGAGAGGATCTAATCTAATCACTACTAATTTGTTTGATACAACTTTTTTGTAGGATGTAAAACGACAAGGTAATGTGTTTATGTGGGATCAGACTTAAATTTACTTATTACATTTAATCAATTACAGAAGACATGTTGTGTTGAGAAAATTAAAACATTTTGACCCTTCACCCGCCTTGACAGAGAAAACTCGTCAGCCCTCTCGTTTCTACCAGTGCTGAGACCAAGAATGTTCAATTTTTGTTAGGGATGCATCAAAATTTCAGCCACCAAAAACTTTCGGCTTAAATGGCCCAAAAGCACATTTTCAGTTTTGGGCCGACAGACTTATCACCTAAACATCTTGGCCGAAACAACATATTGTGATGAGGCAAGCAAAAACCGCGACTGGCACATTCTTGTCTGCATAAGGGCCCACATATTTCAAAATATTTGAGAAAGACCCACGGACAGTGATTTTTAAAGTGTGTGATGCACACACAAGGAATGGTCGAGGCCAATGACTGCGGAGAAGTGCGGTGCGCAGGAGAGGGAGAACAGAGTGCAGAAAAAAGGACTCGTTGCTCTGAACCAGATGAGGGGCATACCTCTCTTATAGATCAGATCTTTACCCCGTTCTTTTATTTAAGAATGTTCACAACTCTCTTCTGGAACATGGCAGTTCCACCTGATGCGTAGACTCAAATGCATGTGCAGGCGGACACATACACACACACACACACACACACACACACACACACACACACACACACACACACACACACACAAACAAAAAAGCACACTATGTGTAGGACAGAGAGTCCAGAAAAATGTCACAACCATCACAAGAGATGCAGAAAAAAATCTTTGTTTTTAAAGCACTCCCAGTACATCTCTGTGAAGAGCTCATCTCATGTTGAATGATTTCAGTGGTCATTTCTAAAATAGATTCAGCACTCAGGGACATGTGGGGGAATTTCAATTCAGCTTGCTAAATGTTAATGCAGTTTACAGTTGCACTGCAGACACCATGGACTGTTTGTCAGTGCACAAGCATGCAGCAGTGCAGTGCAGTCGTCTGTTCAGGCTTGAAAGTCTATCAATAAAATGGAGAGTGAGGTTACATTTGCTGTGCTTGGTGAGGTTGTAGTTGGTAGATGAGCACTAGAAGGACATAATGACAATTTGCTAACATTACAAGTTATGGACAAATCTCAGAGCACCAAGCTGTGAGTAGTGCTAAAAATAGCAAGTAAGTAAACTACAATACAAACGGACTATATGATGTTTAATTCGGAAACTCACATCAGGTAAAACAAAAAACAAAAAACAAAGAAAAGTACGTTATGAATAAGATCTGCTTTCCATTAATTTGCATTTAAAAAAGAACATGCCTTGGTAAGAGTCACATCCTCATGACAGTGTGTTCTAGTGTTCATCCCTGAAATACACTAGCTTTTCTGGATAGTCTCGAAAATTTTAAACCCCCGTTGGGGGACTTTGACTTGTTCTTTCACTTGTTTTATATAAATTATATTTTATTATGGTTTTATTTTCAGTAAGCTGACCTTGGATGATTTGAAAGGCGCCTCCAAATAAAATATATGATATTTATTTTATCTGAGGTTGGATTCAAATAGACATTGTAGATGCAGTAATATACTCTTTTCAGTTTCGGTATGTCATTTTTCTAGCAGAGACTTAAAGTTGAGGCCAGGGCCTAAAGGGTTGATATAAGGATGCAAAACATATTTAAACTTAATGCGTATTAAAATGATTTCCCCAGAAACCAAATGCACTTAGAACTCCTCCCTAGTTTGGGGAATCTTTTTATTTCATAAAGCTTTAGTTTTAAGCCCATTTTCCAATATCATCCAGTAATCCACTTGAAAATATCTGTACTGAGGGATTTTTATTTTTATGTAGATAGTGAAGTTGATGAATCTCCATGTTAACAACAAACACTGCTGTCCAAATAGTTGTCATTTAAATGCTCCTGTGGCTACATCAGGTGTGTATTTGGAAGGACAGGGTTAGAGAGGTTTGGTCCAGAGAATGATACCACTGATGTGCAACACAATCCTCAATACTAAAGCCTCAGTGGTCACTGGATTGCAATTGGAAAATACACACACACACACACACACACACACACACACACACACACACACACACACACACACACACACACACACACACACACACACACACACACACACAGTTGAGTCTCATATCCACACAGACAGATCCAATAAAGGAGAAATAGGGAGTAGACTGTCTATTGATTTAAGGTTTTGGTGCTCTGTGTAGTTTTATTGGTCTGCAGTCTCATGCTGGTGTTCTCTTATGTTTTCCTCTCAGTTTTTGCTCAGACTAGACAAGACCTCAGTTGTTCTCAAATTCAAAAACACAAGTCAGGCGTACTCATGAAAAACATTCAGAGTTCAGTCAACCTGGACAGGATCCAACAAGATTGCTGACATAATAATGACATGAATGCTGAACAGCATCAATATGTATATTTATTTATGAAAAGCAAAGGATGCAAATAGTACGTTTGTTTGCATACATTTAAATGAGTTGTCACACCTTCATAACGGGCAAAATTGGCTACTGTCATTGCAAGCAAGCCTCATTGTAAAAATAATTTTAAAAAAAATCCAAAACAAACATATTGTCTGTTTAGAGGTGCTTGGTTACTGTGCTCCAGTATTTATTATGAATTTTATAGCTTTTCTTTATCATAAGGAAAACTTCATGACCCAAGTAAAATCATTCTGTCTATTAATGTTACAACCCCAATTCCAATGAAGTTAGGACATTGTGTTTAACATAAATAAAAACAGTATACAATGATTTGCAAATCCTGTTTAACTTATATTCAGTTTAATACACTATAAAGACAAGATAAATATAATGTTGTTCAAACTGATGAACTTTGTAAGTTTTTTTGCAAATATTCACTCATTTGAAATTTGATGCCTGCAATAAATTCCAAAAAAGCTGGGACAGGGGAAACAAAGACTGGGAAAGTTGAGGAATGCCCAAAAAACACCTGTTTGGAACATTCCACAGGTGAATAGGTTAATCGGAAACAGGTGAGCGTCATGATTGGGTATAAAAGGAGCATCCCTTTGGTGATAGCTGTAATGAGCAACGGTGTATTAGGGCTGTTATGTCTCTGAAATTGTAGCAAAAGAAGAAATTCTTCAAGTTAACTAATGAGGTTGTTTGATGTGCATGGTAAGGTCTCAGTGTTTGTTTTTGGTTCTGAGTTATTATTAAGTCAGGTATGTGAGGCAAGAGTGTTTTTAGGCTTCACACACATTGGTGGGTCTTTTTTAAGTTGAGTGCCTGGGAGAATTAAGAGAAACAAAAAAAAAAAGGTTTGCACACGGCTTCATTGCTTTAGGGCTGTCAACTGCTGCGTGATGCAACACTTAAAGGTAGAAGCTTTCCATCAGGCTGAGTAGGTTACTTGTTTATCCTCGATTAACCTCACGACACTGGGAGGGAGGCTGTGAAACACTTGTACACATATGTGACCAAAGTGCCTGGCAGTTTCACCTCAGAACTGTTTAATGCAGCACATCAAAGTGAATCTTTTTGCCTCAGGTTTTTCCAGTATAAACCACTGCATTAATCCCACTTTGTCACTTGCATGCTAAGTGCAGGCAGCCAGAAACACTGGAGGCTGTGGTGAAATGAACTTGAGCATTTGGAGCTATTATCTCTTAACAGAGATGCAGCAGGATGTTCTGGGAAATGATTTTGATGGTGCTAATTGAAAGAGGAAGAAGGGATGAAATAAAAGACTTGCTGTTGTAAGGCCCTCACACAGTGACCACAATAATGGACCTTTTTGCTGCTCAGACAGCTGGAGCCAAGTGAGCTGTAGTAAACACACAGGAGCCTGATATATGGCCGTTGGCGAGTCAGAGTTCAGGATGAAGTTTAAAAATTGATCACCTTATCAATACAGCCATTGAAGTTTCTTTATGGACAATATGCATCACCTTTACAGAAAGAATACACAAAACACACTGCTATATTTAATTCCAAAATGGGATTATAGTTTTGGATTAAACCCCTCCACTACATGTCTGATTTAATCTGTCGACTAATGCTGTGAGCGCAGTTTAGATGTTATGGTGGCTCTAAAATCCTATTACATGACGGTGGAGCCCATTATGCCTCCCCTTCAGCTTTGGTCTGTGACATCATTGTCAATGTCATGAGGCATTCCCCCTCAACTATTTGAGCCAGCAACTTTCAGGTACAATCCGATGAGACAGAAATGATGCTGCAGAAATTCAATCTCTTGCAGGTTAAAGATCAATTGGATTTTACGCCATCAAGCCTTATAATGCATAGTGGAGTCCATCATAAAATTTATTGAGGTTTGGTTCAAAATGTTTTTCATAGGCTTTTCATTTCTTTGAAACTTTACTTTTTATTTTAACCAGGAAAGCCCCAATGAGATTAAAAATCCCGATCACAAGGGAGTCCTGGCCAGAATTGGAAGCTTTAAGGTTTATGTACAACCCCAATTTGAATGAAGTTGGGATATTGTGTAGAATGTAAAAAACAGAATTTTATGATTTGTTCATCGTCAACTACAGGCCTGGCATACATACTACAGTGTTTTCAGTCTCTCAGTGTTTCCGTGTAAACACAGATTGTTTTACGGTGGTTTTGGGTGAAAAGTTGGGTGAACAGCCTCTTAATTGTAGAATTTTAACAAAATGCTACTATATTAACAAGTCTTGGGGCCCTTTTACAACAACAGTATTGCTGTGTTTTGGTTTCTCATTTACATGGAGATAGCATTTTAGCCAACCTAAAATGAATTTTTTTTTTTTTAGATGAACTTTTTGTAAAATGTGTTCCTTCTCTCTGATTGTGAGTGTGGGTATGTGTATACGAGTGTGTTTGTGTTTGTGCTTCTGGGATGGGTGTTGGGGTGGTTGATGTCCAAGGGTTGGGTTGTAGGATTTCCCTTTTGTTTGTTTTGTTTTGTTCTAAAAATTTAAATAAAATAAATATAACTAAGACTTTTGAAAATGGCCTGCAGAGTGGAATTTTTCTGAAACACAGTGGCCACCATTGCCATAGAAGCAGCCGGCCGGAGTTTTCAGTTGAAATGCTGACATCACGCTCTGCTCTGTGCGTCACACTTATGTTGTGGGAACTTTAATTGCCATGTGCGAACCAGACAACAACAACAGCTCACTGGTGGATCAGCAGGTTGTGCTTGTGCTGCTGAATCTGCTGACTGCCTTACGGGGCCTTGTTCACAGATATGTCACATTTTGTGATAAAGTGAAAAACAGGAGTTTTTACTTGGGCATCTTTATAGATTGTGCTGCTGGTGAGTACTGTCACATGATCAGACACAGAGAAGAAGGGATTGGCAGCGGGTCAGGACATGTTGCTGTGTCTAAAACAAGAAGAAACTACACTGACCAAAACTTCCAATGCAACACATACAATTTTGAAATATTTGGTGTACATAAAATGGGATATTGGTTTTGAGTCATGATACATCAACTACAAATAAAAAGCTCAGAAAATTGTTTTGATTTTGTCGTGTGGGCAGCTCGTTCCGCTTGATTGCACATTGTTTAGAATTTTGCCTATCCCGTCAGGTTGAGTAAAACTCTTTGACCAATCCTTCCATAATTTGGTCAATAAATAGCCGTAGCAATGGGCAACTTTAATATTCCTGTGCATTGTCCTGGGTCAATGTGTGACCATGCTGTGCCTTGGTCAAAATCAGCGAGAGCGAGCCATTGGTATGCTTACTGGTGGAATGTTGCAAAGACGGGTTGCAAGGAACTTTGGCGTCCACGTGTCGACCATATCACGTCTCTGGAGCTGACATAATGAAACAGGAAGCACCGATGATCGACCACTTGCCCCCAGACCATGTGTCATCACCCCTCAGCAGGATCGCTACATTTACCTCCAGCACCTGCGCAATCGCTTCCTGCCAGCTACAGTAACTGCTGCTCAGACCAGAGGTTGTCCCCAGAACCGGATTAGCGATCAAACTGGACACAACCACCTGTGTGAAGCTGACTTGCACACGGCGTCCCCGCCGTGGTGTGGTGTTGACTCCTGTACGTCGCCACGTCCATCTGCGATAGTCAAGGGCACATTTGGGCTGGAATGCTCACAGGTGGAACAGGATGCTCTTCTCCGATGAATCGAGGTTCAACTTGAGTGTGGCTAATGGAAAAGCGTGTTTGGCGTAGGCAATGGGAACGTTATGCTGACGCTACCATTCTACAGCATGACCGCTGGGGTGGACCCAGTGTAATGGTTTGGGCTGGAATAAGCAGTAGACACAAGACAGACCTCATTTTCATCGTGGAAACCTCAGTGCCGCCCATTCCTGTGAAGAAAACTGGACCCCTGTCCCAGTTCCACTTGTCCATCGCTATTGCCTAATGCTGCAACAGGATGACACGAGACCACATGTCGCCAGAGTCTGTCAGGACTACCTGAGGCAGAATAATGTTCAGTGTCTTGATTGGCCTGTTCCTCGTTCCTGACTCTGAAACTGTGTTTTTGATTTGAATCTTAATATTTGTTATGTATTGTTAAATTTAACATAAGAAAATTACGTGTTGCAATAAACCAAAGTGTTGCGTTGGAAGTTTTGGTCAGTGTACTAACCTTATAACAAAGGGTAAGATAACAATAGAAATTATACAAATGGTGTAACTTGTTCATTGGTTTGAACAGTCCCCCCTATCCAATCCCACTGCCCCAGGTGTTGTTCTGTGGGAAACACTAGGGTGTAAATATCCTGTATTGAATTGGCAATGTGCAAAGGCCTTTAGATGGATCATATTTGGGATTGGCTGGATTGAAATCCGGTTCTCTAAACTGTCTGAATATTCTCAAACAAATAAAACCTGAATTCACAGATTTGTCCAGTTCCCAGGCTACCAAAATATTGTAGAACAAAATAAACCTGGAGGCTGATGTCAGTGCCCAGGAAACACAAACTGTGATAAGAAAACATTTTAAAAGCCTCTGGAGGAGATTTGAGAGCTGGAATAATCTTCTCAAAACCTGATATCTCAAAGCACAGACTGTTTTTACAGTGAATTAAAGTCACATAATATAAGTTGGTATCATCACAGACACAAAATCATCTAAATGTTGACTTTGTGATGCTGAAAGATAGAGAAGCAAAGCCATTCGAGGACAAAACAACCGCTCAAGTCTTTCAAAGAGAGACAGTCTGAGTGGAGACAGAAGAGAGTGCTTTTCTGACATCAGTCGTCATCTGCTGACACGGCCTTCAACTCTGTGTGTGTGTGTGTGTGTGTGTGTGTGTGTGTGTGTGTGTGTGTGTGTGTGTGTGTGTGTGTGTGTGTGTGTGCGCATGCGCGTGCGTATGAGTGAGTGATTATGTGTGTTAAAGCCTCAGGCAGAGTGTGCTGATGATGACACAGCTCGTGAACTGAAGATGCCACAGCACAGAGATTCTTGCTTGGAGAGTGTGTTTGTGTTTGCTGTGTGTATTCACATTTGTGTGTGTGTTTGTGGTAAAGCATGTGAGTGTTTGAGAGGGAGGGGCATCGGGCGGCCATCTGTCCAGTGTGTGTTAATCCTGCTATGATGAGAGTGAAAGCAAGGGCATCACACTCACACACTCACAGTTGGATAGGTGGGTGTATTACATGAATCATAACCCCCTGTGTTCCTCCCTCAGGCTCTTTTAGTTTCACAGACAGGAAAGATCTGCTTTGCGACATCATCCTTGTAGAACAGTGAGCCCCGTAGACCAAGACAGCTTTTCATTACACTAACTTTTGCTCCCTTGTGACCTCTTTCCTCTCATGACCCAGAAATTATTTCTCTTTAGCAGTCACAGAGGATCTCCCAATCCTTTAAACGATCAGAGCGAGAAAACATCGGCGCATGTGGTGCAAAGAATTATTTAAAACTATGTTATGTTGGCTATCAGCGCAGCACCCTCATATCACTTATTCTTTATACTAATTTTTAATGCTTGAGTCTGATTCTACATTAATCCTCTGCTGCTTGTACAACACATATTCTAACGAAGTTGGGACGTTGTGTAAAACCTAAAAACAAACAGAATACAATTATTTGCAAATCCTGTTCAACCTATGTTCAGTTGAATACACTATAAAGGCAAGATATTTATTGTTCAAACTGATAAACTTTATAAGTTTTTTGTAAATATTCACTCATTTTGAATTTGAACATTTAAAGTTCCAAAAAAGCCGACAGGAGCAACAAAACACTGGGGAAGTTGAAGAATGCTCAGAAAACACCTGTTTGGAATATTGCACAGGTGAACAGGTTCATTGGAAACAGATGAGCGTTATGATTGGGTATAAAAGGTGCATCCCTGAAAAACTCAGTCGTTCACAAGAAAGGATTAGGCAAGGTTCACCACATTGTAAACAACTGCGTGAGCAAATAGTTTTAGGTTAAAAATTTGATTTGCAAATCATTATATTCTGTTTTTATTTATGTTGTACACATTGTCCCAACTTCATTGGAATTGGGGTTGTATTGTTTTGTGTTTTTTTTTAAATAAAGTTTTCACAAAGTGGAGGTCAGTCCTAACTTTAGGTTAAAGAATGTAACGTCTCAGGTTAATGATAAGAGCTCTCTCAAGTTTATCTTTTACAAATTAAACCCCATTAAAGGGTTAAGCAACAATACAGCAACAGTTAGGATGCTCTGAATCCAAAAATCCTAACACCACACTGCTGAGAAAAGTAATTTAATGAATGACTATCTTACTCAAAGTGCCATTATTGCCTCGCACTGCTGAAAAGAGGTTTGCTCTCCTGAGTGTGCTTTAGATCAGGGGAATACTAGCATCACTGAGAATCATCCTCTGGAGATCATGACCTCAACAAATTTATGTGGAAACATTTCTTTATGCTATTATAGCCTTAACATGAAATCTTTGTGTCAGGATAATGATGTCATAGCTTCTCCATCATGCCCACTACAGCCTCAGTGGATCAATACTCATTAGGCCGTGTGCATAGTCCTCATACTCCATCACGCATACACCACTTACCTCCTCTGCCAGTAATTAAGCTGGTGTTTTTGATTGAGTCCAGTTTCTCGCCTTCTCAGGCTGATTAGATCAATTGTGACAGAAAATGCTGATATTAGTGAAAAACATGACAAAGTTGGCTCATTTAACTTTGTTTTTGCAAGTGCTTGTGTGCATGCCAAGGTCAGCAGAACCAAAGTGGTACAGTTTTTTCATGTTCACCCCATCTGTGAGATGATCCATGCATTTGGTTGTTCTGTCTAATCAATCACCCACAAGTTGTTTGATTTAAGACTAACACAAAGAGTGAAACCGATTTTAACCAAACAAATATTTTCTTTATCCTGAGTAACATTTCACCTAAACTTGTTTTTCTTGTTCCTTGGGTTCATTTGCTAAAGTTTAGAACACAAAGATGGAAATTCTATACATATTTATTTTCTTACATTCGGTATATTTTACTTATTGTTGTGTTTCAGGAAGTTTGTTTTCAAGTATTCTTCCCAAGGCCTAATTTCTAGATTTAAAGTTCTTATGTTAAGATTTGTTTGTCAAGTAAAATTATCTGCATGGACAGATAATTTGGCTAGTTTTAGGACATTTTCTAATCAAATTTAGTGTTTTATCTTGTATTCATGCTCCCCTTTTCAGTGTGGATAGAGCACAAATTTAACTATTGTGTCTCTTGACACCACATAGTAGTATATTAAGTATTTGCCAACCAATTAATCTAGTCATCAATCTTTGTCACCATCCTCTAAAGAAGATGCTGGAAAAATGTACTGCTGCTTTCAAAAAGCTTTAGAGTGGCATGGTCAGTGGCATGTGAATGGGTATAAAAAGGTTTAAATGAAGGGTATGTATGTGATGTGATGATAGGCAGAGTCACCGCGGTCACATCAAGCAAGTGGCAGAAAGCAAGTAGCATAGCATTGACAGCACGACCACAGCTACTACACAGCTTAAACAAAAAAAAAAACACTGACTGCAAAGCAAGATTCAAGGGAATATTGGGTTTGAATTTTTGAAGTCAGTAAGATCAAAAAGTCTCATATTAGATGTAAACAGGAAACCACATCAGTTTATCAGATGATAAAATCTTTTGCTTTATGTTCTTCCCTTGGCTGAAAGATCTGTCTTTCAAAAAGTCGGAGGGATTTCTGGTGAGTCCAGCCGACCTTAATTTAAACATAATTTTTCTTAACTTACTTAACTTAACATTAAACTTTATTTCAGAGCTACAAATCTATAAAAAGGCATAAAAAATACAAAGACTGAACACACTTTAAAGTCCCATTTTTGCCTTTTCTTTTGAAGGCAGACATATTGCAGGATGTTTTGCCACACAGACTGACTCAGTGACGGTAGGAAAGTGACAGTGCACGCCCTCTGTACTGATATGCTCTCCATATAGCATCCTCCACCATCTGTATGTGAATAGGTGAAGATGATGTGTCGTGTAAAAGCAATCTGAGCCCTGGAGGAGAAAAGGAGGACACACAAGGTGCAGTGTGAAATCAGTGTTGACTGAAAGTCACGTTCTCCTTCATTTATACGCAAAGACTGTTGGGTTTCTATATTTTAGCAATAAGATGAGATATGTATGACACCTTCATGCACCTGTTTGTGTTTTTCTCAAAAGTTCCCATGGGCAACACTGTAGTCCTGAGGAGAAACTCAAAGCTAACATTCAAATCTGTATACTCTCAGCAATAAACCATCTGAGTGGAAACAACTTCCCAGTTTCTTTTGTTTTCACCTGTCTTACCTAGCTAAATGGATTTTTGAACGAGTTCAATTGTGGAAATTTGATTCTGCAAGTAAAGCTGGACTTCCCATTGGCCTGTTTCAGATGAACTTAATGAGACTGGATGAGACTGGAGCGTCAGTGGCCTAGTGGTTAAGGTTGTGCTTCATCTGGCAAAATCCCTTAAGGGGGCAGCCGGGGTTCAAGTCTGACCTGTGGCGACTTTCCTGCATATCACTCCCCACTTTTACCCAGTTTCCTACTCTATCCACTGTCCATTCCTCTCTCATTAAAGGTATTAAAAACCTGAAAAAATAACTTTAAAAAACAATTGTGTCTTAACTAATTTATATGAACTGCTGCTATCAGAGTCCATCTCCATAGACCTCTTGTGGACACATCAAAAGCCGCACTAAAGTTTCTTTTCTCCAAGGCTTTTATTGTGGTGAGCCACCACAGGAAGTATTAAGTTCACATTAAAAGCATTCTTGCACATCATATCATGTTTCTGATGTTGCTTCAACTTAAACCAAAATCTGAGCAAGAACTGATGAAAAAAAGCTTAATTCTGTGTGTGTGTGTGTGTGTGTGTGTGTGTGTGTGTGTGTGTGTGTGTGTGTGTGTGTGTGTGTGTGTGAGGTTTTAGATCAGCTGTGTATTGCTGAATATATCTCAGTGACCCTTGGAGTATCTGCTGAGGCTAGAGTTATTTTCCTGGCAGGGAACCTTCCTCTCTGTTTCTTTCACTCTCGTCCCCCTCTCATCTCTTCATCTGTACTCACTGCATGCCTCTGTGAGTGTCCCTGTGGATATCACACTCACACTCACACAAAAACACACATTTCTTCTCGAGATCCACCCATAGAAAGACATATTCCCCTCTTGCTTCCGAGCTGTTTTCTCACGAATGATTCATTCCTGAAGCATGTGGTGGTTGTACTTCCATTTGAGCATGTGTATATCTTTGTGTTTTTACGCGCCTCCATGTGTGTACTCAAGTGTGTGTGAGTCGTTTGTGTGTATCTACACGTTGTGGGTGGCTGTGTTTACAACGAAAGTGGGGCCCGGGTTATTTGTCTTCATTTTTGGATGTTTGCTCATGTTCTCTCGCATCTCTTAGCATTCTTTGATTTTCTTTTCCTTTTCCGCCTCTGACGTAATGTTCAGACCCCTTGCCTTGCTTGGACAGGGGAATGTGTGTGAGCGTGTGAGAGAGAAAAAGTCACAGGACACATGTATCTGATAGATAAACAGACTCAGCCTGAAGGTGAGCAGTCTTGCTGTCATGCCCTGCTCCTTGCTTCCAGGTGGTTGGTCAGAGTTTCTTGTCTGTTTCACCCAGACTCAGTATTACCCAAGACTGTTGTTTTGCTTTGTGGCTGTTTACACTTGTTGCTACAGCATTCGAGAGGTAACCAAAAGAATTTAACAGCCTATCAGTATACAAATCCAGTTAAATTTCACTGGCTCATTTGTTTGTCATTCAGATAGATAAAATGTCTTTAGACAAGTCTGTGTAAGACTAACTGCCTGAGGCCTGTACTGCAAAGCTGGATTCACACATCTGGGCTCTCTCTCTGTTACCTGGGTTGACTTAACGAGACATTCACAGTCCTGATAAGCAGTACTACGAAGCTAGATATCAACTTGCTCCGTGAATAAAGGGTCTTCCAGCCTTGATCAGAGCATGCTCACATTAAAGAGGTGGAGTCTGCAGCGTCTGACCAATCACAAACATGGAGAAATGAAGAGGCCATGCAATGCAGCCTACTTTACCGTGGAGGAGCAGACAATTATTCATTCGAAATATGAAGAATTCAAACACGTCATCCAGGCTAAGAGCGACACTGTTACTGCAGCAAAGTCAAGAAGGAATGCTGGCAGAAAACTGCCAACTCTGTTAATGCATTTTTCGTGAGATTATCCAAAAATAATTCATGGGACAATATAAACGGAGAGCACTCTGATCACTCAGTTTGACTAAATTATGGCACAGACGTTTGGAGCAGAGCTCTTCCTCCGTGCCCTTTCTTTGATTTGTATTCGCCATTGATCAACCCATCTGAGCGCGTTTAAAAATTAATATTAATTCCTAAACTCTCACGTAGTTGTGTGTTTCATAAATCCCTGTTTTTGCAGTTCTGCTATGTGTGACCGTTATTATTAACATCATTATTTAAGATGCAAACAGTGGAGCTAAACGGACTTGGGAATAAGAACAAAAACCTCCTTCAAAGCGGTCATTGACAAGGCTTTATTTCTTCACTCTGTCTCTGATGTTTGAATGAAATCAACTGAATTTATTTATTTATGGTTATCAGTTAACAAATGTGGTTCAGACCATTGAATGAAAATCTGAATCTCTTGTTACAGAATGGCATCGTGAACATCTAAAGGATTGGATCTCTCCCTAAAAACTCTATCCTAAGCGCTCTGCGCACCAACATCGACAAGATCTTCTAAAAATGGGCAGAGTCTTTTACAAGAAAGCTGATTGGTCAAGAGGTGTTGTTTTTCTACTCGTTGATCTCTTATCCAGATCTTAACCTGCTCAGGAGCAGGTTAGCCGTTCAGCATATTTACCCGGTAAGAAGTGAACCAGCTTCGTAGGACAGAAAATCCAGGGTTAACCCAGACGTTACCTCGCCAAGAGAAAATCCAGCTTCGTAGTACAGGCCTCTGGTTCTTATCGTATTTTAGCAGCAAATTGCACTTGACATCAACTAAAAGAAAATATGAAATATTCCCTAATACAGTATCATAAACTTAACAAAGCCACTTACTTCTCCCTTGTGAATCTCTTACTGCAACCATACTGACACTGTGGTCCCTCATCAGTTCCTCACAGGCAGATGGGCTGCAGGGGATAAAACAGAACAAAATGTTTGTCCATCTCAAAAAAGAAAACACACCTGGCATATAAAACCTGACGTTTCCAATCTGTGTGAAAGTTATACAACATCAAACAGGTGCAAATAAACGTGTAAAACGCAACATGGCAAAATGTGCCACAGATCAAGGTTGCCTAAGCAGCAATGAGCAGAGATATGGACATTGTCCTCTGATAGTTTCACAGGCGTTACACTTGATCAAACACACAAACATGTCAACACCTCTGTACAACTCTGCAGGAGGGAGTTACATCTGAATGCTTTGTCCTTCCTGCTGAATGTCTCTGCTCTGACTTCTGTCACACCTGCAGGTCTGAAACATCCATGGCACCACAGACTATCCTCATTCGCAGCTTGACACATACTACTGTTTTGTCAAGTCCTTATGGGTTTTCAGTAATTCTAGTGTGGCAAGTGTTCGTGTGAAAAAAAACCAACAAAACTTCCAGCCAAGAACTCTTTTTCCATTTCTTAGGCCATGACAGCCCATCAGAGCATCTGTTTCAGGCAGGTCTCACCTCGACAGTAGAAAGAAAGTCACACAGAGGCTCCATCCATGATACAAGGGCTAATCGATAAGCTGTGAGCCTCATATTTAAGGGTTTGACTTTTGGCAGACATATTGCATTATTTTTCAACATAATCCCTTTAGAATCTGTACACGTTTGCCAGCGATGTTTAAGGGCCTCAATGTCACTTTGAAAGAACTCCTCTTCTTGACCGTTCAGAAAGTCCTCCACTGCATGTATGACATCATCATCTGACCGAAAGTGGGTACAAGAAATGGCCTTTTTTCAATTTTGGAAATAGATGAAAGTCTGATGGAGCGAGATCAGGCAAATAAGGCAGATGCTCAGTTAATTCAAAGACACAATCATTAATGGCAGCCATGGCAATGACAGACTTGTGAACAGGGGCATTGTCCTGGTGGAACAACACACCTTTACTGAGTTTTCTGTGGCGCTTGAGTTTAATATTTTCTCTGAACTGTCTAAGAAGTGATGCATAATATGTGCCACTGATTGTTTGTCCCTTCATCCATAACATTATCATGGACTTTATTGACCATTTCTGGGATTGGAACAGTGACAGGCCTTCCAGGACGGGTGTCACCCCCAAGGCTCTGCCTGCCACACTTAAATGACTAACCCTAACCCTAACTTTTTGTGATTCACTCACATTTATACCTGATTAATAAATTAGTATACAGAATGATGTCAATGCTACTGGGCCCCTAATAATTTAGGGTTTGTTTTAATTGTACCTAAATGTGATTGTAAATAAGGAAAACCTCAATGATTTCCTGGGCTTAAATAAAGGTTAGTGATGAATTTAGGCCTTATTTTTCCAAGACAGAAATATATTTCTAAAAGTGAAAATGTAGAAAATAAGACCCTTTCTTTGTCAAACAGAGGTTGGATCAATCATTATCTGATACATTCCAGGTTGATAGAAAACCAAAACATTATTGGGCTTTGCTGACACAGTGTGAAGCAGAAAATGTCAGATTATCACTGATGTGAGCAGAGATATCTGCACGGTGTTGTATCACATCTGATTTTGCTCTCCACAGAGCCAGAGAGAATGTTTTTCTTGGATACATCCAAACCTGCTGATACGATTGGTCAATACTGCTCAGACTACAAAGATTTGTGGATGGAAACCAGAACACTCTGGACCTCCTAGCACAGGTTTTACTACTTCATGTAGAATCTGTGGAGATTTGAAGAAAATTTTGTCAATTTGGGGATTGGGATTTGGTGGCTTTGAAGAAATTTCTTTATCTGGTTTTGCAGAGTTTTAAATTATCATACAGGTTTTCTTCTTTAGGGATCCTCTGTATATTGTCCAACAAAGTGGGCTCTTTTAGTCAAATACTTTGTGCAGGCATAATCATTCAGAAAGCTTACATTACAGTCATCAGTTTGTTTTATGGCTGCTGGGTCTGCTCCAAACTTTCACTGCTCTTTATTTATTTTTTATCAAGGTTGTCTCTTTTCTCAGTCAGTGCATGTGTTGGTTTGAGATGTCTGATGTCAGAGACAGTGTGTGTTGGACTTTAGTCAGAGCTAAGCAAGCCTTTGTCGGGTGTGGTTATGTGGATTTTGTGGAAACTATCCCATAATATCACTGAGGGGATGACAACATAGGATAGTGATTTCAGTTGGCAAGGCAACGCTATACGGCTATGAGCACACAATAGTGCTTTAATGCAGACCACATGTGGAGGGCCACACCAGAGGAGCAGACATGCGTATAGAAACACTCACACACACACACGCATGTGTGCGCACACACACACACACACACCTCTGCTGACTGCAGGACTCAGTATATAATCAGTCTGTGGTCTGGCTGGGCTGGGTGCAAACTCTGTAATAATACAGCGGCCTGTTGTCAGACTGTAATAAAGGCTCTATTTCTGCACACACACACACATGCATCAGTGAGGATATGTGCACCATAGAGCTGTGTCAGGACACAAAAGATAGATCAGGTCCAGTCAGAGGGAAGAAAGTTGTTGACTCACAGACACCATCACGCCCTCTAACAGAAAAAAACAAAGATCAGGGCAACAACATCGTAAGGCCCTGAACAAACAAGCTGTTTCTCACTCAAGAAATGTCTTGAACTGCTCAGTCTTTGTCATCTTCTACCTTCATATCTATTTTGTCATCTTCATTCTTTTCCTTCATCTCCATCATTTCCTTCATCTTCATGCTCGTATTTTCTTCATTTTTTGATTCATTTAACCATCTTCCTCTTGATTTTTTTCTCTTCTCCATCATTGTCCCGCTCTTCATTTTTCCTTCTTAAGCTTGATCTTGATTTTCTTTTTCCTTTAGTTTGATCGTCTGTTTTCTTCAACTCAATTTTTGGATTTTTCTTCCTCATCATCTCCATTTTCTGCATTTTGCTATTTTCACCTTCATCTTTATCTTGACCATTTACTTCTCTTACTTCTCTTGCTTCTTAGCCTTACTGCAAACCCCTTTCATAATCTTGATCCGTTGTGCACTCTTCTTTGTCTTGATGGATTTCTTCATTATCCTAATTTGCATCATTAGCTTCATCTTTCTCTTGTTCCTCATCTTATGTTTCGCTAGTTGGAACAGATGGTTGGCAAACCAGTTAACAAATACATCTTCCCCACCAGTTGGACTCATGTTTATTAAAGGATTTAATTGAAGCCAAGCTGCAACACTTTGGTACTAAAACTACAGTACATAAACCCACAGTGAAGTAGTGTAGTTCAGGAGAATCAGGCTGTCTTCAAAGTAGCTTGTTGTCTTTTTTGTTCTTCAGATTACTGTTTGGTATTTTCAGTATTTCAGCTGTGACAACATTGGTGCTGTTTCTGAAGACAGATTCATAGGAAATGCTCTCTATGTATTACATCTTTGTTCCTGCAGGTCAACTTGTGAGTACTGTTAAACACGATCTCATGAAGCAGGTTAACCTTTAGAGCGAGCAGTGATTAGGTAGATGTGTCTTTATTCTCAGGTGAGAGCTGGAGGAATGATCTTCAGAGGAAAAAGGAGAAACATGAGTGTATGTTTGTTCAAACATGAGACATGATGAATATTTGATCATGATTTTCACGTCCCACTGAGACGGATTGGTGAAGTAAAGTCACCTCATGTGTATGGATGTCCGTTTCCACACACATCCCGCTGTGTGAGTGTGTGATAACAATGGAGGGTGATGTGTATGCATTGGCTCTCTTTTTTCTTTTTCATCACTGCTTTCCTTCACTCTTTTTCTCATCATATCTGTCCTCTTTCTTCTTTTCTCTTTTCCCCTCTCATATTTTCCTCCTTCATTTCTTTCTCCTCTTTTCTCTTTGACTTATTTCTTTTTTTAATTTAACTACTTTTTTTCTGTGTACTTCCAAATCCCTCTCTCTCTTTTCCTCCTTCTTGTGTCTTTACTTTTCATCTCTCTTCTTTGGCCTTCCACCTTGGTTTCCTTCTCCTGTCTCTTTCTCTATTTTTCCTCCATTTCCCCCTTTTTGCATGGTGGTTATCTTTCTATTATTAAAACCAAACCTTCTCTGTTTCCCTTAAACTTAAACCTTATTTCTGTTTCTCTTTTTTAATTTTCTCTCCTTTCTTTATCAGTCGTTTTTCACCTCTTCCTTTTTGATTTCTCATTTTGTTTATTCCTATTGTTCATCTCATCTCCTCCTCTTTTCTATTTTGGTATTTTTTATTCTAGCTTTACTTATCTTTAAATTTATTTACCGTTCTCTTTTTTCACTCCTACTTACTGTTCACGCCTTCCTTTTTTAATTTTCTTTTTCTTAACTCCTTTCTATTTTCTGTCTTCCCTCTCACCCATTTTTCTTTTCCTCCATGTCTTTTCTTACTCTTCTTTTTCTTTTCTTTTTTCAACATTAAGTACCTCTGGTTTTCTTTTCCCTGTTGTACTTTACTCATTTCTTTTTTAACCAGCCATACCGCTATTAGCTTTGCTCTGACCTCATTTGAGGTACAGCATCCATATGATGTGTGTGTGTGTCAGGGTGTGTGTGCGTGTGTGTGTGTGTGTTTAAGTGAATTTGTTAAAGGTGCAATGAGAAAGAGAGAGAGAGATCGGAGGTTGGCTGGCTATGAATGATGCGTCGGTGTGAAAGCCATTGGACCATGACTATAACGTAGGTGATAGAGACCCCGTAACATCAATCATGCACTCGTGCTCTCTCTCTCTCTCTCTCTCTCTCTCTCATACACACACACACGCATACACACTCTCTGCCCTGCTATTCCCAGTAGAAGGGCTTTTCTTGATTTTTAATAAAGGATATCTGCAGGGAAGGTCAAGGTTATTCAATTGTTGGTCATTCATCTCCTCTTTTTACTCTCCCTTGATGCACACACACACACATACGCACACGCACACACAGATCTCTCAATCTCCACTACCAGCCCCAGCGCAGGGACCTCTACACCTTCTTTGTGTGTGTCTTTGTGTGCACGCTCTGCAGTGTGTGAACAATGCAGCTGTCCTCTCTGAGTTGTCTGGTTATTCATCACTGGTTTATGGAGCTCTGCTGATATCTACTGTGTGTTTCGTTCACTGTAAGAGTTTTGCACAGCGTTCAAGAGGTGTCACAGATAACATTACTTACTGTTTTACCAGAAGACTGTTAGAACCCGATACAGGTATTCATGGAGGCAGGATGAACTACCAGAAGGAAGACTTTACAGCGACTGTACATGAGAGATGATGAATGCGGGACTCCTGTGTAGTCAGCTGGTATGGGAGATGGAGTCAGTATATAAAAGCTTTGAGGTTATGGTGGATTTAATCTCTTTGCTTGGGGGATGTGCGCTAAAGATTTGTGAAAGCTATAAGTGTTCTTTTAATCTATAGAGATTACAGTACATTAAATACAAGCATGGTGTGTGATTTTTTTTTTTTTTTTTTACCAACCTGTACTTTTTGACGTCTGTGGTGTTGTGTGCCAGCCATCAGTAGATAAAATCTGGTTAATGCTATATTAATATTAAAACTGGAAATACTACATTAAATCAGTTTAATAAATAAGATCTAGTTGACTAATTCAGACGAGTCTTGAAGCCTGCTTATGGCAGTCACCATATTGGAAGAACAGACTCAACCCAACCTCTGATCCACCTAACGACAGGCAAAGAGGCTGACTTATGGAATGGAATTTTAGAATAGCTAGCAGTTCCAGTGTTACCATCTCAGAGTCAGAGTGAAATGAGTTGTTCAGTCCAAAATCGTTTCCTGAACCAGGCTGTAAACATGCTTATTTTTGCTGAAAAGATCTTTTTTTTTTAATGGCTGTGTATATGACATCTAATACTTCTGCAGGGAGGGCCAACATCCGGCTGAAAAAAAATGAAGTTTATGTGGAAATGCTAAAAGACGCAGGTCATTGAGTATCCACTCGAGGCTGGCTGCAGAAAGACCAGAAACCAGATACAAACCAAACTAAAAAACTTGCTTTCAAGAAATTAAAACACATTTACAGCCTGGTTCAGAAAACAGCTTTTGTCTGAGTCACTAATTTCTCTATCAGCTCACACTGTACAGAGGGTGAATTTTTTCCAACTCAGCGGTTTAGAAGATATTAAGATCAAGTGTTTGTCCAATCAGAAGCACAGCTCTGCTCATGTGACTGATGGGAACCCTATACCTAGTATGGAGGCTCAATGCCTGCGTCATTTCCAATATGGCCCCTGCCAGTGATCGGCTTCTTTACTCTGCATCAGGAACAGAGAGGCTTGGATGAGGTGGTCCCTGGGGAGGTGTTTCAGGCATGCCCAGCTGGGAGGAGACCCTGGAGTAGACCCAGGACTCAGTGGAGAGATTATTTCTCTCAGCTACCCTGGGAACACCTCAGTATCCTTCCAGAGGAGCTAGTGGAAGTGGCCGGGGACAGGGGCCACTGGTCTTCACTGATGACATTGCTGCCCCTGTGACCTGGATTCGGATAAGTGGCAGAGGACGGATGGATGGATGGATGGATGGAGGAATAGACGGGTGACATAACAGAGACTATGTCCATATTTTTAATTGTCTGTATATTGCAGCCTGCCCCAAGTGGATACTCAGTGAACTGCAGGTTTTAGCACTTCTGAAATGTCTTCACATTTCAAGACTGAAAGTTGTTGCTAGGTGGCACACAGCCTCACAGTAAACTACCCCCTTTCCCGATCCTTTTCTCTTCCAATTGCATTTCAGAGATGGGGAGATCCTCCATCTTGGCAGAGGGGAAGCAACTGCTGGTTTATAAATTTAATCAATTAATTAAGGTTGTCATGTAAAACAAAATAAGACACGAATCACTTAAAGAGGGTTCACTTTCCATGAATTACAATTCAAATAAATCCTTACTTAATTTTTTCTCACGCCAGTATTTAAAAAAAAAAAAACGTATTTCAGCCTCTGAAAAACTTTGTTTTAGCTGCTGTCTCTTTAAGACTTCCTGCTTCACTAATCCCCTTTCCTCTGATTGGCCAGCCCACTGGAGACCTGTTGAGAGAGCGCTACCAGCAGACCTTAGTGTTTGAGGCCTGCTCCTCTGTGTTATGTCATGAACTAGTTAGCAGATACTTGCGATATGCAATTATCTCATCGTTTCAGCAAGTCTTGTGAAGGTCTCATGCCAGTAACACCTCTTTAAGTTTACAACCTGGCATGCCCCAACAAATCTCTGTGCACTGGGAGCCCTTTTAAAGGTCTTGATTGAAGCTATGTTTGCAGTCTGTATTTTTTGTTGGGATTTTTCAGTCTTGTTTTATACCTGCCACACAAGATTAATTGTATTCGAAGGGAGCTGTGAGGAGTGAGAACTATCTGGAAAAGCTAGTGTTTTTCCAGTATATAGATTCTGTTTCCCAGGAGCACTTGCACTGACTGTCATGAGGACACTCTCAATCTTCATTTTACTGATAGACTCTCAAGTTTGAATAGATCACTTGCAGTATAACTGCTGTATGTGGGTTTGGATGAACATTATCAAAAATGGCTTAGTCCGTGTTTTAGACTGTGCTCTATCACTCTCCTGTTTAGCTCTCTTCTGCTCATCTGTTCCTTTTCTTTCTGCCTGTCCAGCACAGTACTCTCTTCTCACTACTAAACTTTGTCAGCCAGCGTGGTGTTGTCATAGGGACTATGTAATGTACGGTAAATCTGTCCTATCCAACCTGACAAGGAAGCTGAGAAAAAGCATTTAGAAATAACTTATTTTTGCGCTGATTATCTCGTTTTAAAATATGGATTACAATCAGGCACACATCAAGAAGTGAGACTTTTTCAAGATCACTTAGAAAGTCTTCACCGCCCCTTTAAGGTCTAGATTGAAACTCTGTTTGCAACCTGTATTTTTTTGTTGGGATTTTTCAGTCTTGTTTGGTACCTGCTACACAATATTACTGGTATTTAATCAAACTGTGAATATAAAAGTTACTGTTTGTGAAAACTGATACATAAAATGTTCATGTTTTAACATTTAAAACAGAGTATCTACTAAAGGCACAAAGGTTTCTTCCTCTGATTTCAGCGCAGCTCCACAAGCAAATGTAGCACATGATCAGAATTCAAACTAGAACCTTCCAATTGATTTTAAACCTAACAGAGATGGCTTCTCTTTGAAGATGCACACACAGCCTTTGATCTTCACTTTCTTGAGCATGATTATAGACAAACTTTGGCTAATAGATTTGCTGTAAACAAAGTCAAAAGCTGCTTTTCACCTCAAGTTCTGAACAGCTTGTACCCTGTCCAAATTGTCTTTGATACTTAATGATGAAGGCACCTTTAATTGAGTACACTGAACCATCAAAGGACGGTTTCAGGAGGGACGCCAAAAGACACAAAGTGCCAAGCCAAGAAAACTCCTGAAGATGAAATGGTCAGTGCTGGTGATAATCAGGTTTCAGGGATATAGAGTGAGTATTGTGCAGAGATTGAGAAGTAAGAGAGGGTTTTACTGGCCTGGGAAGAGAGTCCATGTGTGTGTGTTTGTGTTGTGAATTACACAGTTCACTTGAATGAGTCCTTACCATGAGAGGGTTTTCTAAATATGGTCATCAAGGAGTAGTGTTTCTCTTGGATGGTTTTCAAGTCTGTAACTTTTACGATTTTTTCAAACACGTTTGTTTTCACACATTTTTTTGAAGTGAAGTCACATCTGGAGTGGCCTTCCCTCTCTAACAGGCAGTTTATGATCATGTTAGAGAGCAGGCGTGTAGTGTGAAGTGGTAAGGTTACACTGAAGGGTTAAAAGGATTGAAAACAATCGGGGGGGGAGTTCCTCACAGGCGAGTTAAACACAAGCATGTGTTACTGACAATGATGTCACACTCAGCTGACTTGACGCTGTCACTTTAAATCTTTGTGTGTGGTTGTGGTTTTGTTTTGGATTTCTCTTGTGTTTGGTGAGTGTGTAACCATGCAGTTCTGCAGTCTCTATTTGTGAATGTCTGTCTTGTTGTTTAGGAGGAGTCGGAGAAGGAAAATCAATAGAACAAGGCTTTTTCTCATGCATCTCATAAGACAATGACTCCTCAGTGCAGCTCACAACTGTTTATTTTCTTTCAGGACAGAACTCTTAACTTAAGTTATGTTATTCTTGGTGTCACTGAACACTACCTGGACTCATTTCTGCCTTATCCTCTAAAAACAGAGTAATTAGATTTCTTGACTATTGCTGCTAAACCTTCAATCTGCTGATGCATATAGCAGGACTCAAGCTAATCTTTAATCTGGCAAAGGCTCCTGGGAGCTGTAGTTTTCCATGGTCTAAGCTCCCAATGTTAACCCGATTGCAATTTTTTTTTTTTCCCAGCATTTCAACATACCTCACTACAACCCCAGTTTCAGTGAATTTGGGGGATTGTGTAAAACAGTAAATAAAAACAGAATACAATGATTTGCATGTTTGACATATATTAGATTGAATACACTACAAAGGCAAGATATTTGTTCAAAATGATAATCTTTATTGGGTTTTTTGGTTTTTTTTTTTTTTTGCAAATACATGTCCTAAAAAAGCTGGGACATGGTCATGTTTACCACTGTGTTCCATCACCTTTCCTTTTAACAACACTCAGTAAGTGTTTGTGAACTGAGGACACTAATTGTTGAAGCTTTGGAGGTGGAATTCTTTACCATTCTTGCTTGATGTAAAACTTCAGCAGCTCAACTAGTTAGGGTCTATCTTGTTTTATTTTGCACTTCATGATGTGCCACACATTTATCAATGGGAGACAGGTCTGGACTGCAGACAGGCCAATCTAGTACCTGCACTCTTTTACTACAAAACCACACTGTTGTAACACGTGCAGAATGTCTCTTGTCACTGTCTTGCTGAAATAAGCAGGGACGTCCCTGAAAAAGACGTGGCTTGGATGGCAGCACATGTTGCTCCAAAACCTGTATGTACCTTTCAGCATTAATGGAGCCTTCACAGATGGTCAAGTTAGCCATGCCATGGGCACTAACACACCCCCATACATCACAGATGCTGGCTTTTGAACTTTGCACCATTAACAATCCAGATTGTCCTTTTCCTCTTTGGTCTGGAGGACACCACGTCCATGATTTCCAAAAACAATTTGAAACGTGGACTCATCAGACCACTGTACACTTTTTCACTTTGTGTCAGTCCATTTCATATGAGCTCGGGCCCAGAGAAGCTGGCGGTGTTTCTGCGTGTTGTTGATATATGTCTTTGTCTTTGTATCGTAGAGTTTGAAATTGCACTTGTAGATGTAGTGATGAACTGTGTTAACTGACAATGGTTTTCTGAAGTCTTCCTTCATCCCGTGGTAATATCCTTTACACAATGATGTTGGTTCTGAGTGCAGTGCTGCCTGAGGGATTGAAGGTAATGGGCATTCAGTGCTGGTTTTTGGCCTTGCTACTTACGTGCAGAGATTTCTCCAGATTCTTTGAATCTTATGATGATATTATGTTGTATTCTGTTTCTATTTATGTTTTACACAATGTCCCAACTTCATCGGAATTTGGGTTGTAATTCATAAATGAAATGCAGAATTCAAAACCTATAAGCACAAGACAAGGACAAGCATTTTCTCCTTTTCAAATAGGGACAACAAATAAATCTGTGTTATTATTAATCCTGTAAATCCTCACTGGTCTTACACACTTTTATGTATTTTTTTATATAGGGTTAATTTTCTTTATTGGTCACACTGATGCCATCCACAAAAATATTTTTCTTCTTTTAGAAGCTGAGGGATTTTAGAGTTGATGGATCACTTTTGAAAATATTTCGGTCATCTTTTATTGAGTCCATTTTAACTTCTGTAATGGTCCACTGGTTTAGTAACCTCAACACTGTTCACAAAAACAGGCTTGGAAATACTGTTAAAGTCTGCCAAAAGATTATGGCATTAACTTCAGTAATCTTGGCTGTGGTTATCAAGATAGAAGGCAAAGACCATCCTGAAAGACCGCTACGCTTAGTTCAGACTTTAGCCAACAGGGAGGAGGTTCACTTAGGAGAGCCAAATCAAACATATCTGAAATCATTTGTTCCATCAGCTCTTGGTTTCTGTAAAAAACTGTAGGATTGTTTACCATTGCACAAGAGATGTGAACTCTCTTTTTAAGTATGTCATTCATGCATTTGACAACGGCTGACCAAAAGTCCTGTGCAATTTCACATTCATACAAAAAATGGATCATTGTGTGTGTTTTTATTGCATTCAGCTGTAATCCTGCCTAAACTCACCTCAGCATTTTTGAGTCATGTCTGTGTTTCTTGAACAATGCAGTACCATGAATTTATGGACTTCACCCAAGCCTCTGTTTTGATAGATGCTCTGTGATCTTTTTCCTTCATAATTTAGGGATAAGTACTTCTGAAAGTCTTCATGAAACCTGGCTGTCACCCGTCTAATCTTCCAATTCTGAATGAACAGTGGAAGACTTTTTGTAGTTCAGCAATCATTATTGACAAAATGATCAAGTATATAATTTTTCTACATGACGGATGATTGCTTATTTATTATAAGTAAAAATGAAAAAAAAATGTGTTCTCCAATTCATCTAGTCTGGGATGGTTGTATACAGCTGCTAACTGATTATCAGAATCATGGAATAACACAGTTCTTCATCACAAATGTGTCATTTGTCCTCTTCTTCTGTTTCCTTTGTTATGAAGCTCTTCATGTAATCAGTTTTTATTGTGTGATATCTTAACAATATTTAGACAACCTGATTGAGGCCTGCACACATGTACACCTTTTGTTTGATGTGTTTTGGCCATAGACTGTATATAGAATGGACAGAGTGGCTCTGCCTTTTACCATTGTACGGTTTGGAAACCAAAAAACCTCTATCACAGAAGCCGCCATTGGCCGCCATTATGCAGCCAGAGTCTTAGGTAGAGACTTATGAGGAACTCTGGGAAGATCTGAGTGGAAGCAGGTGACAAAAAAACACAAGAACGGCAGTTGTCAATTATCGTTAAATGAGACGTAAAACCCTGTTTTTAACCTCTGATAACTAATGAAAAAGAAACATTTCAGAAAAAAAGAGGACTTGAACAGAATGCAGCTCAATAATATCTAAATATCACCACAGCAGACCAATGTGAGAAACATTTCTACGAGGTGTGTTAATTTTTTAAAGTTTGACCACATCCCATCTGGAATGAATAGAGATGCAGAGTTTTTGTCTTGTACTGCAGCCAGCCAGCAGAAGGGGCAGATTTGTGGTGACCTCAGTTTGAGCCGAGCGAGATGGCGTCCATTTTTTTTTTTACAGTCTATGGTTTTGGCTTACAATTCAAAAAAATATTGAAGACTCTTGCCAACCTCAATTCTCCTTTTCTTTCAGAGGGTATTGACGATTATTGCCACTTACACCAAGTAAAAATGTGATTTAACATTTTGTTGAACTAAATATGCATCACATCTTGCTATGAAGTCTGCCATCTCTCTGCTTCAACTACTTCATCAATAGCCCACCAACTTTCCTTTAACCTGTGGCTAACCTCAAGTTTTATACTTTTGATAACTAAATCAAAACAAAGACACATCTGTTAGAAAATTAGTTTTAATTTTGTTTGGACGGATTCATTTAACTGCCAGTGTGCCAGCCTCGATATACATGCTTAAAATGTGACAAGAAAATCGCAAACAACAAAAACATTTTTTGTTCAACTTATCATATAAGTTGAGCAACATAATCAATACACGTTTATCAAATTCAGGTATTCTTTTTGTAGTTCTACAATTTTATAAATTCAGAAAATTTTTGTTCAGATAATTATTTCATGTATTTTAAAATGCTGAGAATCGTATACATCAAAGTGTCTTTATCATGAAGGTAACATAGATTTTGTGGCTCCTGACTGACTTTTATCCAGGTGAGATGAGGAAAAGTTTGACAGTAAAGGTTGCAGACCCCTGTCCTAGCTGGACTCGTCTCCTCTTCCATGGATATGGTTTTAGCCTCCTGTTAGGAGACTAATTCCTGTGCTTTTGGGACATGCTTTCAAAGATTTCTGTAAATGCTCACCTACTTGTGTGTAATGCTAGCGTCCTGCTTCAAGCAGACTCTCTGCACAGGAGATGATGGTAGCGTGTGGGTGAGCTATCATGTTGAAACCTGACAGAGAAAATGAAACAGGAGATTTGTACCTTTTCTACCTGAGGGTATGGAGCTCTGTCTTTCAAGTCTCTTTATCTATCTGGCCCTCATGCTCTCTTTCCATCCATTTGTCTGTCTATCCTTCATGCATCCGTCTTCTGTACACCATCAATTATTCACCCAGAGGAGATGAATATTTCAAAGGGTTCTGGACTCTCTTCCTCTTTACCTCATCCTCTTGTCCCTGCCTCTGTTTTATCTCTTTGCTCTCTCTCCTTCCTTGTTTGTCTCTGCCTCTTCAAACAACACACTCTCATGTCTTCCTATTCTCAATCCTTGCCTTGTGGAATCTGTGAAAGATAAGACTTCGGCTTCATGCTGTTAACTCCTCCTGTCTGCTGTCACACAACTTATGCACAGATTACTCGCAGGATGAGGTTATAAATGGTGAGCGTACATCGTGTGCACATCAGGCATAACTGTCTTCCTCCATTCCAAGCCAAGGAGGATTAATGGGCCAGGCGTTGAGGTGTTGGTTTGTTGGGGCTGTTGGAGGCCGCTCCAGTCATCTCCTCATGAACTATGCATGGCATCTACCTTTCGCATGTTTATATAGAGCCTCTCTGCAGAGTCACACTGCTCTCTCAGAGTCTTTTACTTCACTAAGATGACTGGAAGGAGAGCCACACCAAGGCTCCATCCCAGTTCTCTTCCTGATTGTTGTAAACTTAATCTTCACTTTCAAGGATTCACTGAGTGTGTACAGAAAAAAGAAAGTCAAGAATACTAATGACTGAGCGGCTAGTTTGACCTAATGTTTAAATCATGTCATGTACAGAAGCTTTCGTCCTGAAAGCAGACACCCCAGGTTTGATTCAAACTTGTGGCTCGTTGCTGAATGTCTCTCCTCGCTCTCTCTCAGTTTCCTGCTCAATCCACAGTCCTCTTCTCTCAATGAAAATGTTAAAGCCCCAAAATAATCCTAGAAATACTCAGATCATTGTTATAAGGCTACAGTGGTTATAATGTATAGACTACTTAAAATGTCTTCATCATACTGATATTATTTTTTTTCACCATGATTTGGGATATTTGCTAATAAAAGAAGAACACAAGGAAAGAAACGTGATATCACCGATCATCTGTCATCTATCACCATTTTTCTTTTATATCATCAGAAAATGTTTAGTTTTTATCATTATCATCAATATCATCAATATCATCATTGTTTGAGTCAGGCATTACAGCATCGTGACGTGAATATTTGTTTTTAATCGGAGGATTAAAGCCAGAGGATCAAACTGTGATGGGCAGAGGCTGATACAAGGGAGCGATAGAGAGCGAGAGAGAAAAGGAAGATGTGACGGGGATGAGAAAGGGTTTAAAACCTGAGGAAAAAAGCTCTCAGAGTTGTTTTATGCCTAAACTCTAAATAACCTTCTTCCAGTCCCACACATGGGTATGTGTGTGTGTGTGTGTGTGTGTTTTCTATTGTGCATATGTGTGTGTGTTATTGGCAGGATTTAAGCGAATACTGTGGCCAGTGTCCGGCTGTGCCGCAATCTGTTGGCTCTCCCACTTCCTCGTTCATTCCAGAGAAGCAGCACACCCATGTGTGCACTGCCTGATGAAGATAAATGTGATGATGATGATGGTTATGGTTATGGTGATGATGGTGATGGCTAGTTTTCTTTTTTTTCGGGTTCCATGAAAATAAAGTTTGCCATGACATGAAACAGGTTTGTTTAAAAAAAAACAAAAAACTGCAAATTTGTAAATGGACGCATTATTAAAAGTGTAAGGATGAATACATGAAAAATAGATACACGTGGAGATTTTAAAAAAAACGAAAATTAATCCTATTTCTACTAAAAAATATAGCACAAGATCTTCATGAGACTTTCTGAAATGTTGTTATTGTTTAAGGCTCTCTGAACAGATTATTGATATTGGGGAGGTGGCCCTCAAACACCAAGGTCTTCTGTTAACACCCCCCCCCCCCCCAAAAAAAAAAAAAAAAAAAAAACATAGATAATTTCGAACTGTAAATCCTGATGGTCTTTATTTGTTCCAACCCTTTATGGCACATTAACATTATTGGTTGTTTTTACGGAAAAATTTATTGACTTTATTTTTTATCTGAGAACAGACACACAAACACAAACACACACACACACACACACACACACACACACACACACACACACACACACACACACACACACACACACAAACAAATAAATCTGTCCCCAGTCTTTTCTGGCAGCTCTCCAGTGTTACTACAGAGCCTACAGTGACACTGCTGCCTTAGATAATAACACACACACACACACACACACACACACACACACACACACACACACACATAGTAACACACTGTATAACCCTGGGACAGGCTGAGACGTCTCCAGTGCCTGACACCACAACGTTGTGTGTCACTGTGTTTGTTTGTGTCTCTACTGTCACCTTTCCCCTGGTGCAGCAATGAAACAAGATTACTCTGACTGACAGGTGTGACCGATGATGTTGTCTCACACACACACAACACACACACACACACACACACACACACACACACACACACACACACACACACACACACACACACACACACACACACACACACACACACACACACACACATACTGTCACATCAACATCATTGCAATTATTTCTTCTTCATGAAGGTGTTGTGCAGGGCAACAATAACATGCTCTGTCGTGTTTTATTTGCCCACATGGATATTGTTGGGTTTTTTTTTTGTTATGGCTGTATCTTTGAGTGTGAGACACTTGCTGTCCCTGCTGACAGGGAACATACAGTACATCCATGAATTTAAACGATCTGGCATGTGGGTATGATAATACGAGTACAGGACTGTAAAAAATAGTGGAAATTACAGGGTAGAGGATGGACCAAATAAGTCTGCACATGAATTATGTAGTAAATTCTATTTTATTTAAGAAGAATCAACCTATTTTAACCCAAAGTTGAATAATTTAAAATGCTTATGTGCTTCATAAGTGGTGTCTGTAATGAATGAAGGAGGCTGTTTTTCACAGGCAGGGAAATAAATAATGCAAATTATGTCAAATTTTGGCCTTTTTTTTCACATTTCTCATAAGTATACAGTTTGGTTGGTTTGGTGTGTTGACTTAGCCAGCAGCCTCAAGACAAACTGTAATAATGGCTGCTGTGTTCTGTTTTTAGACTGTTACAGATAACACTGCGAAGCAACATAAAACCTGACAGTGATGATAAAGTTATTTATTACAAAATGCATAAAACTGTGGTACACAGTGAAGCAACTGAAAGGATCAGTTGGAGGTGTTTACATCAATAATTTAGAAGAGCAAATAAAAACAGGGCTCTTAGCTTGAGCTGCAGACAACCAAAATTGTTTTTGCTAATATTAGAGACATGCTGCTTTATCTAAACACCAAACAACAGTTAGAGACGGGGATCTGAAGAAATAGACCTTTTTGAAAATACTCCTGTGTGGACTTTTGGGTAATATCCATTATAGCGCTCCCTGTACATAAAAATGTACACATTTTTATCACTTTGCTGATCCTGCGCTGTGCATGCAACCTTGTATTACAAATTTTCATCAGAAAAAAAGGTTTCTGCTTTGTGTGAACTGCCTGGCATATCATGCACAATGAATCTTTGTTTTGCGATGTTTAAGGTAGTGGGAGCAGCCAAGAGTCGTGGGGTAGGTAGGGACAATACTGTTACGACCTGGAGCTCCCATATACAGAGCCTGGGTCTCTTAAAAGAGACAATTATGGGTTAGGTTGTTAGTTAAGGTGCTCAGTTGGTGGATAATGGGGATGGTGAGGCATGTAGGGGAGTTGCTCTGGGATGCAGGGGCTAACTCTTAAGCCTCTATGAGGTGCTGTGGGCCTAACTTAACAAAACACTTGTGACAGGAGGTGCCATTGCTCATCTGTCTTCAGGCTTTGAAGTTTTTGGGACTTATCAGTAGAGGGAGTAGTTGGTTGGGTTTCTTCACTGACTGCTCATCCTTTTTTAAAGCACAAGTAATTTGTGCAAACACAGAGCAGATGTAGATCAGCAGCTCCAGCTTCTGTAAGATGAAATTGCTGTTTTGTTGATACAGCTTGGTGGCTTTGAGGAGGATACAGTCAAGACTGTATCTTGATAGAAAAACAAAACAACTTGTTGGCCTCAAAGGTCTCTTTCAAGACTTTTCTAGCATTATCAGATGCCACCCCAGTGGCAAAACAAGCAATTTTAGAGGACGTACCACTACATATTGGATGTTATTTCTTTGCAGGTGACACTGCCTTGTTGTTGGCGAAATTTCTTTTTTACATTCTTTAGTGATACTAACATTTTTGCAGCTGTAAATAAATTTATAGAAAAGGATAGGCTACCACTGTATGAATCATTTAAGGTAACGTAATAAGCTTTTTAAATGCTTTAACCATGCTTTGCTAGTTACATAGCCTCTTGCAGACAAAATGCAGACATATGCTTGCTTGTGAAGATACAGTTTAAATATATCCACCTAGTGTTTGTGTATGAAGTGTAGAGCTTTAGCATATAAACAGTTAGCATATCAGAAATATGGGAATCAGGGGTTTGTAGTTGACCTTGCTTTGTTTGTCAGAGAGTAATGAAAGCCTTGCACTTGCTTTGAGGCCATAAATCTGTGATAGCAATGTGCTCGGTTGTGTGCTGATTGTACAAACAAGATGTAATGTGTTGGTTAGTTGGCCTCAGAGGTGTTTGTAGGTAGATTATTGATTATGCTTTGAGCCAGGCCAGCTGTTTTCCCTGCTCTCAGCCTTCATGCCAAGCCAAGCGAAAAGCCGGTTCCCTGTCTAGATCAATACTTGGTGAACAAACAAAATGAGACAAAAAGAGTGGCATTAATCTTCAAAGATGACCCGTTGCATGAAAGTCAATGAATATATTTCACAAAATGTCAAAATATTCCTGTTAAGAGAATGTAGCATACCATTGGTAATTAGATACCACTTTACAACTCCCAAGACTTCATGCTGCTGTCCTGCTCAGAGTGTGTTTATAGAAGAATTTATGACCAGGACGCTCTGCCCATTCTGCACAAACTGGCATTGGTGGTTTGGTTCTATGAGCTCTACAGGACAGATTGAAAGAGAAATTGTGTCATGTGAGGAAGAAAAAACACTTAAACCCTTAAATACTTAAAAACTTGTGTTCCGTTGTGTGTATTTTCACTTGTTTTTCAAGTCTAGTGTTTCCTGTTTTATTCTGTAGTTATGATCCCTGTGTGTCTGCTTTAGTTTTGCTTCCAGCCTTGTGTGATTCCCTCCACGCTAATTAACTTCATTAGTTTAAACTGTGTACTTTGTCCTCACCTGTTGCTCATTAGGCAGTGTATTGCCCTGAGTTGTTGGATCATTTTGCTTTATCCTTGTGGTTCCTTGTGGTCTTTTTTCTTCACTCCTGGTGTTTTTTGTGTGTGTTTTCAGTTAAACTTTTCCAACTAGATTTTGTTTTCTTGGATTGTTTAGTTAGGTTTTTGTCTCACTTTTTTCTTATCTTTCATAAATCTTCATACCTCTGCATATGGGTCATCTTCTGTTCTGAACCCATTGAGACGGTACATATCTGTCGTGGAAACTTATTGATACCAGTAATGTTACTAATAGCTCTTATACATACAGATACCAATCAATACCGATCTCTGTATGATTCTCCATTATTTGGTGCAGAAAATAAAGACATGTCATGAAAAGATGATAGAAACTTGACTATCCAAAAAACTCAAAACTCTGTTTTGTTTTGGTCTTTCTCTTCTGTATGTCTCCATCTGGCTCTCAGTATTCAAATGTACTTCATTGGAACATCCACAAACTGAAAACTAGATATGCTACAACAGTTGTCAACAGTGACCAAATACTGACATGCTTGCTGATGTTAACCTCTATAGAGCCCATCTCATACCTGTCACTGCCAAAGTTCCATTAACCATAACAACAGTGTTGTCGTCAATTGACACCAGCAGCTTTGTCAACAATATGGGACAGATGCTGTGTTAGAATGGAGCAGGTGATTAGAGACGTAATTATGTAAGTCAGACTGGTGAGGTTTCATGCCAAAAAGAAGTACTGTTTGTCTGTGAGCTCAGCGTTACTCAATTCATATACCAGAACACCCCAGAATAAAACAACCAAGCAAACATGTTGACACTCATCTTGCTGCACTCTATTTTTTACCCATGTTCAAAAATCAATTTCTGTCAGTGCTTCATGTGACAATGATTTGTTAAGGTTTTTCAGGCTTCTCAGACATTGGGAGCTTGTTTTTGAGCAGAGGACTAGCTGAAAAGGAGCATACAAGCCAGTTGTTGTAAATATAATCAGTGAGGAGAATCACAATGCAATATTTAATCTATTTCCTTCTAGGAAGTCACAAATAATAGTTTTGAGTGACATCTCTCATTGCTTCTTTGGAGAGCTTGCCTATGCCACTCATTCATTCGTTCTGTCATTTTTACTGAACATCAGTCTAAATGTTTCTTCTCTCCTCTCGGTTTGTCTCCCTGCAGGTTAACAGACCTGACAGGCTCGCTCACAGATGGACCAGCAAACTATAAGTACAAGACAAAATGCACCTGGCTCATAGAAGGATTGTAAGTACATGTGTTAATCCCCTCTGAACATCATGTATCATCTATATTACATGGCTTCTGGTAGAGATTTAGTAGACTACTGTGTGAGTCAAATGAGCCATTGCAGTCCACAGTTTTGTAACCCTTAAAACGCTGACCTATCAAAAAAAAAAAAAAAAAAAGACAGAAAACTTCTTCTTTTTTTTTTTTAACCGGGATGTTTATTGAACCTTTAAACAAAATCCACAAAAAAATATTGCTATGTCATGTTATTTATTTATTTATTTTACATCATATTTGATAAACTGGGTGGTTTTTGCATCTTTTTTAGTAGTTTTTTGCAAATGTGCACTTTTTTCAATGCAGAAAATATTTCTTTTTAAAAAATAATAACAATTTAGATGTTTATTAGCAATGATGTCCCTGAAAAATGTATGCGGATAGTTTCTTGAGAGCAGCTATATTGAAAAGAGCCAAAATACAACTTCAGCTGCCTGTAATGGAATAATAATCCTCAAGGGGGCAGAATAAATTTAAACTAAGTTTTTAAACAGGTTTTTAATTAATTAAAATATTTATCATGTTGATGAGATAGAGGTCTTTGAAACTCATGTTTCAAATATGATGCATTCGGCAATAAAGGGTTCATTTCTAGATGAATGCATGCAGTGATAACTGTGAAATTACATACCATTAATGCTTTTAAACATCCTCAAGAAAAATTAAAAAGTAATCAAGATTCCTGACAGACTGTGAATATGTTAGGAACTTTCATTCTTTTAGCTTTTTCAACTCATATCTAATCATTCATACTTTCAGATACAAAGCTAAACAATTCAGCGTTGTACATCATGCATAAACTTCTGAATTTTGACACAATCTTGTTTTGATATTTTAAGTCTGAGCCCTTTGGGAGGGGCTCAGATCCTGTATCACCAACTAAATGCATCT